>AHAN01000354.1:0-600000 GCA_000260095.1 Tetrahymena borealis | reverse complement strand
TTAAAAATTGAAAAATTGTAGATTAATTTAAACATAAACACTTAAAAATATGAAATAATGTTCTAAATATTAAATTATAAGATAGCTAATACATGAAAAATTACGTCTAGTTTAATAATAATTAGATCATAAATATAGAATATTATATTTCTCTTTCAACTTCATAGAATATAGAATTGATTAGTCAATTAATCAATTGTATTAGATATTCAATTAATTTCATTATTATTTAGTTTTAAATGTTATAGATATTGGATTTATTGGTTCAGCTAAAAATTGTAATCCTAAAATGAATTTATAATCAGAATCTAGTACTAAATCAAATTTTTATAGGAATTTTATTATTCCTATTTTTATCTCTAATTAAGCAAAATGTTATCCCAAACAATTGTGCTTACCAGAATTGAAAGGATTAAAAGCAAAAGGAACTAATTTGTCAAGTGATCCATCTAGCCATCTCATTGGATTGAAAGTATTTGGATCCTTGAAATACTTTGGATTATAATGATTTTCAATAATTCCAACATTTACAAGTGTACCTTTCTTAATTTTAAGATTTCCAATTTAAACATCCTCTTTTGGCTTTAGTAATATTAATAATTAAAGTTAGGAAAAATATTAGAAAAAAGCAAAGTACTGTTCTGTGAAATATCTAATCTGCAACTGAATAAAACCTCAAAGCTTCATTCAAAAAAGCATTTAAATATTTCATATTTTTTATATTATCTGCATTTAAATCTTATGGCGATCTAATAGCAAGCTCAATCTCTTCAATAATTTTCTTTTTACACTTTTTATAAATATTTATATCAATAATTACATTTAAACTGAATATCCATTAAAATGAAAAAATGTTACCTCAGGATAAATGCATAAATAATATAATACCATTCCTAAAGTATGTCCTATTTATTCATTAAAAAATTTAGTAGAAATTCTAATTTAAATTTATACCTGTTGTATCAAGTCCTCCAATGTAGAAAGTCATAAATTCCTCTATAATAGCATCAACAGTTAATGAATTTTCAGTTTCTTTTTTAGAGATTCCTTAGTTTTCCATCAAGAAATCAACTAAATCCTTCCTTTATTTATGTTTGAGATCTTCTAAATTAACTGAATTAACTCTTTCAGTAATAATTTTTTTAAATAAAGCTTTAATTTCTCTTGTATCTTATTAAACTTTTGACATCTATCCAAATTTAAGACTAGTCTATCCAAATAAAGCATATAAAGGAGATTTTACCATCGATCCTATTCTATCTATAATACCACTAACATTCTCAGTCATTGTCTTACCTTTAAACTTGAAATCCTTAAAACTATTACTAAAAAAGAGGCGAACTATAGCTTCAGCAGCAATCTCTTAAGACATCATAATACAATTTTCAACTCTAGTATTTGCTATTTTAGCAAAAAATTCTTCATAAATTTCTGAGAGAGCAGGTATCATATTTTGAAGTAATTAATAATGGAAGGCCTAAGATATTATTTTTCTTTTTCTAGCATGTTCTTCTCCTTCATTGAACACAAATCCATTGAATAAATCCTAGTAAATCTCTGCTCCAAATTTATGTTTAACAAATTGATTGGAATTGTAGAACTATTTCAATAGTTCTGGATCATATAAATAAATACATACATATTCAGCTTTATAATTAATGAATTTATTTTAACATAATTAATTCGGAATTTAATTTACCAAGATTAGTCATATAATGTTTGCATTCAGGGTTTTTTGATAATTGCTACTTCATAAGGTACATGCAATCACCATGCTCTTTTATAGAATTTATAATCAGCTTATATTTACCAATAAGAGGGAAGTAATATGAATGATTTACTCCTTGTTTCTCATAATATCTCATTAGAGATTTTGGTTAAATGTAGTATTTATTTAAAAAGTATAGAAAAAGAAGAAATATGATGCCCAAAAGATAGAGCCCTATTTCTAAAAAGATATTCATTTTCTTTCTTTTAATTATTTTTTATTTCGTAATTAATATTTTTTAAGTATAATATTATATCTAATAAACCTTTTAAGCTTAATCTTTTTTTTAATTTAAAAAATTAAGATAAATCAATTCTATATTGGTAGATTCAGATGATGGGAAATAGATGTCTAATGGGAAAAAAATTTTGATTACATATATATATTATTGCTGCATATCTTAATGCAATATTACTTTTAAATTAATACTAATATCAACGATTTGAATTGAAGAAATCTATAATTAGGTTACATCTTATTCAATCAATTTTTATAAACTTTCATTATTTTTGTTTATTAAATATCTCTAATTCCTGTTTACAAACCAAAACATGTAAATTAAATCATTAAATATTTTTAGCTTTTTAGCTATTTAATTATTTAAAAATCTTTCTTTTAAAGCCAATGCAGCTTTTTCAAATTTTTTATAGCCTTGGCTTAAAAGTTATTGGGATAGGATCTTTAGGCTACACTAAAAATGAAAATGTCAAAACTAATTTGTAATCTGGATCTAATTCAAAATCAAATTTCTACAAGAATTTGATAATTCCTACTTTAATCTCCAACTAAGCTAAATGCTATCCAATACAATTATTCTTGCCAGATGAGAATGGATTAAAAGCAAATGGTCCGAGTTTATCAGTCGACCCTTCCATCCATCTCATAGGGTTGAAAATTTGAGGATCTTTATAGTACTTAGGATTGAAATGATTTTCAATGTTACCAACATTTACTAGTGTCCCCTTTTTAATATGGATTTCACCAATTTAGATATCTTTATGAACCTTTTTTATAAAAGATATAAGAAAGTAAATTAATGATCTTATTCTTTAAAAATTTAAAATTAGATACAGTTCTAGAAAAGATTTAATCTGCTACAGTGTAATGTCTTAATATTTCTTTCACAAAAGCTTCTAAATATTTCATATTTTTGATATTCTCGGCATTAAAATCAGAAGGTGATTTTATAGTTTTCTCAATTTCTTCCAACAATAGTTTTTTGCACTAATTTTATTTTTAAATTTTATGAGAAAATTATAAAAATATAGAAAATAGTTTTTACTTCTGGGTAGATGCAGAGGTAATACAAAACCATCCCTAGAGTATGACCTATTATTATATTATGTAAAATACATTTATCTACAAATTACTAATCAATTTTGGGTTACCTGTAGTATCAAGCCCTCCAACGTAGAATGTCATAAATTCTTCTATGATAGAATCTACTGTTAATGTGTTTTCAGATTCTGTTTTTGAAATACCTTAATTTTCTATTAAGTAATCAACTAAATCTTTTCTTTACTTATGCTTTAGATCATCTAAATTAGTTGAATTAATTCTTTCAGCAATAATTTTTTTGAATACAGCTTTAAGTTCTTTTGAATCCTATTTAACCGAGGCCATTTTACCAAATTTAAAAACTATTTTTCCAAAAAGAGCATACATAGCAGATTTTGACATTGATCCTATATTATCAATCAAACCACTAACGTTCTCACTCATAGTCTTGCCTTTAAACTTGAATCCATTAAAACTATTACTAAAAAAGAGACGTACTACTGTTTCAGCTGCTATTTCTTGACACATCATACTACAGTTATCTACCTTTTTATTTGATATCTTACAAAAGAATTCATCGTATATTTCAGAGAGAGCAGGTATCATGCTTTATAAAAGTTAATAGTGGAAAGCTTAGGAGATAATTTTTCTCTTTCTGGTGTGTTCTTCACCTTCATAAAATAAGAATCCATTAAACATTTCTTAGTAAATTTCTACTCCAAATTTATGCTTTACTAAATCTTTACAAGTATAAAATTCTTTTAGCAATTCAGGATCGTACAATTAAATGATTACATATTCCGCTTTAATTTTTAAAAATAAAACTATTCAATAGAATATTTTTATAAAAAATATATTACCTAAATTGGTTAATGAGTATTTAACATCAGGGTATTAAGAGAAGAACTGTTTGAGATGATACATACAATCACCATGTTCTTTTATATCATCTTAAATTATTTTATATTTACCAATGAGAGGGTAGTAATATGATTATTTTATTCCTTGTTTCTCATAATATCTCATGAGAGCTTTAGGTTTTAAGTAGAACTTGTAGAAGAAATAGAATACGATACAAAATATTAATCCAAATACATAAAGGACAATCTAAAAAATTATGCTCATTATTTTTATTTTTTTTTCAACTTATTTTTTTTTCTATCAACTTAGCTTTTATCAATCTCCTAAAATATTATAAAATTAATGACCAGATAGATTTTTTTATTCCACAAAGTTTATATATTGATATAAGCAAAAATCATGAATTATAAAAAAAACTACTCCGTTTTTCCCACCATTAGCAAATTAGAAGATATGAGCTAAAAAATAAAAAATTTATAAAAAAAACAAGTGGTTTTGAAGAAAATAAAAAATTGATCAGAAATAAAATAATAGCAAAAAATTAGATTACTTTGGTTGTAAGTAAATCAATAAATTTGCATTTTTGAAATGTATGATTATCTAAATTAAGATTACAATCTTCCTTTAATCTATCAAGCCATACACATATTCCTAACCAATTTTTATCATAAAAAATAATAACCCATGTTATAACTTAGGTAATAAAATTATTTTCACTTATCTGAAAAGGTTATTTTAATCATAATCTACTAGGGTTTTATTATTTTTAGTAAGTTAAAAACATAAATCTTACATAAATTCTACTAAATTAAATAAATAATTTAATAATAAGCCTTTAAATATTTATTAAAAAGAATAATAAAGTTATTCTAAGATATTTTATAGTATTTCAAATTAATGTTCTATATATCTTTATAAATTATAACAAGTTATATATCTTAAATCAATTCAAATAAGTAAAAGTAATTCTAATAATTTCTAAGAGCAGTTCAGAATATTATATGGCTTAAATCAAACTCACACAATTTTCTATTTTTTACATAACCTAGATGATATTCAATAAATTATAAATTTTTATTAAAAATTTAAATATCAAGTATATATTTTAATCTAAGTGAAAAATAATAATGGTTTTCTGCTGTTTAGAAGAATTTATTTAGGAGTTTCTATCAAGCAATATCCTCATAAAGGGTTTTGTAGCTCTAGGTGCCTATCACATCCTTACTTACATCTTCTCCATATTAAGCTTTTTCTACTAATTTGTATAGCCAGCTTTAGATCTTCAAAAGAGATATGGTTAAAATTCGTGGGCATTAGTTACAGGAGCATCTGATGGAATAGGAAAATAATTTTGCTACTCTTTATCTAAAAAAGGATTTAATGTTGTCCTTGTTGTTAGAAATAAAGAAAAGACTTAACCAATAGTTGATGACCTCAAGAAGTAGTTCCCTTCATTGAACTATAGAATCGTGATTGCTGATTTTTCTCAAAGTCTTTAAGATGTTAAATTCTTCAAAAGAGTTGTTGATGATGTTTCTGATTTAGATATTTCACTTCTCGTAAATAATGTAGGAGTAGATCTCTCTATTTATAATAAATTCTATCATACCATTCCTATTAAAGATGTAATCCAAAATATTGTAGTAAACACAGTCCCTTAAACATTGTTAATTCATTCTTTCATTACCAAACTTTTAAGCAGAAAGTAAAGATCTGGTATTATAGATGTTGGATCTTATGCTGGAGAATAAATTTTTCCTATGTTAGAACTCTATTCTGCTACTAAAGCTTATAACAATTTATTAACAAGAAGCTTAAATTTGGAATTTAGATCAAAATTAGATATATTATGTGTCACTCCAATGACAGTTGAGTCTCAATTAACCAGAGAACTAATTAAAAAAGGTGCCTTGAAGTATTAAATTTAATCTGAATAATTCACAGAATCCTCATTGAGCTAGATTGGAAGAACTTCTTTTTCTGTTGGTCATTACATTCATTAAATTTAAGCTGCTATTGCATCACGCCTACCCAAATCTTTATCTCTCTCTTTAGCATATAAAGAAATGGACAAAATAAAGGATTGCCACATCGAATCTCAAAAGAAACATAATTGAGACTAATGAATATTTTATATTATAAAATTATTAATACAATAATTTAAAATAAACTTAAAAAGTATCTTTACTTTATGTTTCCTCATTCTGTTAGTTAGTAAGCAAATAAATAAAAGATTTATAGTTGGTAAAATAGTAATATAATTTTATGGCTATCTCTATTAAAAAGAAATATATAACATTTAAAGTAAAAGATTAAATACAATTTTTATATAAATAAAATTAAATTATTGTTAATAACATTTAGGCTATTTATTATTCTATTGACTTTAGTTTCAGATTTATTTTCTTATGTTGGGCTTCTACTACTTTACATCTTCTATATTAATATAAATCTTATCGCTAATTTTGATATTGATTTTCTTATCGGCAGATTTCTTAAGAATATTATAGATCTAATACATAGCAATTGCAAAAAATGAAGCTCCTAGGAATTTAAATAGGGTATTCTTGGATTCTAATGATTTAATATATTTTTCCACTTTAGAGAAATTAAGGCTTCTGAAAATGGCCTATGGCATTATAGAACTGTTAGCAAGCTTTTTACCTAATATATAAACTCCTTCTCCTATATTTAAATTGCTAGAATCTAAACTGATTTCTATAGTTTTTCCAAGACCAAAGGCAACCAATGTATTTTTAACTAATTTATTATCTAGCAAAACAAAAGCTTTATTATTGATTTGTTAATTTTTTTATATAGGGAATTCGTATTTATTAGTAGGAATATTGTTATGGTTAACTACCAAATTATACATTCTATAATTTAAATTTTAGAAGTATTCTGTGTTTTATTATTGTACGTAACCATAAACTAAAACATTTTAACCTTCAATGCTATCTTTCATCATAGTAGCAGAATTAGTTCTAATGCTGTTAACTCTTTCTTTTACAAATTATAATTGTTTATTTTCGTTATTAATTTTTGCCTAGTTTTTAAATTTCATCCAAGACATAGTGTAAGAAAGGAATCCAAATAAGAATACTTCTCCGCTTAAATGAGGCACACTTTTTTCACTGTTTATCTATTAAAATTTTTTTAATAATTTTTGAATTCTAGTCATCCCTCTCCAAAACATATTTTTTGGTTTTTCTTCTAAAGATGAACCTTCTTCCTTTTTTGGAGTAGGATTTTTTGAATCTTATAAATATGATTTGTATAATTCATTTTTTGAGTCATTTTCTCCAGGAAGAAGTTAATCAAATGATTAATCTAAATCAGATTACGACATTTATCCTTTTTCTAGATTATAAATACTAGGATTGTGCTCTAGTGTATTGCTTTTTAATTCGGAACTTTACTGAGGTTCAAGAGAAACACTTTAATTCATTTAAACTTCAATAGTTATTATTTTTACTTTTGTTGTTTTTAGTTATTTGATTTTATATTTAGTTAATTTATGTTATTTATATTGTCAATAAAAAACATCAATTTTTTACTCTCAAGTATATTGATTAGAATATTCTCAATCTGTTTCCTTTCTATTTCAAAATTAAATAATAATTTATTTTGATCAGGTTTATCAGAAAAACCTTTGACTCTAAATAAACAATATAATTAGTTTGAAGCTAGTCTTTTAGTGTAAATTATTTAGTTCTCTGTTTTATTTTATAAATATATATTTATTTAATCAAGAAAAATTTTAATATGCAGTAGCTACTTATTTTGCCTTCACCCTCTGTTTTTACCCATTTTAGGAGGCCAAAAAATGAATGTAAGATGTGAGGTTAGGGGAGAGGAGGGAGGGAGGGGGGTAAAATAATGTAGCTTAATGTAGATGAATTTATAAATAGATCAATAATTATATTTGAAAAGTTATGAATCCATCAAACCATAGTATTACATAAAAGTTGGTGAATTACTTTATGAAAGTAGGTAAATTAGAAAATAATATTGAAGATTGATTGCAAATTAATTTTCTAATTTATAATTTCATTAATAAATAATTGATATATAAACTAAGTTAAGGAAGATAAAAATAAGGAAATCTAATATTAAATGTTTAAAATCATACTATAACATTTAATAATAAAAATCATAAGCTTTTTATATTTTTACGGAGGGAGGAATAACAAAGATTTAACACATAAAAAATAAATATTGTTTTTGATATTTTTGTCTGTATTTATTAATTATAAACAAGTTGTAAATACAATATTTAAAGCTTTGATTGATTATCTTAAATAATTTCAACTTTAGAAAATAAATATTTCAATAAACTAAACAAAATACTCATAATTCTCTTTTTATAAATGAACAAATAAATTTCTTCTTTGAAATATTCTTATCTCTTATTAATCAATGCTTATTTACTTCTTCTATAGTTTATCTAATAGTCTAACTATAAAATTCTTCATAAATTAGATTAAAATGTGATCTTCTCTTTATATCATACTCCCAATAATGTTAGTTAATCTTACTCAAAAATATGATGGTTCCATTTTTTACCATATAATCTTTATACACTAAATATATTTCATCTTCAACTTTTTCTTTATAACCTACAATTTTCTATCTTTTGATTACATATTATATCTGATTTATAATTTCTAAAGATATACTTAAATCTATGATTAAGAGTTACTAATAGTGACTATAGTTACTTTTGATTTAAAAGCTTACTCAAGAGTCCAATATATCAAGTCATTTAAAGTATCCTAATATTTCTTATCGAAATAAATAGTTCTTAATTTTTATTAACACTTCTTATTAATCGATTAAATCATATAAATTAATTTAGAATATTTTTAAATTAAATATTTTTAGATAAAGATTAAGATATGTATTATTATTTTATGAAAAGATTTAAAATTTTTTAATTAGCCTAAAACTTCAGAAAGATTTTATTATTTTTTCATTATTTATATAAAATCAATTAAGCTTATTTAATTTAAAGTACAAAGGTGTAGATAGCGAATAAAGAAAAAATGTTAAAAGAATTAAAAGAAAATTACTTATGAATTGTTTTTTAATTAAGAACTAAATTAAATTTATATTGTAACTAAAAAATTAATATTTAAAAAAAAAAGTGCTTAATTAAAAATACTAATGTCTAAAAATGTTCTTCACTTAATCTATTTAGCCTTTATTTGGATTTTAATAGCCTCTATTGAAATTTTCAAGTTAGGAAATCAATGCAAAATTATCTTATAAAGTTTTATTCTTCTATAAAAATAATAAAAATGACATCATTTTTCCTTCACATTTAATTTAAAATTGTAAAAGCAAAAACCATAATAAAGTCATAAAAATTAAAATTGAAGCTATTGGTTCTAATGAAGGGTGATTGATTAAATCTATAAATTGTTGGATTAAACATGTAAATATATGGAGTTAAAATAATACAGATATAATATTATTAATTCATGAGTAGTAACTAAAACTGATTGAGCAAAAATGAATGAATTTTATTCAAAGGAGTAATAATTAAGATATTTAAGAAAGAAAATAACTTAGTTAAAGATGATAAATGATGTAAAAGTCGTAAGAATAAAAAGAATGTAATAATAATATTATTTGATAGGAGTCACAAGCGAGATATAAGAAACAATAGTAACAATTAGAAGAAAAATAATGAGGAAACAAAATGAACAAAAAGCAATCAAAAAGTGTAAAAGAGTTTATTAATAATTTAGTATAGGGACTATGAGAGTAAAAGAGAGTAAACAGATCCATTTAAAAACAAATGATTTAATTGCAATCATCTATTTGTTTCAAATATAAAGGTCTTCCTTAAAAAAATAGCTTTGATTCACTGATAACCTGTTGGCTTCACAAAAAATATCAAAAATTAGCTTTGTTTATTAAAGTGGAAGAGCAAGAAGATCAAGACAAAAAAGTTATTATAAAATCTTAGATAATAAACTATAAATAATTAAAAGCCAAAGATAAAAGAGAGTCTTAAATGAAATTAATATTTTTATTAGCCCTCCTCCTTTCTGCTTCATGTATCTCCACTTCCTAAGGAGCTATTAAAGTTAATGCAGCAGATACTGCTGAGCTTAAAGTATCATTGAGCACTCAAGCAATTAACAAGGTAAAAAATTTATTTCTATTGGTCATTATTATCTTAATTTTGTGGAAAAGTAAAATATATTATACCTAAAGCATAATCCTTTTCAAAAGGCAGCTTTTAATACTGAAAATGTTTTCAATAACAAGAGGATATGAAATAAGAATATTATTTTATTTATTATTCTAAAAATATTATTGATTTCTTTAATTTATTTTAATAGCTTGTTGCTTTCTTGGGTGATATGATTGATAACTTGAGCCAAGGTACTGTCATTAAGATTCCTTTGGATGTTGATATCCACCAAAAATGGGGTTTATATTCAGTCTAATTAAACAACTTAACCCTCGCTGACCACAAAATTGACTGGAATAATAATGCAATCACTATTGTTGCTGATCCTGATATAGATAATATTTTCAAAGTCAATATTAACAAAATTAGCTTGGAATTCACTGGTTATGAAGACATCACTTTCCTCAAGTTCATCCAAATCAAGAATGTAATATTTGACTTACTCACTAAAAAAAATATTCTTTACACTAAATATTGAAATGTTAATGGATGATAAAATAAATACAAATAGCTAAAATATTTTTTATAAAGATTGAATTTGATTTGAAGGTTAGAAAGTAACAGCATCAACTTTATAAAGCGAAAGCTTAGCTAAATTTTATTTTATTCTAATAACACTCTAATTTTCATTATTTTGATTTATTGATCGAATCAACAATTTTAATTACTTTATAAATTGTAAAAGAATTTCACCTTGTCAATCACTGATTTCAGCTTCTCTACTACAGTAACTCTAACCCCCACTACTGACCCCTCCTCTATCGGTTTCATTGCTTAGATTTCAGCTACTAAGATTTCGATTGGTAAACTTAAGCTCACTCTTTTAGATTAGAAGGTCTGGAATGCATTAGCTCAACCTCTTGTTTCTTTAGTTAAGAATGTAAATATTTACTCTCAAAATTTTGAATATTCATATAAAATTGATAAAAGAAATCTAATGACTTTATTAATTCTATTAATATTATAATAAAATAGCTTATTAATCCTGCCTTCTGGTACATTTAACATAAGATCAATACACAATTGAAGGCCTTTTGTTAAAAGCCCTTATCACCTGAAATTAAGATTGGTGCCTATACTTACTAATTTGATATTAATTTCCCTGAAGGTGTTTAACAAAAAGATACAGATTTGAGAGTTCCCGTTAACATCAAATAAATTACCAATCTTAACTCTACCGCTATAGCTCCAGTCTCTCAGCAAGTTGATCTTCCTAACAACTACTTCGCAAACCATACTGATCGTTACGATTTACAAGTCCTTCTTGGTACAGGCATTGTCAACCAATTAATTTGGACTGTAGCTGATTCCAAACTACTTACTATGACCATTAACTAAAGCAGTGATATCATGAAAAATATTCCTTTACAGTTAAATCTCTAAGGTGTTTAACTTCTTTTACCTGGTCTCTATAATGAATATGCTATTCGTTAAAAGATGCCCCCTACTACCGGTGTTTACTTATAAGTCTACGTTCCTCAACAAACTCCTGATGTCAGATTAGTGTACATAATATAAAATTTTGTATTAAAAGTTATGTAATAAAATAAATTATTATTTAAATAGTGGTGGTAGATTGATTGGTACACTCAATGCTTCTATTAAGTTTTTAGTTGAATTAAATCCTGATGAGTATCCCGTTTCTGATATTTCTAAGTGCGAATGTGAAGAGGCTATCAATATTGCTGTATAACTCTACTTTGCTGCAGATGTTTACACTCCTGGTAAATTCAAAATTGGTGCTAATGTCTCTAACTTATAAGTTGTTTCATCTTCCAAGACATCTGGTTCTATTGATTTCGATGGTTCTAAGTTCTCTTCCAATGCCACTCTTTTGATCTACAACTTAGTTGGTATTATCAACTAACAATTAAGTAAGGGTATGGATATTCCTTTAGTTAGCTAGGCTAGTTTCCTCGATAATATCACTCTTGTCTTTGAACAAGGTTACATCTTTATTGATGTAGGTATCAACCCTAGCAATTGAGAATAGCTATATAAAATGAAAAACATAATAAAATGAGAGATATCATATCAAATAAAACTTTTATAAAGTAAAAAATTTATCCAAAATATAAGCCTATTTTGAATTTGTGTTTCATAAAAAATTATTATTATTTCTAACATAGATTCATTTAAATTTTTAACTATCTAGATTTTAATTAAAATTAAAAGCCTTAATAATTTACTTGCATCTGATTTCAATTTAATTATTATTTTATACTAGTTTCAACTTTAAACATCATTGTAATTTATGGAAAGTAAAAATGTAAAAATATTCTTCATTTTGAAAGAAATAAATTTACTTATTTCCTTCAATTTTGTTCTTTCAGGAAGATTAGTCAATTATCTTTTAAAGAACTGTTAATGTTTAAATAAAATTATATTTCCAATAAAATAATCGAGATCAAGACTTAGTATATTTAATAAGTTTTTAACTTCTAGTAATTTAGAAGTAAGTAGTAAGAAGTAAATTCATTTTTTTAATATTTTACAACTTTTAAGTGAATAAATTATATATTTAGGCTAGAGAGATAAATAAAAGTATCAAATTTTAGTTTAATTTAACAAAAAAATAAGTTAATTGTTGATTTATCTTTATTCTATGAATATCAAAAATAAAAATTCATGAGAAGAAATGAATGTAAGTAATAATAATCATTAGTAAATGCAAAGTATTTTACCTTTAATTTAGTTGGCAATTAATTAATTTATTAATTTAGCCTAGTTATTTCTTTATTAAAATTGATAGAAATTATTTATAAATTAGATTTAATAATTTGTAAATTATATTTTCAGAATAAATATTTAACAGCTGGAAAGCAAGAAAGTGCTTGAACATTTAAAAGCAAATTATACTACTAATTTTTTCAATTAAATTATTTCATAATATCAACTATTATTTTTCAAATTTACAAAATATTACCAAAATATCTAAAACTTGTATGATTTTTAACAATTGGTTGGGGTTTTAGATATCAACAATTTTGATAAAAAATTATAGTTCATCTTAGCTAAAATGAATACCTACTCAAAAATCTCTTTGGTAATTCTTAAGTGAAAATTATTATCTTTATTTAGAAATAGGAAATCTAATTACTTCCAAATTTTAATTTAGAAAGTCAAATAGTATTTGAATGCTTAATGTAAATTACAGAGAGAAAATCCTCTTTATTTTTTTGGGATAGACTATATTTTGATAGACCCTTAAAAATAGATAAAAGTTAAGCTGGTTTTGATTTATCTTTTCTTCGTTATTATTAACTTCTCTTATTCATAAGAATAACCTATCTAGTTTGTATGTTTTTTTTGTACACTATCTGATACCTACAAAAAATAGTAAGATTTTAAAAGATATTTTGCTCAATGCTTGCAAGCTATGTACACTAACCAACTAAGATAGATTAGAATAAATAAGTTTAAATATTTAATGATAATTTCCAATATCATTTTAAAAAAGTAGAAAAAATAGTTAGTTAGTACCTTCGAATTCTTGAATTCAAGTTTTTATATAATTTTATCTTTTAATATAGATAGGCATAATATGAATTAAAAAACTGGACTTAAAATAAATTAAATAATTTGGCAATATTCCGAAGAGCTTCCTCATAATTAAAGTATTATACCAAATTAAATGAATTTGGAATAAAAAGATAATAAGTAGACATTAAAAACCAGAAAAAAGGGAATAAATATTGCGAATTAACAATAAACGAATAAAAAAAGCCTAAAACAAAATAAAAAATCAAGTAAAAAAGCAAAACATATCTTTTTGATATAATTAAAAACTAGATCTAATATTAATTATAAAAGTTTAAGAATAACTCATTACCAAATAGAATAAAATGTCTACTCCTCGAGAAGGCCATCGCGTAATGCACTTCCATAATTTGGTTAATCACAATACCCATTATCAAAGCAAGCATGATAGTGTAAAGAAAAATCCTAGTTGGAGAACTTGGATTTCATTGACTAATACAATGATGGGTTCTAGTATAGTTGTTTTTCCAGTAATCTTTTATTAGAGTGGTATAATACTCTCTCTCATCAGCATGATTGTAATGGCAATTATACTCTATAAGACATGTCAATGGTATCTCTAATATACTTTAAGTTATGAAATGGATTTAACTGAAGTCATCTAAAGAGTTTTGGGTACCAGGTGGTACATGGTCTACTCAATTAGTAACTGTTTCCTTCTATATTTTATATCAGTTATTTACTTCATCCTTGCCTGCTCCTTCAGTTTCCCAGTTTTCAAACTAATTATTGACAGCTTTACTTCTGATGCCACTGTCCCAAGAAGTGAAACTTCTTATAATATGTATTCATATCAATGGTAAGGAATTATTTTGGTAGGGTTCCTCTTTCTCCTCATATGTTAAAAGAATCTATAGTGTATTTTGAAAATTACTTAGTTTGGTATGTTATCTGTTATCATCATCATCCTTTTCTGCTTCACTAAAGGTGTTGAAAACATAGCTACAAGTGATGTTTCAGAAACTCCTCTCTTCTCAACAGATATAGTAACAATCGTGGGTGTATTCTTCTTATCATTTTAAGTCCACTCTCTCTTCCTTCCTATTATTAAGGATAATGCAGTTCAAAAAAACAATAGTAGAGATTTAAAAATCGCTTATGCTATTTCATTTGTTGTATATGCTATTATTGGAGTCTTCGGAGCATTTGCAATTTCCGGAAAAGATCCTACGTAAGATATTTTTTGATTTCATATTACTTTAAATTAATGCCAAAAATTTAATTTTGATCAATTTTTAATTCGAGTTGATTAGAGCTAAAGCAACAAATACTCTTAATAAAAATAGTGAAATTAGCAAATTTTAGTTTATTCATAAAAACTTACTCTTATTTAGAGTCTAATCAAATTTAAAGGAAAATTCTAACCTGCTTACCCTTAAATTAATTTCATTATTTTTTGTTGATTAAATTTGACCATTGATTACTTAACTTATTAATTAAATAAATCAATTCTTTAACTTTTTTTAATAATAATTATAGAGATGGTAACCCAGGTTCTACAATCCTTGAATTCTTCCCATCGAAAGATGTCTTTACAGTAATTGTTTAGGTTGGACTCTTCATTTATGTCTTAGGTGTTTATCCTATTATTGTGTTAGGATCTCGTAATAACCTATTCATGCTTTTAGAAAAGAAATTCCCCAATCTCCATAATAAGAAATTAGCATTCTATGGAATTTCACTTTTTTATTCTTTAAGCTCTTTACTTGTCTAAATTTTGAATATTAATATCAGCATACTCATTTCAATCTCTGGTTATTTCATTAGTTTCTTTGTTGCTATTCTTATCCCAGCTTTAATTAAGATTAGAGGTCCTAAAACTGTTCTTGGTAATATTAATAATGTTCACCATTTTATTCACACTACTGAAGATTTAGACATTTCTTAACATGATGAGTAAGATAATAAAGCTATTACTACTAGCCATGATCATGATCATGAATAAATAATAAAGAAAGATACTATTAAAAATGAAAAATAAAGTAAAGAAGGATAAGTAAAAAAAACTAATGGAGAAACGAGTTCTAAATAAAGTAATTAGATTGGGTCAGTTATCGGTTCTTATCAAGATAATTCTTCAGCTTAGTCAATTGAATAAAATTTAAAAGGGAACAATGCTAAAAATGAAGATATTTTGTTTGATAAAGTTAATTTACATCATCAAAATTCTCACCCAATAAAAAGGGTAAAAAAACTGCAAGGAAAAGAGGAAATTTAAGTTAAAGATGGATTAGGAAGCTACCACTCTTCTAATAATCTATGATTAAAATAAATTCGTACTTTAAAATTATTTATAAAATCAATCATGTATATATTTTTAATTATTCAACTTCTCTTAAAAATGTTTCTAATAATCAAACCTTAACTTTAATTTCAAGAAGAAATTAAAATTTTAAAACCTTTAAGCAAAAAATTTAAATTCTTTTAATATAAAAAAAAAATTTATGAAAACTTTTTCAATTTTCTTTACTGCTTATTTGAAAAGTATACTTTAATTTTATCCAATTAGATTAAATTATAAACTTAATAATTTCTAAGAAGGTTTTCATATCAGCTTTAATTAAGGTTGATTTGATTAAATAATAAATTAAATAAAGACTTTTGAAAATGAAATATTTTTTTATTTAAAAAATTAAATTAAGATCAACAACAACTTCATATATAGTAAAAATAAATATGTAAATACATAATTATTGTAATCAGAACAAAAATAGGGAGAGATCTTGCCAGATATTTCAAAAAAGAGTAAGACCTTTGAACTCTTCAAGAGGAAGGAAGGCTAAAGAAGAAGTCAATCTCTATAAATCTTTAGGGTTTTATCTATTTGTATCTAGAATATCTTTAATTACACTCAAGAAATCAGTTTTATCTTGGAGTTCGCTGATAAATTGTTTATCAACTGTGCAAATGCATGCAATAAAGAGAATGAGATCTAGAACAGAATCCAATAGATTATTAGTAATAAGTACTTTAAGTTAATTTACAGTAACATTAGCGAATTTATATGTTAGATTGCTATTCTCATATTCTCTGAAGCACTTAGTAATATTAATTAAAACAATTGAATTCGTACTTAGAGTCTTTAATATTTTTGTTGCCAAATCTACTATTAAGATATTCGACTAATAAGCGAATCCTAAGAAGAGAAGCTTCAATATTAATTTTGGAACACTAAAATTTTTAAAGCTAACAGGATTGGAGCAATTGTTCAAAATCATCTTTAAGCAATATTCCAACATACCTGAACTATAGTCATATTTTTCTATAGTGCTAAAGATTAAAACATAGAAATCCTTCTCTTTACTAACTTCTTCTCTGCTTTATTCTACAACACTTAAATTTGTTAAACATCCTATAATATTTATTAATAATTTTTTTTAATTTTTGAATTGGATAAACTCAATTTACCTAAACTAACTTTAACTAATTTTGAATCTTCAAAGGAGTTCAAACATATTTTAATTATTGCTGACGATAGTTTTGGCACTTATCTCAAAACTAATTACCTTCCTTCGTCTTCAATTGCAAAGACTCCAATTAATGCAAGAACTTCCTTTTATACAAATATTTATACTATTTAGCTAGGACCAGTAGTAACTATACTTTAGTTCTTTTACAAATAATTGAGAGGATATTTAGAGTGCTTTCTTAAAACAGTAGGCCTAAAATCAGGGAAGCCAGCTATTTTTCTTAAAATTCCAAGTGCTACTCCATAAATGGAAAGATTTTCAGATTTTTATAACTTGATATCTAATAAATCTTGCTATGCTAAAATTTAATTAAGATTATCCATAAACTAGGTATCATTTCTAATATCTTCTACTACCTCTTTACATTCTTATGCTAATTTCATTATCACTATATAACTAAATTCAACTATCTTCAAATTGTTTTAGCAACTTATTAAAAGTTTTTTGCAAATATTCAAAACGCCACTTGTCCACAACAAAAGTCTTGTATCTGTGCTGTGAGCCAAGTTACTTATTAGCCTTTTTAGATTTATTAAAAAAAATTAAAATGAATTTAGAAATACAAATATAATAATATTTCAGTTAATTATTAAACTAGTTCCTTAAAGATAATAATCATTTTTTTCTTTAATTATTGTTATTCTACTATAAAATTTTCTATTTTCAAATAATGATATCTATAAATTACCCTGCTGAAGCTTAAAATATAAGTGTATTTTTATCTCCTGACATAAGAATTGCTTTGAAAATCTCATGTGCTTTTTTGCGAATTAGGTAATCTTGATTCTTTTTTGATCTATTTGAAAGTTTAGCTAATATATGAGTGCAAAGAACTGCAATATTTTGATCGATTGGATTAGTATCACTTGGTTTTGAGTTAACTAAGATATCATTGAAGAGTTTAATAAAATTATTTATAAACTTTTATCTTCTGCATATATTTTAAATTTCTCTTTCTTCGGAGAATAAACTAATAACTAATAAGAGAGAGTTCATTAGTTATTTAATATCTAAAGAGGTTAACTTTTAAGTCATTAAATTGTTCATATGTGATATGCAAAGTAAATAAATATCTATGCTGAGTAATGGACTTGAGAGGGCATATGAAGTTTATACTGCAGATTCATCTATAGGATTTTCAGAAGACGATTGAGATTCATCTTCTTTATATATATTGGAACTATCAAAATACACACTTATTTTACATCCTTTTTAATAGATGCTAAATAAGTAGTCATACAAGAACTTACTCTTCAAATTGTATAAATTTTCTTTAATAGAACTCAACAAAGTACTATTAATAAAAGCGCTGCTCGCCAAAATTTCCTTTTCAGTAATATTTTCTAACTTACATAGCTCAATGCAAGTTTCAATTTTCCCTTGATTTAATGCTTCAAGGTATTATTCATAATGCTTCTACATTGTCTTTGTCGTTATGTTAATCCTATCTAATTGAAGAACCTATTTATACTTTTAGATTTTTTAATATTTTCTACTAAAAATCCTTTTTGTTAAACTTTCTATTAACTTTTTTTTTTTGAGCAATTTCACTTTTTATTATTAATTTCTCAATGATATTTTTTCATATTATCGTTTTTTACTGTTAATCATAAGTATATATTCCAAAGTGGTGATGTATTTTAAGAAGAAGAAAAAATTTCTTGCAAGTGAAACACGATAACAAACAAAAATTGAGATGAAAGAAATATTTTAGCTAAAGGAAAGAAACAGTATCAAAACATATAATTTCTATTATTTAAAGAATCTATCTATACATATGATAATTAAATAAAATTTGGAATGAATTAAAAACAAATCTATATTTAAAACAACTAATATTTTTGATTGTAACTTGAAGAATCTAAGTTTACTTAAATCAACAGAAATTTAAATTAGATAAGTACTTTATTTTCTCTATTTGATAAATCTACTCTATTTAAAAATTGATCTGAAATAAATAATTGAATTCTCCTCTTAAAAAAAATAAAGTTGAATGATTAAAGTATTTTTCAACATTAAGATTATGATGATAATATTCTATTTTATCAAATTATTTATGATATTAAATTATGGAAATTATAATATACTTAATTATTGACAAAATATCATTCTATGCTGTATTTTTATTGATTTGTCTTAATGTTAATATTAGTTGAAATCTAATGGGATGCAACAATTTTATTAGTAACTTCTTTTCCCAAATTACATCTTAATTATTCATTTTCATCAATTAATTAAGATAACTCTTAATTTAATTGTAATAAATACTACACTTCTTCAGTAGAGGTTTGAAGTTATTCGCAAATCTTTTATACACTATTCTAGTTTTAAATATTAAATTTCTAGTTCATCTCTATAACGTTTTTAGAAATACTCTCTATCCTTGCTAACCCCTTCTAATCATTAGAATCTCTTTCTTCTCCAAAGATACTCAATTCAGGGAATAATCCAATTAATCCTATTTTCATCTGTTCTAACATTTTTTTATTTTCTTTTTTATTCATAGCTTTTTCTCCAAGTATTTATGTAAATTGGTTTGATTGAGGAGCGAAATTTTCTTCATCTTTACTTTCATCAATATCTTTATTGATTTTAGTATTTCCGATTACAATTAGTAAATCTCCTTTCTATATAATTTTAGTTAGAATTAAATATTCAAACAATTATTCAAAGTTACCAAAATAGGAGCTTAGGGATTTGGATTAGTATAAACAAAATCTTCTTCGTTATCTAATTAATTTGCTTTTCTATATAAAGCTATCGGAATGATATTGTGTCTTATAAAGAAATCAAATACCTATAGTATATTAAATGAGTTTATTTATTTCTCATAAATTTATAGTAGATTTTTACTTGTTAATAAGTGTAAAGGTTGCTCAAAGTATAAGGTATCTCTACATAGCTAAATTGATTGTTTTCATTAATTTTTGATAAATTAGGATATAAGTGAGGTGATATCAATTTTTCTAAAATATCTCCGAAATCATCAAAGTGTAAACACTAAAAATTTAGAAACAAATTTAAAATTGATTATTTAAATTATTATAAATAAATATTTAGATGTATTACTCTCGCCATCTAATAGTATATCTGTGCACTGTAGAAAAGTTTAGAAGAAGCAAATAAGGGGTTAGTGTAGCAGCTTGTAATCATTTGGTTTTATTATTTTTTATAAACCACACTCTCATCTAATACTTTGCTTATGATGTACTTGACATTCTTTTCTCTTCTCAATCCACTATTTAATTCATAAAATTATTATAATTTTAAGATAAGAAACTAGTAATTTACAGAGTATAATTAATGTCTGCAAAATTTTCTGAAATAATATTTGCTAAAGGAAGCACTCTGCTATCTGAAAGCTCACTTCCCTCTGGTCCACACATAATTATTGTGTGGAAAGAGTTACGGATAGCTGTTCTTTCTAGTTCATCGATATTAAAGTATTAACATTCAAAGTAATACAATTTTGTATATTTTCTTTTTATGACATCCCATTATTCGTCAGGAGGGTTCTGTTTTAAAACAAATTAATTTCAAAAATAAATAACCTTTCCTAAAAATGTGTTTAGTTAAACCTTTGAAACATAACAAATGGCCAAATTAGTTTTAGTTCTCAATTCTTCAATCAGTTGCTCAGCAAACCCAAGTTCACCAATTATCAAAATATGGTTAATAATTTATCTTCTCATATCTACTTTAGACATTTTGAAGAAAGTTTGTTCTAATTTACCTTCACTCTAAATTATTCAATTAATGGTCTGTTAAATTTATTTATATGATAAAACGAAAGTTTAAAGTTTACAGTATGCTAAAACATAACTGGTTCAATAAGCCCATTGATTTAATGGTAATTAGGGACAAATTAATCTTATTCTCTTAAGGCTCCGAGCTCATTTGATGCAGTTTAAACAATAGATTAGCAATGCATATAATTTTTAGCTAAAAGAATAGCGCAATCTTCATTATTAATAACGTAATCAAGTGGATTAATTACTATGTCATAATGATCACTTTCTTAACTTACTTTATTTTTTATTTATTAAAAAATATTTTCATTTTTAAATGCTAAAATCAAATAAGATATGATAGTTACGTGATCTATTTTTTACTTTTAAGCCTATTAAAAGTATTCCAGTTCTGTTATACATTTCCAAACAAGCTTGTTAAAAGTACTTTCCAACATATAGATTAAATTTATCTTCTTTAAAATCAAATATATATATTTCGTTGCCCATACCCTCTATAAATTCTAACTTCCAGGGTGAATAGTCTTCAACTTAATGATTTTCTATTTCATTAAATTTGATTTTAATTTTTTTTTTATTTGGAAAAAGAATACTTACACTCACTCAAACTCATGGAGAGATTATTGATCAGTGTAGAAAATCCTGGTATAAAAACATTTTAAGATATAGTTCCTATCAATTAATTAAAATATTTTGTTAATAATTAATTAATTGAATTTATAATACCCATTGTTAATAAATTTGAAGAGGCAAGTGATTTTTATCCATACCAGAAATTCCAAAAAAGATTTTGTTTGCTATTAACTTATGTAAAGATTTAGCAACGAGGGAACAAATCATTTATAATTTAAGTAGCAAGAAGAGCAAATGCATCTTCTTTAGCATTTTCATTTGAGAACTAATCTACAAATATCATAACCTTATTACTAGATAGCTTAGCTAGCATTAAATCACTCTTTTTTAGAGGATTCCCAACAATGTAATATACTTTTCCCAAAAATTAAGAACTTTTGAATATACTTTTCCAATCCTTTTAATTAATTTAAAATTTAATAATAAGATGATGAGGGATTTCCCTTAATTGAATAAATTTATTTTAAACTAAAATTTGTTTAAACTGGAAAGAATACCTAATCATTAGCTATCTTCCCCATCATAGAGTAAAAAGTATTATATAAAAAATAATTACATCATTTGGTTCTTATTAATTCATTATTAAAATAGGTGTATCTTGGTCTTGGCAAATATCAGGATGGTAGAATTCTTTTGCAAAAGTAATAAAATTATCAGGGTTAACATTTCCTATCAAAAATATATGCTTTTTCTAATGTCCTTCATAAGGGAGTTTATATTTAGAAGTTGTCTAATATGATATTAGTAAATATAATTATAAACTTAGAAAAGAGGAGTTAAATAAGTAAATAATACATTTGATAATTCATTAAAATCTGTAGTTGTTTTTGTGATTATATAAATGATACTAACTATAAACAGAAGGACCATAACTTGTGAAAGTTCATTAGCTGGAGTTAAATCACCATACCCTACAGTAGTACAAGTTACTGTTATATAATATAAAGCCTTGTCAAAGCTTAATTTCTCTTTAGGTCCAATCTAAAACCCAAAATCAAATTCATGAAATGCTTAAATAAGACCTTATATTAAAAATTAGTTTTTGAAAAACCTTGATAAATAAATATTTAACAAAAATACCTGCTGATACAAGTAATGAAACAAATAATTAAGAAATAATGACTAATTATTTTCTCTTGACTTCCCAATACTCTCTTAAGCTGTAATTCTATTCTTAACTCTCTTTGTACAATTTATATATTCTAAATACCCTAAAAATACGAGTAACCCTTACAATACCAACAAATCCTGCTAAGAAAAGAGTAACTTCACTAGAGAGAGACTATTATTTAGAATAATGTATTTATATAGATTATAAGAATATCAATTAAAAATTTACTGGAATATAATTCAATAATGTTGGGATAATAGTGACCAAATCACTGATATTTCTAATCTTTATGAAGAACTTTAACTATTAAAGGGAATAATCTATAACATATTTTCATTCATTATATTAGCTAGTTAGTTACCTTGTCTGTAGAGTGATAGAAATTCCATAAGTAATCAATAAGGAAAATAATACCAATCAATGTTTCTAAGAAGACAAATGTAGGTTCCCTTTTATATTTTTTATATAATAATAGTAAATTTAAAATAGAATTAAGCAGTTTATTTAATTTAGATTGTGATAAAAATAAAATATCTTGTTTGATTTTTATCAATATTAAAAGTAAAAGGTTAGCATGCTGATGATCAATCAATATCAAATAATAAATTTCTATTATCTAATTGCTAATTTAAGATAAATTTGATAATGAGCACTTAAGCTCAAAGCTGCAAACGTATTGTAAATCTAAACATAAATTACATATCTTTATCCTCAACATAATATGTATTCACAATGTAGAGGATACTTGCCAGAAAGGCCATTGTTGCTTAAAAGATTGTACTAATTATAGTAATTATTGTCTTCTTGCTAAACTAATTTGATTTCTTTGTAATGTTTAGCTTCTACAATCTATTATTATTTCTTATATCTGTTTCTCTCTTAAATGTTTTTTATCGTGCCTGCCTATCATTCTTTTCAAATATCTATTGGATTGTCATTTTTTATATCCTCTTCTTCTAAATTGGAGGATTATGCTCTAATTTTAGAATTAAGGATAAATGTATCATTTCTAAACTATTAGATGGACTATTTATTTAAGTTACACTAAAACTCTATTAATTTAAATACTATGTCTTCGTTTGAGCTTTGCATTTATTTATTCTTATCTTGATTTTAGCTCTGCTGATCTGAATCATCAACAATTTGTATCATTTAAATATTATTCATTTCAGTAAAAAACTGAGTTTTTATATTCTACCAAACAAACAATTTTATTTGATTAACTTTTATAATATAAGAAATAAATCATTCTAAGATATCAATTTTAATTAATTATAAAATCTGAAATGAATTATTAGCTTCACAAATCATATTAAAAAGAATAATAATATCTATCTAACATCGAATTTAAATATAATATAAAAAGTAAACAAAATACTAAGCAGAATTTAGATTTAATAAAGATAATCAATCAATACTAATTATCTATGAAAAATAAATAATATAAAAATTAAATATCGAAAATAATACTACTTTTCAAGGTTAATCTATAGGTCAGTCAATTAATTGTTTAACCTTTCTTTAAATATATATTTAATAGAGCATTTACGTTTTTTGGGCATTATAATTTAATATAAATTAACATAAGCTAAAGAGTTAAACAAAGTAAGTTTTAATCACTCAATTTACAATATAAAACAAATATATATAATATGATTAAAATAGCAACTAACAAACCAACCAACCAACAATAATGTTGTTTAATAAGTAAATAATTAAAATTTAATACTAGTAATCCTTTCAAAAGTAAATTTTCTTATGTAGTAGTAAAGTAAAAGTAATTTATACCTACTTATTAATAGGTATTTAAATCAAAAAATTCTTAAATTTCATATATCTTGAGATTAGTTTTAATTAAAATTTGTTTAGTCATCATCCTTTAGTACTTTCATCTATCAATCCAATATGTTAAGTATCAGTAATAAGCCCCATAAATTTACGAATTGAAATATACTTTTTATTTTAAAATTGATTTAAAATTAAAATTTATAAAGAGTTAAATTACCCTTCTTTTTGTCTTTTTAAGTGAATTATTCTCAAGGATTTCAATGTTTTACTTCTCATCAGAAAAATTCAAAGAAATTACATAATGAATGGTCTTATTCATAACACCTTTATTTTATTTAATAATTCAAATAAGATTTATAAGTGGATTACATTTCGAATGTATAAAATTACTTTCATGACCACGTTTGACAATAAAAATATCAGAAAAAGTATTAATAGGTTTTAAGTAATCTTTCTTTGAGCATATAATGCTTCTTGATCTGATCAAAATTTATCCTTTCTGTTTTTTTCATATTTAGTAAAATAGTAATGTTTTTGTACACAACTTATAACTCAAATTACTTCTTTATCAATAACAATCTTTTCAATTCTCTTCACAAAAATGAAACTAATTCCCAATAATACTACACATCCACAAATTAAATATTACCACCAATACCTATTTTATAATTTAAATTAAATAATTCGCTCTTCAGTATAAAACTATATGAAATAAACTTTATCTTTTAATTCATTTTCACTATTTTACATCTGTAGAATTTCATAAAAATAAAATAATCGTTACCCCTAATTAAAGCCTTTAACACTTGCTTCTTTATCCTAAGCAATCAACACACTAATAAAATACACTCCCAATATAATCATTGCTAATCCAACTGACCATACAGCTACTGGAACTTAAGCAATTTAAAATCTCTTTGAACTAAGCATTTCGCCAACTCTTATTTAGTCATAAGAATTTTCTAATTGATTTTCATCATCAGCAGCTAAATATGAAATATGTATTTTAATACTCTTAATAATTCTATCCATAATAATATACCTAGATATTTATTTCCTTTTTTCTAAGCAAGCTCTCTTTTCTTTTTAGCTGCAATTGTAGCAGCAACTCCAGCCCTCATTTATTAAATATATTACTAATTTGAGATATTTTGAGGTAGAGGTATTGAAATAGTGTAGAAAAATTTTATGTGTTAGATAATTATATATGATTAGAGTTGATTGAGATATTTAAATAGAGTTCAAAAACTCTAAACTTAAATTGAATTGATAAAATATGAAATGTATGCTTGATAGTAAGGATTTTCACTTCTTAATCTTAATTGCTATTAATTAATTATCATAATTATTTTTATCCTTAAATATAACAAATACAATAAATCCCCTGCTTATGTAATAATTTTAAAGGTATTTAAAATACTTTGAATAACCTAACTAGGAGGAAAGTAGCTATCCACTAAAAATAGTTTAATTTTGAATATGATTTAATTAATTAAATGATTAGTTCTGTACATTATAATTTTCGTAATTTGCTAACTTTTAATTAAATTCCACAAATTAATTCAAATAATAAATCTCACTTTTAGATCATTTCTTTATCTAATGTAAGCTTTTACAGTGATTATAATTAAAACAATAATTAATATCCTATTATTAAATAATTTTTAGTTTTAATAATAATAATTAAAAAATATTTTCTTATTTCAAGAATCTACATTAAAAATGTTTATACAAATCAATGATCATTTAATCTCATTTTAACTAAACTTTAAATTTAAAATATTACTAGATTAAGAGAATTAGATTAGAATAGAGAAAAATATTAATTTTATATCTCAATTTTAAGATTATAAAAAAGATTTCAATTCAATTTAAAAAATATTTCACTCTAGTCAAGAAAATTTCTAAGATGTTTTCAAAATATAACAAACTGTTCTATAATTCTAGCTAATTCAGTTTATTACCTAATTTGTTTGCCTCTAATAAAGAAAAATCTGTAAGCTCTTGAATGCTTATATTACCTTAGAAGTATTTCATTTTAATCTTCCAAAAATCAACTTATTTCTATGGTTAAAAAAGAATTTGGTTAATCTTATGTAAATAGAAATAAAGGGACTTAATTTAAGCTGTAATAGTTTTACAGTAATATTAGGTACAAATTATTATAAAAATTATAGTTATAAAATAAATATTTAAAATTTTTGTTGAAAATAGATAGATTTTAGATAAACATTTTCAGTGCTAATTCCATCTAAATTAGATATTTAAAAAACAATAATTTTGGAAAATACATAACACCTAATGAAACTAATTTGAAGATATTATTTGGAAGAGAAATGAATCATCACTTTCACCTAAATTGATAAAGAAAGTTATTCAAGATGCTTAATGAAAATTAGTAATAGGAAATATTAGTTTTGAAAATAATTAATATTATGTTGTTTAAATGAAGAAAAGTAATATACTAATTAGTTAATCATTCAATTTATCTTTCTTTCTTTCTAGTTTGCTTGCTTGCTTGCTTATTTATTTTAATAATAATAATAACAAGAAATAGGAATAGTTAATTTGGCAACAATATTTGGCTGTAAATATTATTATTGATAAATTAATAAATAATAATAGAAAGTGAAAGGTTTTGATTGATTGATCGATTGTTTGATTAATTAATTGATGGATGGATAGATAGATTGATTTATTATTTGATAAACTGATTTTGATATTTCTTTTGAATTAAAAGTCTAAGAATATATGATTTAAGCATGGATGTATGTAGGAAATTTATAATGATCAATTTAGGAATAATGCATTTTTTATCATAATTTGTCACTTTCTTAAATTCTTTGCAAGTAATTACTAAGAAAGTACAAATAAGATTGCAACAAAAGACTAAAGCAAAGCGAAAAAAACATCTAAACAATTAATAAATCAAATATTACAATAAAAAGGGTATTTAAGGTAGTGCGAGTAGACTTATTTAGCTGCTAATCCCAGATTGATATAAAGTTTTGCTTCGAAGTAAGTCGAGGGACATCAATACGACCACGAGTAGGGTGCAAAACCGGCAGTCATTTTAAAAGCTAACTCAAAACATTCTATAGGAGGATAATAAATCAACTAAAAAGCTTAGGAGTATTAGATTATAAATACTGCAAAAAGATAACATCTTAATATAAAAATGCAAGGAGTCTCTGTACATGGGCAGGGTCGATAAAAAACAAGGAAGAAGGGTATTGAATTGAAAGCTAAATTTTTTATTTTTTTGAAAATTATTGGATAGGCAATAGTTTATTTGTTATTCTACTATGAGAATATTATAAGCCTTGATATAGAAAGTATGTCTCTGCCAATAATATGTTTTTGTATTGGCTCCGTAATTAACTTCATATTAGTCATTTCCTTTTATTCGCTAAATACATTTGCTCTCCTTCATATATTGCTTACACTAGGATCATTATTATCAGCAATTAAATCAGAAGTAGTTGAATTCGATAACACACAAATTCAAATTAAAATGTTTATGGCTTTCATTTATTTCTCTTGTATCTTGATTAGCAGAATAGATTTTGGGAATAAACATGCTGGATTTATGGTTGCTTTATTATGTTTAATCTTTGCAACTCATTAGATATTGCTCTATACGAATTTTTTGGATTTTATTTTTATGATTGTATTCCTCTTTATCAGCTCATTTTCTATATGGAAATATATGAGATTGTTGGATGAAATTTTTAACTTTTAGGCTGTTTAAAAGACTCACAAATACATAGAAAAACTTGAATAGGAGAAAAATAAACTTAGTATTTAGAAAAAGGCTTTATAAGAAGGTACAAGTGATTACATATTTTTCACAAATCTATAATATACTGAGCAAATAAAATTGAAATACTATTAAATTAATAGAATATTTAAAAATGGGTTCAATATAAAACTTGTTGGAATGGAAAATATCCTAGCCAAGATGAAAGTAAAATCAAAGAATGACATTTTAAAAATATAAAAGAGAGTTTATAAGCTATTAACTGATTATGCATCCTGTGAATTCGAGGAGTTTATCAATAAAATTATAAAGGAAAAGCACACACAATCAATTCAACAAAATAATTTAGGCTCGGCTGCTTAAATAAATTAATAAGATTAGAATAGATAACCAAACAACAATGGAACTGAAAATGAAGAGGAAGAAAGTGAAAATAACTAAGATCAAATGAATAACCACAGGAAGAGTAGATTTAATTTTGATAACAAGAATTATAATAGATATCAAATGAATGGATTGGATTAAAAATTTTGGTATATAGACCAGTTAAGGTTTTGCATTTTAAACATAAAGCAGCAATTTCAGAGAGATCCTAATTTCAAAATTGGATATTCATAAGATGAAAGATAACTAGTGGATCATTTTAACATGTAAGAAGTGCTTCTTGTTTTACTCTTCATGATGCAAGCAAAAAATTATAAAACAAGTAGCAATAACCATAAAAAAGATCTGTTCTCTATAACAAAAAATATTGAAATTATTCATGAAAATACTACATATTATGTACAACTCTTCAAATGTATTTACTAATCTCAGTAGAGTCTCTTCTTGTCTATGAACAAGAAATAAAGCTTTAATGTTAGCGATACAACTAACAATTCAAATACCGATGAGGCTAATTAACGTTTATTTTAATTCTTCAAAAATCGTACTGAGAAAGTATCAAAATCTATCACTTCCTCTATTTGCAGATTTGGTAATAAAAAATTAAATTATTCTCTAATTTTAATTTGAGGAAATTGATAATTTTATTCCGCTCGAATATTTACCGATGCAATTAAATATAATGTAAAAGGCTTATTTTAGTAATGTTAACCTTTTTTCATTATAATTAGATTAATTTGTTATTGCATCATATATTCTCTCAATGTGTTTTAAGTTGACTGTAAATGAAATTCCTATCCATCCATCCAAAATCCCTCCCTAAAATTTTTAATAGATATTTTATTAGAGAACAATAAAGAAGAAAAAATAAAATTTATTAATGAATCAGACTTAACTTCAAAAAGACTTAATAACTTTCTTAGGAATTTCCCGATCTTTTTAGTTCTTATTAAATTTTTTAGTAAAAGTCAAATGACAAATGAATTGATAATTCTAAAATTTTTTAATGTGATTCAACCACATAATTTAATTTATTATTCTACTCTTTTTTAATTAATAAAATTCTTTAATTAATTCAAAAGATTGCATCAGGAATTTTAACATGGCTGAGTTCAATAATGGAATCAATTTTTTAACTTAATAATTCGAATATCTGCGTATGATAGCTAAAGATATGGAAGAATATAGGGAATATCTCTAGGAATAATAGCGCTATAATTTACAAGGGAGAGATTAAATTATGAAGATTTAATAAAAGAATATTAGCTAATTCAAATTTAGATAACTTTTTGAAGATGTTCATAATATATTTGCTGCCGAAGTGTCTTTCAAATCTACCTAAATCAATCTTGTTGAAAAGTATAAAAAGGATTCTGACGAAGATGGGGGGAATTTTCTTTTTACGGATTATGAAAAGCTCAAGAGAATATTAATTTTGTTGATAGAAAATAGCTTAAAATATTAAAAAGCTGGTACTATTGAAATGGAAGTAAATGAAGAAAACTAGAACTCTCTGTGTATAAGAATCGACAGCTAAAATATTATCAATAAAAGTGAAATTAGAGCTATCAATGAAAAAGGCTATTCAGAAAATGGGTTTGGTTTTGCAATTGTCAGCGAATTAGTGAAATCGATTAAGCCTAAATTTGTTATAAACGGTCTATAAATTTTAGAAGATAAAATTAATGAAAAAACTAATATTGTTTTTAGAATATCGAAGAATCTGCATGAAGAATACTATAATTAAACCATAACCAATATGAGTCACATAGGTACTCACTAAGATGTATTTATTGAATAGAAGGAGAAAGATGTTTCAAATGCAAGTCATTAATAAAATTTCTACATAGACTAGCTTATCAAAAAAAATTAAACTATGCTCAATGATGTAAGCCAAAATTAAATTAAAAACCAATCTTAGTAATAATTAGGCTCCAACTTAAATTCTCCTGGAAAAAAACCTAAATCCTTTTCAGATTTTCAAATTTAACTTAGAGAAGAATTGATAAGATTTCCTGTGCCTACTAATTTCATCAATAACATAGGCTTGAAAAAATTTAACAAAAATTAGAGTGACTATAATGGATCGAATACTAATATAGTTGAGAGAGGAGGAGTAGGAACAAATAACTTTTTAACGATTAATCCTAATACTAACCCTCCACATAGACAAAATAGCAATCCAAATTAAAATAGCAATAATAACTAATCTAATTTTCCAAATTATTTTAATTTAAATATAGAAAAAAATGCTGATAAAAATTTTGCATTGTTTTTAATTGTCAGCCGTGATTTAAGCATATCCACTAGCCTTTATTAGCTTTTAAATTAGGTATGCAATAATAAAAAAGATTAAGTAAAATATGCATCTAACAAAGAAATTTATAAGAACCTTCTTTAAAAATTTAATTTTGAATTTATCTTGATCGATTAAATCGATGGTCTTTCAATTGTAGAATCTCTAAGGATCATTAACTTAAGTTATAGAAATAAAAAATAGAATTAAAAGATCATATTTTTTGATTTCAATGGTGATGTTCATAGAAATTTAGAGAAAGACTTGCCTTTAATATTTTAATAATATGAGTAGAATTTTAATGATACAAAGTCAGATTTCAAATTACAGCCTCCCCAAATGTCTTATTTTAATGTTAATAACTCAAATAGATATGGCAATCCTGAATAATAAGGAGGATTTAATAATATTAATCATGTAAATAGATTAGTTGTTAATGAAATACAATCTCAACATGATATTGATTAGCATTTTAGAGGTTAAGCAAATGAAAATAATTCAAGGCATTCTTCCAACCACGAATCTTAAGAATCTATCAGCATTCCAAGCGAACCTTAAAATATGAACAAGCATCCAGGGTATTCTCCAGATAAGCTATCTCCTCGTGACAATGAAGGTAATTCAGGGAGATCCATGAATAGGCTTCCTAATGATCCAGATATATCTTAGTAATCTAATTTTAATTTAATGTCTAAGAGCAAAGCAAATTAGAATGCAAATAATACAGCAAATGGAATTAATGTCAAGAAAAGTGCAAATTTTAATACATAAAATTAAAGAGTAGCTTTTCTTGAAGATGATATTGGTAATGACATTCACAAATCTAAAAATGAAGAATAAAAAGTAAAGAAGTTGGTTCCTCAACAATTTCAACTCTCTTAAGTTCCTCACCCAAGAGTTTTAGCTCAAGAATCTGAACATAATTCTATAAGGAGCTCTACTAATAAGATGAAAACAGCTTCTCTGAGCCCCGATGAATAAAAAAACTCTCCTATAAATCTTCCTCTTCCTCTTAGAACTCAAAACACTGGAAAATCATTAAAAAAATCTTAATATGTGAGAACAGAATAAATGAATAGATCTCATGATTCTTAGCTTCCTCCTTAATTATATCCTTAGAAATAACTAGAATTAACATTTTTAATGAATAACCCATAAAATGATAACTTGATCGGAGGTAAGTATAATGAATCTATCGAAGTTGAACAAAGTTTGAAATTCTTTTACTATTCTCTTCAATATCCATTTGGTTACACTTAAATTTATGAAGCCTTCTATCACATGAATTTCATTAATGAATTTGCTAACCTAAACTTTAGTACCTTTAACCTAAACAGGCCATAGATCTACCATTGATAAATATTTTCCCATCCACCTTTTTCATTATTAATCTTTAACTAAATTAATTTAAGTAATAAAAAAATAATAAATAATAACCAACTCAAGAATTGTAAATATTAATTTAAATCAATAAATCTCCTGCCTTTGTTTAAAATACCTTTAATAAAAGTATTGAGAAAATGGGATAATCTACTAGAATAGGAGCACATAAACTCCAATAAAATTTTGAGTATTTTTGATTGTAACCTTCCTTCTTAGATATGATTCCAACAACCTGCTCTATATTAATATATAAGGGTACTTCCACACAAAATACGATTATACAATAACCTAAATTACAGATATAAGGATTTGTATACTTTATTCTACCTTATTTCTTATCGTCTTACTTCTTATTAACTCACTCCAATTTCAATCTGAAAATACTTTGTATATTAAAGCTTATCATAAAGCTCGTTAGAATACTTTAATTTAATTTAAATATATTTTTAAGCTGTTTTCTTTTATAATTTATTATTTTTAATCATCAATTGTTCTTTTTTTAATAAAATGTTAATATTTTTTAAGTGGATTTCATAATTTAAAATAATAAAGTTAATTAGTTTTATTTAATAAAATAGAATTAAGCTGTAATTATTTAACATAATAAAAATAATTGAATTTAATTTTGGTATTTATTAGCTAGAAGAGTTAGTAAAATGTTATTTCACTCAAACTTGTTTATTTAATTTTAGTATTTACTTGATTTAAATGTTGTTAAAATGTTCTTTCACTCAAACATGTTGATTGATTTGATTATAAAATCAGTGTTGGCAACATAAATTTTCATTAATTTTTAAATATGTATATAAAAGTGATTACATTTTTGAGGTATTTGAAAATCATTTTTGTAAATGAAATTTTGAGAAATAGATATAATTAATAGAATTAAATTTCTTATAAAATATTAACTATTAAGCATATTTGAGTTAGTAAAAAAAATGTATATTAGAATAGATAATATTTGAGTATAAAAAAAGATATGGGAAGGAAGAATGAGGTATAATTTATTTTTAAAATTCATTAAAAATCAATGAAATTTAATCAATAATTTTGCCATAATAAGCTTAAAGACACAAATTAGGTAAGGTTATTAAATAATATACATTATTTTTTATTATTATATTATTTATTAAAGGATTTCTTTTCTATCATTCATTCATTGATTAATTATTATTTGATTGATCAAATATGATCATTCAAAAATGTATACTCATCAAATTGCTTTAATTATTCTATATTTTAGCTTAGGTACTAACTTATTAATGGTTTTATATTATTGATAACATTAGATTTAAAAGCGGTATATGATTCTTTCATCTCTTTATTATCTATCAAAGGCTTATCTATTAATTGTTCTACTCTTTAAATGAATGATAACTAAATTATTCCTTCTTTCAAGTAAAATGCAAAATCTTAGGAAGACTATATGATTTGTGAAGCACTTTTAGAATCAACATAAAAAATCTTTTACAGATTAATAATGAGTTTCATATCTGATGCGGCATACTCAGATGAACCATTTTTTTCTATGATAGATGACATCGCTTCTATTTCCTAACCTAGACTTGTTTGTTCATCAATATTTTTACTCATATTCTTATAAAAGTAAATAACTAAGAAAGAAAAGTCCTTCAAAAACTCTTAGAAGTATTTTTGATACTCAGACAAAAATAAATGATCAAAATACTTAGATTTCTCAAAGTAGCTATAGGGACTATAATTTTTAAAGAAGGTTTACAAAGAACTAAAGAGTTTTTGATTGTACATAACTTTTTAGCTTGCGGATGAGTAATATTAGCTAAGGAATTAGTTTACATTTTAGGTAAATCCAGCTTTATAACATTATTTAGTAATTTCTTGCAATAAATCTACATAACTCTAGAGAACTTCATCATAGAGTTTGATATCCACTTATTCATTATGTTCTTAATTGAGGAGACTATTGAGAATCTAGTTTTTGTAAACGCTTAAAATATATACAACAACTAAGTTTTCTCCAATAGATAATTGTTTAGTTTGATAGTGCTGCTTTAAGAGATTAGAAAGCTTCAAACATTCCGTCATGTAAACTGTAAATTTTATGTCAAAATAAGTAATTAAGAAATTAGAATAACGTATTGGGGAGAAGTCTAAAAATATCTATGAAAGAGGAATTAAATTTGTAAAATAGAACATAAATGAGAAATTTATCAATTATTTACTAATTTTTTTTAATAATTTGACAGTAATGAAGTATGAAAAAATTTACTTGCTCAGAATCCAACATTCATACATGAAACATTGGAAGTAAATTAAATTAATTAGATTATTTTTTCAAAAGAATAGACAAATTAAAATTTTTTGGCAGGGGATTGAAAAGCTTGAATGGAAGATTTTGTCAGATTTCATTAAATTAATAAATAAATGAAAATTACTCGATGAAGATTGTTTATAAATCAAAGCGCAAGAAGGAAAATTATCTTTGACTTAAAAATTAAATTCAACTATAAGTCCCGTCTCTAGTTCTGATTATACATTAGATACGACTGTATTAAAAGGCGTTTATTCAAAAGTTTATAATAATTTAATTATTCTTTAGGATTGACCAGAAAGCTTTTAGGAGAGATTTTAATAATAAATTGGAGAGAGAATAGACATTGAATTAAGAAGCTTCTTCTTTAACTCGGGGAAATCATAGCTGATAATACTGTCAGGAAAACTCAACACATACTCATTAAAGTTATTCGCAAAGTTCTCCAACATTCCAAAAATCCTAGGATAGGATGATACTATTGTTTTATAGTTTGTTGCATACTTGCTTTAATTTTCTTACAGCTTTTGGAAGCTTTATTAAATGATAAGGCACTATATTATTTTAAAGAAAAAATGAATAAAGATAGAATTAAACTATTAAATGAATTAGTATTTTAATAATGTAAAATATTTAAATTAATTTTTGAAACGCTTCTAGCTTAATTATTTTCTAATTTTGTTATATATTTAGTCCCTTTTATTATATTTATACTCTATCTACTCTTTCGCTACTTGCTATATTAATTAAATGATAAAGTAAACAAATTGTCTATATGGTCTACCTATTTATTCCAGAACAAATCAAAAAGTTTGAGAACATTTTTCCCTGATAAAAATGTTTCATAACTCTCCATGGATTTAGGGTCTCTACTTGCCTTAACACTTTGATTTAATAGCCACATTTATTGTGCATTAGAGTAATCCTCCGTAAGAAGATTTTTAATTTAAACTATTAAGGCACCTTGATACTCTCCAGTGTATTCCTTTATGAGGATCTTTAAATTTTTAATAAAATTATTAATTGATTAACATGCTTGAATAGGATTATGCGAATTTGGGTTGTTGTGAAAATTCTATCAACTGGTTTAAAATTATTTATTTTGTTCGCCTGATATTGAGCAGTAAATTTAAATTCGATGACAGATTTTTTCAGGAAACTTCAGCTAATTACTAACTAAGTCTATATTTAGATAAATTAATGTAATCACAAATTAAATTTATATACCTAACGCCATGATGCACTTGAGCTTTTTAATGAAAAATTCGCCCTTGACTCAAGCTATTCTGCCAAAATACCTAAATGGAAGAAAATCTATATAGATTGAGAGATTTCTACTTAATTTTTTTGAAGAAGTGCATCATTAAATTTCTTTTCTGCTTTCTTAACCACCTATTCTTATACTTATACAAGGAAGGATTTTGAATTCTCATAAAAATCTAAATCAGCCAAAGCAGGGGCATGCTCATTTATTTCCTATAATATAAGAGAAGTCTTAACTAAATCTGTAATTTCAAAACGCGCAGACACTAAAGACTTTAGAATTTTTAGGTTTTACAAGTATTTTATTGACTTTTAAACTATCGCAGCAGCTTCTTTAGCATTTTTGAGTAGAGGCATTTTACTTTATATTGTTTCATAATTTTAAGTAAAGAGTGAATGCAATGTTATTAGAATTTTTTGTGCATTATGCATCTTGTCTTTACAATTTTCAATGTCTAAAGAGAAATCTTTTATTTTTTGCATATCCCCTATCAAAGCCATATAATTCTTTTATAAGGAAACGTCCAAATTTGTAACTAATGTTGATTTCAAGTGACTCATCTTTTAATGAACTTCGCTTATGTCAGTCATATCTTTATCCCTTAAATTTTATAATATAAACTCCTCATGATTATAGTCCTTTTCAAGTATTTTATTCAATGTATTTTCGCTAATTGCCTATCTTTTCCAATTTTCTATTAAACTATGCTATTCTACAGCTCCAGCTGCACTTGAAATTGTATTCCCTACACCGCTACTACTTAACCTTGGTCTCATTAAAATTTTACGCTATTTGGAAAACTAATAAATGGATAGAATTCTAAAAATCTGTGTTCACCTTTCTTAATGAAGAGAGATCTTTAGTATCTTATAAATATTTGTGAAATGAATGAAAAATACACAGGGAGGGAAAGAAATTAAGAAGATTAATAAAATTTGTAATTGAGATTAATAATTAATATATATTGATTACAATAGATACGTGTAATTGACTTAACAAAGGATATTGCGTGTATATTTACTTTTTTTGATCAATAAAAATGAATAGAAAAAAATCAAAATTGGAGTAGAGTGATATTAATTAAGATTAATATCTTACTTTATTTTTAAATTATAAAGAAGTTAAAATATTAGAGCCAATCTATAACATAAAATCATATCATTGAAAATATTTGAAGGTGCCACCTAAAATTAACCTAATACATTAATTATAAACCTATAACTAAAATTGGATCAGAAAAATTTAAAAATTATAAATTAGGCTGCAGTATTAAAATATAATCCAGTTATATGAGAAAATTTGTAAAAATGATATAATTAATTCAACAAAGTGATAATTTAGACGCCTTAAAATTTAATTTATGGAATTTAAATAAGCTTTGAATTACCATAATTTGGTCGAGATATATTGATGGGTTATTTAATAACGAAGATTAACTAGTTTTGTAAAAGTAAAGAATTTTTTTAATAATTTTGTTGGGGAGGAATTATCAGAAAGAAAGAAATTTATATAGGGCAATACATTTGAATGCACACTGATTGATTTATTACAAGCTATAATTTGAAACTTTTCATTAATCAAATCTTAACAGTTCTATTTTTAATATTGAACTATTTAATTAATTTTACTCTATTCGAGCATTCATTCTTATTATGAGCAGATAAGCTCTTGAATTAACTCTCGAAAATGGTTTTCAATCTAACGGAAATCTTCAAGTATTACTGAGTTTTAATGGCAGCCTAAAATAAAATCAACAGTAAGAGAATATTTTAAATTAAATTCACGACTAGCAATAAACTTCTTATAGCACATTTTAAGGTAAATACTTATTCCATGTTATTGATGTTGCTTGTTCCTTTTTTAGTTTTGACAAAATCCATCTTTAAAAAGAAATTCTATTCAAAATAAGTAATTTCAACACTGTATTTAATAATTGTAAGTTTGTGCATACCAATTGAGGTATTTTGTTCATAAGGGCTTTTTAAATTTTAATTTCTACTTTGAGAACAGTTTTAGAATTTTAAGGTTAATCTTACTCTGTTTATTTTTAGTAACGATTAATTAGCGTGTGTTAGTATTTTAATCTTCAAAGTTGAACCTGATTTATACGCCCAGTTAATTTTAAGGGAAGTATTAAATGTCTGATAATAGGATATAGTAGTTAATCATTTACTATTGATAAATTAAGTGAGATAAATAAGAAAATGACAGAAGTAGATTGATTACACAGAGTAATTTTATCAATGTATATAAGCTAGTTTTTTAAGTGTTTTAATCAATTTTGATTAATGGGATTTATTTTTATCAAGAACGCTGGGTATTTATCAGAGCATGTATGCGCATAAGAAAAATAATTTGATTTATGTTTACTTTTGAGATCATTCAACTATAATAATACTGGACAATTTACGGTCTTTTTTAAGTAATGTATTTAACTTGATTAAATCAAGTAATATTCTCCCGCTTTTGATTTTTCTTTTTTCATTATGTAATTAGATAATGAAGGAAAAATGAAATATACAACAACAATTTAAGTTTTACTGCCAAACTATACTTATTATATATATCAAGCAATGCTGATTAAAATAGTGTCATATAAAATTTATCTCTCTCTTTTTATTTACTGATTTGACTTTGAAAATAATTATTAAAATCTCTGCAAAAACAGTAGAAATACATAGGGAATTTATTGAGTTTCTCAAAGATAGAACTCTTTTACGAAACCATATTTTAAAAAAGGCTCTCATTATCGAAGCTTGATAGTAAAAGATGTTCCTGCTGGGATACTATAAATTAAGAACTATGTTCTTATTAGTTTTTTTAAGTCTCCTGTTGTTAATCCATTTATTAATTAGATGTAAATTTCTTTTTAATTAAACAGAATAGACAAGTTTTGTATAAGAAGGGAAAAAATTCCCTCAGATTTAATAATAATAAATAAATTAATATTTAATTGCCAAACACAAAAAGCAAATTCAAAAACCTTAAATTAATAAAACAGATTGAATCTACAATTCATACCCTTCAACGATTAGAGTAAAATACTCTTAAAGTAAAGAACCATATATCTTTAAGCAAAGACTAACATAGTAATAAAATAATAGTACACTGATTGATAGCTTCCTCAAAAAAAATGGCTTCTCAATACAACATTAGCTATGGATCTGGATAATAATATTCCTCAGCCTATCCCTAGCCTTAGAAAAAATTCAATAACAAAGGTTTTAATTAACTTTAATATTAATAACAACAAGAATTCTTGTCGTCGCAACAATTTGAAAATCCTTAATATTATTATTATTAATAATAACAAGATTTATGCTTCGACAACGATTCCATGCTAAGTTCAAACATGATTGCCTAAAATCCTCAATTCCTTGAATCTCAAGATGACATCTGTGATTTGTATTTTAATTAAAAGGCTTTCCTCTCTAATTAAGAAAAAAGCCAATAGATCGAAGAATAAAGCTCTATGATGCTTCCTAGTAATAATTAAGATATGTATTATGACATTGAAGAAGGTGTTTAAAATTATGAAGACGAATATGCTAACTAATAAGACATCATAGTTGATCCCTATTAGATTTAAAATGATAATGACAATTACAACAATAACAACATGAATGCCTATAAAAATTACAACTTCTCCTAAAATATATATGTTCCAAATGCTTATAATAGTTAAAATGGAAATTCTGGAATAATTCCACAATAGTCTGTCTACTCTTAATAGTGTATAAACTGCTCTATTTCTCGTGGTAACCTAAACAATGAATAATTGTGCTAATTCTGTGTCTAACTTTAACAAAGCTAATAGCAAGCCAAATTATAAGAAATGTCTTAAGTTCAAAACCTCTTGCCTGAAATTTAAAGATAAATTTCTAGTTAACAACCTATATAATCTAATTAATTTTATTAAAATATCTCTAATGTTGTTGCTTCTGTACCTTAAATCTAAGGAGAATAAAAATAATTAAAAAATGAAGTGAAACCAGTTGGTAGCATTTGCAATGCTCCCTAGTTCATTGAATAAGTTAAAGCAATTAAGTCAAAGGATTAAAATAAGTTACCCATTAACAACGGAATCATCGAAGATGCTGAAAGCATTGCTGAAGATTAAGAATAAATTTCCTAAAATAAGTATTATTATTCTTTAGATAACAGTAACAGCTATTCTTCTGAGTAATCTGAAAGTTAAAACTATAATAATAGCAGTAAAAATGCCAGTGGTAGCTAGTCTGAAGCTGCTGATGACCAATGTTACTCAGGAAGTTAATTAAACTATAGTAATTAAGATGAAGTTTTGGGAGAAAAGAAACCTAGAGCTAGACGTAGCCAAAAGGAATCTTTAAAAGATGCCAGCAGTGCTATGAACTCTAAAAAATCTATTAAGAAGTACAAACCCAAGAAGAAATACAAATAATCTCGTCAAAAAAATGTTTTCAAGAATTTTGGTAATGCTCTCATGAATTGCATATAGAACAATTTTGTCATTCGTGATTTTATTGAAAAGCGCCTAGGAAATGATGCTAATGTTATTGAAGCTTTCCACAGCGCCTTCTTAAAAGATTCCCTTAATAACTTAAAGAACAAAGAAGATTTCTTGTCAGGATGGAGAGTATAAGAATCCTAAGACGATAGATAAGTAATTGCCTTCAAGTAAATCTTCAAGGAGGTTTCACTCAAGTTCTTTAATGAATACGCAGCTAAATATGTAAACGAAAGTGATAAGCTCAAAAACAAGGATATCCATATAAAGGCTATTCCCATCTTTATTAGAGGATTATAAAACGTTAATGAATTATATAAATTTAAACTCTCATGAAGATAAAATAGAATGAAAGAATGAATAATAAATAATTATCATGTCAAATAATCAAAAACTATAAATATTCTAATAATAAATATATGAACTCAATAATGTGCTATGATAGAAATATTTACTCTACTTTAAAAGTTTGTTATAGAAATTATCTTCAAGTTATAGACAACATAATTATAAAGAATGCACAGTAAGTACCCAATTGTATTTAAATCACAAAGATACTTATCAACCTACCTCCAAACATATATAGAATCCCCTTGAAGAGATTTAATAATCCTGTAAATAACAAATTACAATATCCCATTTCAGAACAATTATAGTTACCACCATATAATACCTAAAACTCATATCAATATTTCCTTCTCTCCTTAATCATCTTTAATAAAAAATCAATCACACCTTCTCATATACTCCTATATTAAGTTAAAAAAACTCTAATATGTTCAACCACCCACCCACCTTTTCTCATTTATATAAAAATTATTGGTCTTATTCTATTTATCTCGTTAAATACATATTCTATTACCATATTTTCCTCATCTTTTTAAAATATCTTTCAAATAACCTATCCTTCCAAACCACTTTATTTAGTTTCTTTTGATAATTATTTTATGCTTCGCCATATTAGCTTTTCAGCAAAATTTTAAAGTATGAATTATAATTAAAAGATGTACATTAACTTTTAGTAAGGAGATAAACTGTCTTTCTATTTGAATTTAATTAATTGTTAACTATAACTAATTACAATAGACAATATATTCAATTATTTTTTAATTTCTTTGATTTAGGTTCTAATTATGTTTAGCATTTAACAAAATATTAGAAATTTTATAATCATATAATACTGCAAGAAATCATTTTATATTTTTAAAATCAATTTATCTAATGTTTCTTGGATATTTTCTCTTTAAAATTGTGCATGATCTGTTTGCCATATTTGAGTATTTTTATTATAATAATTCTATTTTACTGTCTCAAACTAATAGTTTTTTCAAAATATATTGAATTGAAATTTAAAATTTAAGTATTTTTATTTTATAATAGTAAAAATATTATGCATCATACTTCATCTTTACTTTCAAGATTGAATCCATTTAGCAATCATTACACTTTTCATTCTTCATAAACTAATTTTTGTACTATTTTTAGGTAATAAATTACTTTGGAGATTTATTAGTTATTTCCAAAACACATTTTTAATTAATTCTTACTTAGAAAATTTATTTAAAACTAATAAGAAAAAATGGGAATATTTTTCAAAGTTTGTACTGCATGTTCAAATCAAATTGAATTAAAGTATTTATTTTATATCAACTGAAATTTATAAGAAATAATGAAGAGTAACTTTAAAGTTTGAAAAAATATTTTCATACCAATATTTTCTAAGAAATATTTATAATTATTTACATTTCAATAATTACGTAATAAATTCATTGAAAACTTAGATTAATTTGTATTTTTTTTTTAAAATTTTAAAACTTGGAAGTTTTTGAAATTACTTATAATAAATCTATTTTAAGGTAATAGAATTGACTACTTTAACTAAAAAACAGCTTCATTTAAAGTATTTTTGAATATTTAAATAATATTTCTTTATAAATAATTAGTATTAATGTTTTAAAACAATAACATTTTAATTAATTTTGAAAAATATTACACTTAACAGAATGTTTCTTTAAATTTCTCTTATTTTCTAGAAATAGGATAGAAATATCATTATTTTTATGTAAATTTCGCTATTAAAACTATAAATTCAATTATTGTAGACTAAATAAAATTTTTCATTACTCACTATTTATTATATAGTAAAGAGGAGTTCTTAAAATGGTTAGATAAAAAAATAATAGCTTACTTAGATAATAGAAATTTTTCAATTAAAAATACAAGTTATTAAAATTGAATTTAGAGCTAGTAAAAACAATTTTTAAATAATACTTTAATATATTAATTAAAGAAATAATAGATGTTGAAAGGAATTTTTTTCGATATTTAAAAATATTAAACATATATTTTAGTTTCTAATAAATAACATAAAATAATAGACAGTAATAAGTAAAATAAATGAATGATTAAGTTATTTTAAACCTTCAACCCATTATTATTTTAATATAAATTATTAACTATAAGTTTTTTTTAAATTTTATCTATCTATTTATTAATCAATTTTTAATTTGTTGGTTGATAAATCTGGAATTATAAATACTAAATAAAATTGTTGAACAAGCTAGAATTAGTCAATATTTTTCTTTTCTAAAAAATTTTAAAGAAACTTATTTGAAAATTAATTTTTAACAAAAAGGATAAATAACATAAGCAATTGTTATAATTGTGATTATTTTTAAATAGTTCTTCCTATAAAATCTTTTAATTTTATTGAGGCTGACTAGCTGACTCTTTATTTAAAAATAAAAAAATTTAAATTTAATAAATAAATCTGAAAAAAGATGCTTTTTATTTCTTCAATTTACAGAATTTAATTATGAAATCATAAATAAGTTCATTTATAAATATTTGATGAGAAATTAGTGTTAAAAAATAAGCAAATTATTCACTACAAATATTTTTATAATTTTGTTTAATAAAATAAATTGATTAATAAATTTTATAGCTATTCAAATAAACTTAAAATTATTCGCCTATGATTTACATTTGATTTATACATAAATTTATCTTAAAATTAAATAAATTTGGATAAATTTATTTTCACAAATTAACCAAATTTATTATTTTTGTGTGTAAATACCTACACTTAAGAAAATTCAAATCTTCTTTAATCTGATTGCTATATGTTTACATTCTGATTCTTATCAATAGTCCTAAATAGATTAATTACTATATTCTATTAAATTTTTTATATATATTATAATCTAGGAATATAATTATAATACTATCTTGAAATAAATCTACAATTAGATACTAAATAGAACCATAAAATCACAAAATTATAATTTTGAAAATTTATGTAAAACTATCTTTTTCGATACTGATTTATAGCATATTTTTCAAGCTATTTCATAGTAGAATAAAATAATACTAGAACAGCTAACTTAGTAATATATTTAAGGATAAAGTGGCTGTGATCGTAGAAGAATATGTTGTAAAAAGTATAAATTAATTTAACAGGAAACATATTTATACAAAAATTTAAGCCTGTTACTTCAACAAGGAATATTTTAGAAGTAAATAATTAAAGAAATAAAGAAGAATTAAGAAAGGATTCAAATAAATAAGAATAATTATAAGATTTTATCGAATGAATAAATGTATAATATTTATAAATGGGTTACAAACTGTATCAAATAAATATATTTTTTAATACAAAATACAATATTTTATTTAGTTCTTTAATTCAATTCAAACACAGGTAATGCTGTTATTATTGATGTTGCTGTTGCTGATTAGCTATTTAATCTCTTCATTCACTCAGCAATTTTTTGGGCCTATTTTAGCTCAAAAAATAAAATTATAGCATTAATTAATTATTCTGAAAATAATGTACTTCTTTTCTTGATTAAGACTGACTACTTATTTTGTAGTGGAGATTTTAAAATACGGAAGGACCAAAACAAACTAAGATAGTACTCGAAGAAGTAGGTTTTAATGTATGCTGTTCTCTAGAATATCTAAAGAAATATGAAAGCATAATTAATAACATAGACTTTAGGCTACTAATTGTGATCATTGTTATTAATTAGTTGGTTGGTTGGGTTGGTTGATTAAAGTACTCTCAATTTATATATATAATTATTTTACTAAAGTTCAAATATAAGGGGTAATATACGGGTATAAGTACAAAAAGTTTAAAGTTCGAGAGGGGAATAAAATTCTAAATTACAAGATAGTTCACCCCCCTCCCTATCCGATTGAATAGGGAGGCCTATTCAACGCATTCTTAAAGACTGTTTTGTGCTGAAGAAGCTGCTGCTTTTACTCAAAAAGAATTTCTATCCTTAACATTATTGATGTCTTACTCAATTACTTTATTATAATTTTGTTTATATATCTGATTAACTCTTTATATTTATATCAATTAAAAAACTACTATTGATCACATCAGATCAAATTTTCTTTCAACTATTTTTCTCTACTAATTAATTATTCATTCATCCATATTCGTTTAAATGATGGTTTTCTAGTTATCTCTAATATCTTATTTTATCTGCTTTACTCTCAAACACTTCCTAATGTAGAAGACAATCCCTTATTGATTATTATACAAACTTCTCCTCGAACTACCAGATAAATTACAATTACCTAAAATACATTCCACACCCAAATGCAGCTGATAGGGAAATAAAGTACATCAGTAGCAAATGTAGTATGTAATATAAAATTGGGTAATCGATAGTCGAAAAAGAAATACGTAAACAACTATTTCTAATTTTGGAAGGGAAATGAGTTTTGTTGTGTTTGTTGTTGTTTGTTGGAATCTGTTATACGAAATAAAGTAAGCAAGCAGTAAAATATTTAGGGAAGTAGAGATATTTATATATAGCTTATTTCTATATTTTTTTTAATTATAGAGTTGAATAGAAGTAGTTTTTAAATATAAAGTGATTATTATTATAAAGTAAGTTCAGTGAGTAGAAAAGTGATAGAATTTACAGAAAAACCAGTTTATTTAGGTGGGATTCAGAGTTCTTCAATTTTTCTTTATCATTTGCCCTTTATCCTCCTTCCTGAGAGAATAAAATACAAGGTTAGATTCAGAAAGAGCAAAAGATAAAGAGTTTGAAGGTTATTACTATTGTTAATTCCCATCTATGTGCATTTGGAATACACTTGATCGATGTGATAATTTCTGTAAATTCTAGAAGAAGGTTATTAAAATGAGTTGGTCATAATGTTAAATTATAATAGTTAGGATAGTGATTATTAAAGTATTTGAGCTCAGCTATCAGTCAAAAGAATACACTGAATAGTAGGTAAGATCAGACATTTTATATCTGAAGGAGGGAACTATCATCCGCGATTCAGTTGTTATTATTATTGACAACAGGGTTTTATTGTTATTGCTATTGTTGTTGATGAACAAGGTTCTTCTTCAATAAGTGCTTGTTAGCTTCAATTTCAGCAATAAATCCCATAGAGTTGAGCTTGGAAGTGATGATGTTGGAAGTCTTTCCATAGGTGGAGTTTAATTAACTGGTCTTGACTTGAACAGAGGCAATGAAATCAAGAATAGCTCCTTTGACGGGTTCAGAAACATTGTTTTGCTTAATGTTAGAGAAATAGATATTTTGAATATGGTTCAATAATTGGGTGCTGCAAAGCCATCTCAAAAGTTAGGTTTCAGAAATTTCACTGGCTTCATTGCAAAGTAAGTGATCCATAATCTTGAGGTAATAAGCATTCACTTCAGGGTTGGAGGAGGAAGTGATAGCATTTAAAATAAGAGAGACCTCTGAAGTAAGGAATTTGAGGGGTAAAGCATTAATGGTCATTTGGTAAGCAAGACCACCGTTAATAATGAAAGCTTTGGCGAGAAGCCACTTCAATAAATCAATATTGGGAGGGCAGTATTTAATTATAAGCTTGGCAACTGTAGTTTGAATAGCTACGGGGAGAGATTTAGCATTTTCAAAAAGGTTGAATAACTTAGTAGGAATTTTGTACTTTAAAGTTTCCTATAAGGTCATTTTGGGATGTATAGTACAAAGTAAACCCAAATAATTTGTGAAGAGACAAGCATCCTTTTCAATAATGTGAAAATTGGTGAAGATAAGTTGCTTAGCAAGCATCAAATGGTTGGCTTCAAGGGAGGCACGACCACAGATCTTTAAGATCTTAGAAACGTAGAGGAGGGCTTTACCAAATTGTTATTCATCATTGCCAAAGCATTCAACATCCATAGAGAGCATCTTGGAGAGGAAACTGCCTTTCTTTAAAACAGGTTAGAAGATGGCAGGAACTTCACTAGCAATCTTAGTTATTAAGGTGAGTAAGTTGAGATTATTTCCCATTTGAGTGTTTTCAGAATTAAAACAAGCTTGGGCAACTTTGTAGAGGAAAGTGGATGAGAATTAGGAAGCAGCTTTGATTTCCATATGGATGAGTTGGTTAGCAAGGAAAGCACAACCCTTGGGGAAGCTTTAAAAGTTCTCTTCAATGCTTAAGATTAAACCCTTTTAGTGGACAGCATCTTGCAAGAAATATTCAGGCTTGGATTGCATGATGTTGGTCATACTGATCAACTATTCACGAGCATATTGGAGAGATTGTAGTTGTTATTGGTTATACATTTGGACTTTTTGTAATTCTTATAATTATGTGTGGGTGGGTGGGTTAAAGTTCAATTAATTTAGAGTTAGGTGAGATGATTCTTATTAAATGTTCCGCGAAAGGAATTGTAAGGTACAAAGGTGAGAGAGGGAGAGAGTAGTAAATTAATATAGGTAAAATACTAAAGGATAATAATATTCCTTTTAAAGTTCTGGTTCAATACAGGCTGATGTAAGAGGAAGTCAATTTCGTTTGCTTTGTTTAGATTTGCGAGATATCTAAATTAATTAATTTTTTTCTTTTATTATTATTTAGAAATAGAAAAGTAATCAGGCGCTATTATTCAATCAGTCAATGATATATTTGTGGCTGAAATGTAGAATCTAGAAAGAGAGGCTGGATGATTGAAGGTCAGTGAGTAGGAGTGTTCCTAATTTGTACTATCTTGTTGATTAGAGTCTTAGTATGAGGTATTATTTGTTGTAGTTTACTCCTTGTTAAGTTATGTCAGGTGAGTAACTTTTTTCCTTACTGTTCACAAAAATGTCTGTCTTTTTATCGTTATTTTTATTAGCGCTGTAAATGGCCAATTATTTATTTTTTTGTCTTTCGCAACAAAAAAAATTTTTTTTGAGAATTCTAAATAAATTTTTTGATTTGTTTTCAAATTAAAATAAATTATATCATTATTCCCTCTTTCAACTCACATCTATTCCTTCCTTATTATACCCCTTGTGTACAGAACGAACTATCAAAATCTTTTATTATTTTTTAATTTATAATTCTTTTATATTAACCTTCTGTGCTGCTTTCTTCTTTCTATCCCATCATCCCACCTCTTAATTAAGGCGCCTCTAATTATTCTTATACTAAAAAATAAATTTTTTCTTAGTGTTTCATCATTAAATAATTCACTTTACTGTTCATTCTCTTTGCCTAGTCTTTTCAATACATTTAGCCATACTCTAATCATTCATAAGTAGATCCATATTCGCCTCTTCCTTTTCGCTTTATTTTATCTATTTATTTGAGTATAGCTCTTTGTTTGCCTTTTTGCTTACTTCTCAAATGCTTTTTTAAATATGTTATTCTAATTAAACCGTTTTTTCTTTTCAACATCAATTATGAATTTCTATTCCAAATTTAGATTTCTTTTTCTACCTTTCAATATTGATATTATCATAATTCATCAAACACAAAGCTATTAGTTATCAGATTGTCTATATTCATTGCAATTAATATCACTAATCTAATGTGTGCAGAAAAGTAATTGATGTGAATGAAAAATTCTGTTTCTTTTTACAGCTTTTACCTAATTAATTACCAATTACATAAAACATATCATAATACAGTTTTAGCTTTGAAATAAAAGAATACTTAGCTTAAATACAGTGAAGGGATAAATTAAAAAGCGATTCTGTTAAAATATTAACCATCAGAATTCACCCTTCGAACTCTATAATTTCACCCCAACACGTATGAAAACAATACCAACACTTCAACAAATTTAATTTGCTTCAATAATTGCAAAGTAATAGCAAATCTTCTAAATAAGTTTGCATTGTAGACATGTTTGCACAAAATCAAGCATTACCAAAAAAATAATCATAAGAATATCCCCTCACCCTTTTTCCTCGCTTGATCCTTTTATTTTTTCTTTATTTATCAATATAGTTAAGCTCATAGCTCTTATTAAAGTTGAAAGCATGCACTTTTCTATTTTTAAATTCTTTTGGATTACGTGCATATATTTTTAATTAAGTTCCTTATATATTTTAAAAAATTCGAGTGACCTCTTTCCTTAAGTTGAATTATCTTTTATAATAATAAAGTGTAGATAACCTATTGAATATCTTTCTAAAATATTCCAAAATTTAAAAATTTAGAAAACTGAATACCATTTGAATTACAAATAAGATTTTTTTTTATAGATTCTCTTGCAAAAACAAGTTTAAAAAATATCAAAATAGTAATATCATACCTACTATAGAACCCTGATGTTCAATCAGAGCTTTCTGATGAAGGGTTGAGAATAGTGGCTATAAAACTTTGATCTTACTCGAGAATTTTTAATTTGAACATATAACATTTTGCTTGATAATACTTTAAAATAAGTAGGGTATTAGTATTCCAAGAAAAATAAATTAAAAGGATATAAAAGAAAAAATAAAAAGAAATATCTTAAGAGGTGAGAATTAATTGATTATGAAAATAAGCGAGCATAAAATGAAAGCTTTGAAAACAAATATCTTTTTCTAATCTAACAATTTTAGATTAATAAATAATCTTCTTACACTTCCATCAAATACTTATTAGCTCTTGATTTGATTTAGAATTCTAAAAAATGTAAACAAAGATGTGAAAAGGCCAGACCGACCATCTCTCTTTACTATCTTAATTCTTATATAGAAACAAACAAGACACACAAAATTCATATACTCATAATAATCTAAATTGGTTTAATTTTTAATTGTAGCTAGACTTAGTAGCAATTGTTAAAAAAAATTCCCCTTTTCCCCTCTCAGTTAGTTTTTGTTTGCAATCAAATAATTATTCTAATAATACTTTTTCTAAAGTTACACGTTAAGTGGATCGTAAAAAATGGGAAAATAAAACTATAATTTTATTTGACGAGATTCTTAATTATATTCAATTGATATTATAATTAATTTAAATTTTAACAAAAAAAATTGAAGTTAGTAGATTGTTGGTTAAGTAAATAATAATGGATCAATTGTGCGTTTAATAGGCGAATGAATCAATTGATTGATCATTCAATTTTAGAGTTGGCATAATTGTTAAATTTATTGATTGCTTGATTGTTTGCTTGCTTGCATGATTATATTCTTATTATTATTAAGCATATCTCCCTTTGTTTTTATAATTACGCATTATTGTATTATGTCACCATATCGCTAGGAATAATTACTTTTTACCTCTTAACAAAAAATCTGAATGCCTTATTAAAAGACTAACAAAATCAATATATCACACCAAATATTCGTTTAAAGAGATTATTAATCAATTTAATACCCTTCCTAACTCTTAATATACCCAATTTCTTTTGTTAATTTAGTAAAAGAATTTATATTTAAACATCCAATATGCAAGTTTACAATCCCTTCCTAGAGCCCTTTCACTGGAATTACCTTTCCGCTGAAGTTACCTAATCTTTTCTTTTATCATAACATTTCTTTTAACTCTTCAATTTTTAACTCTTTTATGAAAAAATTACTTACTCTGTTATTAAGTAATATTAAAGATTTTAGTTTACTATGTATGTAATTCCAATTCTGTCTGTATTTTGTTCTCCTTTCATTTTAAAAAAATATACTACTCTTTGATGGAACTGCTTTAGGGGTTAGGCAAATTTTATTCATTAGATGATTGTGATAGTTTTTTTAAAATATTTAGTAGACATTAAATAGTCGATAGAAGGGAAGAAATTCCTTTTAAAAATCTATTAGTTTCTCTCCTTTGCTTTGCAATAAATAGTTATTTGCAAAACTTTTAAAGGGATCATTAAATTTCTACTTTGATTTAATTTCTAGCAAGCTTTTCTTTATTTTTAGTTCATATAATACTAATGATTATGCAAAGAATGGTGATTATTTTTTTGGACTAGGCGATCACTATGATTAAATTAAAGTTAGACTATGATTCTACTGTCTACAATTGTATTAAAATTTAATAATCCAACTAATTTCTAAATTTCTATTAGAATATTTTTAATGTGATGCACATGCGAAAAAGATAATAAGTAAAAGCTTCATAGTGGAATGAATATATTCATTTGTTCTCTCACTTCTTCTAACTTACTCATGAACATGATTAAATAAATCAGTATAAAACAGAATTATTTACCTATTCTAATATTTTTTACAGTTAAAAATAATTAAACACGCGTACCAAATAAATAAGAATCCCCTATATATTTTTTCTTAGAGCAGTCACAAGATTTTATTTAATTAGAGTTTACTTTATTTTCTTGCAGATTCTTCTTCCCCAAATAATAATTTATACTTATAATATTCAAATTCTTTTATAATTTACTTTTTCGTCCTTTCCCTTTCTAACCACTATTCTCTATCATGAAAAATATATTATCACCAAATATTATAATCCATAATAGAATTCAAATGGAATAATTCAAATAAAGGATTCACTCTTGCTTTACCCGACTCTGGTAATTTATCTAACTTAAGGTTAAGTATTTATGTATTTTATAACAAATTTCACCATATACGTCAATCTACCAAATTATCAGTTAAAGTTTTCTAAATGAATTTTAATGAATCGGAAAATATTCTTCCACTCTCAAAATTGAGAAAACCCAAATTTTTGTATGCAAATGTGATTTAGGCATATTAAGATATATGCATAAAGAAATTGGAAAGTACCTTTTCTGAGAGAAAGTAGAGTTTTCTTTTTCAATGAGTTAAGCAAATTATCGAACTGTTTTATTCAGACTGTAATTTAAAAATAATTATAATTTTAGCTTTATAACATCATTCTAATAGTTTATTCGCAAGATTAATTTATGTTTCAATTAATTACTCAAAATATAAACTTACAATAATAAATTTGATCTCCTAAATGTTAGAATATCGCCACTGCCCCTCAATCTCATCAAATTTTATTTTACATTTTATGAAATTAATTGCAGCAATACAAAAAATCATAAAAAGAGTGATTAAATAGTGAAAATATTAGAATTATTTACTTAAATTTGGGTATAAAAAATTAATTTTTTACTTAGGTAGTGAGGGTATATTAAATTTAAACATACTAGTCTGTTAGCCTTTTTGAGTAAATTATCTTTTTTCATCAATTTTTTTGAGAGAAAACAAGAAGAACTGTTATAAAATGTATGTAGTCAAAATTAATGACGCAAAAGATTTATAAAAGTATTTTTAGTTTTAGAAAGAGCATATTTAGGTTTAGATGCATTTCACAAACAGATTAAGTTTAAAAAAGAATTTTTGGAATAGTCTTTTACTATTTTTTAATTTTAATCATCTAGTGAATTATTGGTTTTAAACAAACTATTTTTATTTTCTGGTAAAAAAATTACTCAAAGCAGGAAGGATTCACTAAGTTGCAGAATTCCAAAGCCTTAAATGATTCTTAATCAAAGGATTTGTTTAATGCAAAATTACATAAATTTCTCTAAAAAATAATTTATCTTACAATTTGAAACTGCTAACTTTCCACTTGGATGATCGATCAATCTTAAAACCTTTTTAATGAGAGGTAAAGCTATATCATTAAGAAATTAATTCAAAGATAAGGTAATACTATCAAAGAATTTAATTTTTATTGCTTAGGCTCTACAGAAAATTTGAAGTATTTTTGAAAAATGTTATGTTAGCAACTAATTTGATAATGCCTCCTATAAAAAACTAGCTTTTTTGAGAAAATTTAATATTCCTAATATCAAACATATTTTTCAGAGCCTTATCAACTAGTATTGCCTAAGGTAACTATGATAAGTGCTAATGAATTTTGAGTTAAAATCTATTAGTATTTTTTTTCCGCTTATTAATAGAATTCTTTTATAATTTATCAATTTAGACTTTTTTTCTAGTGACCAATTAAGAGGAGAAATCGTATGTACTTAGTTAAATCTATTAAGGTAAATTTATAAATTTATGCGAAATGCCTGTACTAAGAAAAGCACTTATCAAAAATCAAATAGAATTAGTTTATATTTTTTTAAAATTTTCTGTTAAAAGATTTACTAATGCGATAGATAATAAAAATATTTAACGATTTCAAATTCAAATTATGTTTAGAAAGTTAAGTTCTCAATTTTTCTTATCTTACTCTCTCTGAATTATAAGATTAGACTTAACTTCTAATAGGTCCATACAGAAGCAGTCAAGTTAAAACAAACTAAATTTAAGAATTTCTCAATAAATTTGGAAATAATTTAATTTTATTTATGACTTGTCATACATTTTTTAAAATAAATATCATTAAATTAAAAATATATAATTACTATTCTTAAAAATATATTTTATAGAGTAAGAAAGAACTTTTGTTTAATCAGTTATTAAACTGTAATATTTGATTGAAGATTCATTTCTTTCTATTAATTTATAATACCTATTTGAGGGCTTAAATAAAATGGTATAATACCTTTATCTATAATTATTGGTTATTTCTCATTTAGTTCTATTGATTACTACTCGAGTTAATTCTAAATAGTTAAAAAATTCTTCTGCTATTTAGTAGAGACCATCATCAAATATCATCCAATTAAAAAATTTAAAGCCTTCTTTTTTCATTAATTCTTTATCTTGCTCCTTGAAAAATTTTCCATAACCATCTGAGTAATACCCTCCACCAAAATAATAGTATCCATACTTTCCACCTTTTTTTTCAAAGAAATATTTGTATTCCTTGCCTTTAGGACCATTTTTTATACAATTATCATAGTTTTCCCATTTAAATTTAAGATTTAATTTTTGTATAAATTCATTCGCTGTCTTTAAACATTCTTCAATAAGTTCTTTTTTGCTTTTAGAATTTAATTAAATTTCCATTTCTTTTAATTCGAATTATATTACTATTGAATAAACATTGCAAGCATATTTTAAGTAGATTAAATTAATGATAAACATTTTTCTGATTTAATATTTACTGATTTAATATATATGTTTTCTTTTTCATTGAATGTTATTTCTCTCATTAGAAGTATACGAATTATAAAATATGATAATTAAAGAAATAATTTTAATAATAAAGAATATAATTTAATTTTAAAATATAAGAAAATGAATGCATATATCATAAAAAGATAAAAAAATTATGTTATTTTCAATCACGTTTTTATTTTTTAGAAGGATTTGGCTCGATTTTATCATCTTTATTATCTTTATTGTCATTTGATTTTTTAGAATTTAAATTATTATTATTACTACTGCTACTGCTGCTTGATTTATTATTAGAAGAAGATTGAGATTATTGTTTTTATGAATTTTATTAAGTATCCTTTTTATTTTCAGAGGATTGAGATTAAGAAGTTTATGGCAATTTTTTAAGTTTAATTCCATCATCTTCATCTTAATCATCTGATTCAATATCTATTACAATAGGTGGTTAAGCTACTTTTTTATCAACCTTTACCCCATAATTGAATAACGAATTTTATTTCATATTTGTTGCTTTATTATTACTTTATGTGTTACTTTTAGAAGTAGAAGAAGTACCTTAGGATTCTTTACTTTTTGTGGATTATTATTAACTACTAGATTTCTTTTCAGTAGTTGGAATTTATACTAATGCACTAAAATTTGTAGTAGATTTTTCTTTTTATTCTTCTTAGCTACTTTATTTAGTTACTTATTTATTTTCTTATCCTTCACTTTGTAAGGGCACTTATGATTTTAATTATTTTTCTTTTTCAGCTTTTTATTATTGAAGGAGCTATTCAGCTGCTTTTTCTTATTTCTATTATTATTCAAGTAATTATTATTATCTTATTTATTCTCTTTTTAATTCTTGTTCTCTCTATTTTTCTTCTTATTCTTATTTTTGTTTTTGTTTCTTTGCTTCGATTTATCCAATGAAATCCTTTTCTTTTTCAACTACTTTGAGTAAACTTTAAAGTCTCTTATTAAGTTCATATTCACTTCTACTCCTATAAATAAGATTTTAATTCATTAATAAACTACTGCCTAAAATTATAAACAAATTAAATACTTGAAGAAGTGATCAAATTAAAACAAAGGATTTGTTTTTATTTCTTTGATAATAACAGGCCAATTGGAATATCCCATTTAATAACTAGCATAAATCAAGAATTTATCGTTTTCAGTGGTGTAAAATTTTGATTTCGATTTATTGTAAATTGCAGAGTTGAATTCAAATTCTTCTTTAATATTGGCATAAATACTGCATCTTTCTTTTAGCTAATTTAGATAAACATTTTTAGATTAATTAATTAAATTTTTTAAAAATATTAATTTTTACTAGATCAGACATTATTTGCTTTTATTTAAGAATTTATTCACCTCTTTCTACATTCTTCAATATCTTATCTTTTTCGCTAATGGTGTCAATTCTTTCCCAAAAAGCTTGACTATATAAACTAACCTCCTCTTCATTTTTGGTTTTTATGTGCTATTAAAATTATAAGTTAAATTAAAATTTTAATGAATCTCTAATGTTTTATTTTTACATCTGCAATTTCTTTATAAGCAGTTTTTCCAAATCTTTCACAGCCTTAAAGGAAACTGATATATTCTTATTTCAGCCAATTAGGGAAACCAGTAGCCCAATATTTCTCCTTAAGCTTATTTTCTGAAGGAGTAAGACCATTATCTTCAATTGAATGCTCTTCATCTTTTTCAGCTTTTTTTGCTCTATTACTCATGCATTTAAAATCTTCTTCTTTTTAGAGCAACTCTTATAGTTTATCTCTTTCCACAAAGAGCTAATGTTCTGGTAGTTTTATAATCTTTGCAGCCTTTGGCATAGGTGCTGTAGCCATCATATGAGAAAATTAAGCATTAATATTATAATTCATAGTTTTTTTCTCTCTACGAGATCTTAAATCACTGGCTAATTCACGAGCTAATTGCTCGTCTAATGCTTCCTTTAATAATTAATAGATAAATAAAATGAAAATTTGGCTTTCAAAAATGATAATTTTATTTTACCTTATCTTCTTTTGATTTCTCATTACTTTCATTATTATTCTTTTGAAGGAAATCATAAATATTAATAGAGCTCAAAGAAAGTTCTCCTACTTATTCAGAAGAAGATTTAAACTTCGAATCAATATTCTTATTATAATCCTTTGTTTTTTATTCACCTCTAGTCAAGAGAATATCAATATCTTTTGATTTTAAAAACAATTTGCTTAATTAAAAAAACTAGATTTGTAATATTATATAAAGTAATACCCTCATCAGTATAAGTACCACCCTTAGATTTGAAGATTGCAGAAGCTCCAAATTGAATCATATCCTTAACTTCATCTCTAGTGAAGACACGATTCTTTTGAGCAAGTCTACCTTATTAGATAATCAATTAATCCCATTTTAATTTAATTGTTTATCTTTCAATAATTTTTTCCTCAATAGTATTTTCTGAAATGAGTCTATACACATTGACAATATTTTTTTAACCAATTCTGTGAGCTCTATCCATAGCTATTAATTTATTAAGAAATAATTTAATTCCTTAAATTTAATTCACAATAATATTTACCTTATAAATCCATTTAAGGATTCCAATCAGAGTCATAAAGGATGACTGTATCAGCAGTAGCCAAATTGATACCAAGACCACCTGCTCTTGTACTTAAGAGGAAAATATATTTCTAAGATCCTTCCTTCACGAAATCACTAATTTAAGAATCTCTATCGTTCATGTCAGTATTACCATCGATACGACAGTATTTAAATTATCTATAATTGCAATAATCTTCTAAAATATCTATTTTTTAATTAGAAATTAAAAAGATTCAAAATAAAATAAATTATAACTCTAATCTTAAAAATACCTAAAACCATTGTCATTTATGAAAAGATTAATACTTGATGCTTTCCGTTTTTTAGTTTTTAAAGTAGCTTATCCAAAACCCTATTATAATTTAAAATATTAAATATCAATTTAATTACATTCATTTTTATTTTCTAATAGATTTACATCATTTTACCACAATTAGTGATGATATGTTCTCCGAGGGGAGGGAGACCTTCTTCTTCTATTCCTTCGAATAAATAAGGATGATTACAAACCTTTCTCAGTTACATCAAGATATTAAGGTAAAATTTTTTATCATCTCCAGAATCAGTAACATTTTTCTTAGGAGATAGGAGATTTTTATAAATATTTAGTTAAGTTTCAGTTAATCCGACATATAAATGAATTTCCTTTTTGGGAGGAAGAGTTTGCATAACTTCTGATTTAGTTCTACGCATCATAAAAGGCTTTAGAATTTTATGTAGCTACGAAATCATTTCAGTATTTTTAGTATTATTTTCTTCATTATTCTTACCACTTACTATTTAATATTACAAGATTAATTGTTGATTTTTCTATTATAAATTATTTACAGTTATTAGCACTAAACCATTCATCGAAAATTTCACTAGAATTGAATAAATCAGGCATTAAGAAATTAAGTAAACTCCAAAGTTCGTGAAGATTATTTTAAAGAGGAGTACCAGTAAGAAGAATTTTATAATTAGTCTTAAACACTATTTATTTTAAAATATATTTTCGATTGCTCATAAAATATGAAATGGTTGATTACTTCTTAGAATTAGTGATGTTTAACTTTCCTCATTTTTAATTTTATGTGCCTCATCGATGATAATATATTGGAAGTTAATCTTTTTAAGATACTTCTAGCAAAGTTTAGCACCTTCAAAACTTGTTAAACAAACATCAAATTTACAATTTGCGATGTAATTTTCTAAGATTCCTTCTCTCTATTTTTAACAAAAAAATACAACTTTAGCATTGGCTTTAAATTCTAATATTATTTTTATCCATTTCTCATTTTCATTAATTATTTGTACCAAACTATCTTCAAAATTATTACCTCATCTTTAGTTGCAATAAGTTTTATAGTCCTGCAGCAAGGTAACCATTTCTAGAATTCATTAAACCAATTACCTAATGTACTCTTAGGAGCAATAATTAAATGAGGACCTATTTTATATTAATTACAATAAAAATATTGCTTATATATAAGATGTATTAAAAAAGATTAAGAAATTCAATCAATTAATTAATAATTTTACCATTAATTTTCTTGAATTCTTTTAAAAAACCAATAAGAGATATTGATTGAATTGTTTTTCCGAGACCCATATCATCTGCTAAAATACCATTTAAACCTGTTTCATATAAACTGATCATCCAATTAAGACCGATCATTTGATAATCTTTCAGTTTTCCTGCTTATAATATTTTAGGTTAACTTGATAGAATTGTTGGTAAGTTATCGCTATCTTCTTCATCTTCTTCTCTGATAAGCTATTCTTCTTCTTCTTTTTCTTCCTAATACTACCCTCTTCTTTTTTGAACAGTCTATTTCTTACTCCTATATATAATTATCATCAAAATGGTTAGAATTAAGAAGAATATTTATGAAGAAATATAAATGATCTTTCTTGGCGAGATTGAAGAATAACTATTTGTCCATTTGTTTAAAGTAGAATAAAAAAATTAAAAAATTACTTCTTCTATTAAAGTCTTGAAACCAAAAAACTTGCATATTATTCAGCTTTCTAGAGGAGTTAATTCATTTTCTTTTCAACATCGCTCATCTTTATCAAATATTATGAAAATATTTTAATTATAAATGATTTTTTTATTTCTTGTTCCTTTTTATGAAGGTTTGGTCAATAAATTCTTACTTCTTCCTTTTCAGCAACTACATCTTCGTTGCTAATTTATTTTAGATACTTTTACTACAAATTTTTTCTGCCTTAAATTTTTTCTACTTCATGGATATCATCTTCCTCATCCATCGCATTCTCAAATCCTCTTGATTTTTCATTAACTTCCTCTGCCATTTTCTAATCAAGTCCTATACTCTTATTTTCTAATCAGATTTGCTATATATTAATGTCGCTTTATCTTCTTTTTCTTATTTTCTCCCTCTTAATTTATGATTTAGCTAATTAAATATAATTATTATTGCGCCAAAAATAGGAGCTATTTTGTACAAGTAAGTTCTATTAATCTATTAATAATTTTAAGAGATATCTTTTTCATTCTTTTTTTTTGGTATATTACAATCCATACACTTTAACATTTCAAAAATTAAGTTAATTAAATGTTAAATTTATTTAAATTAGATTTACTCTCAGGGATTATTTTTAGATTCTTCTTAATTATCAATTTAAAAATATTATATATATTAATTATATTTTATGAATAAAATTTAAAGTTTTATATAAACTATGTTAGAGGGAACAATCTAAATAAAAAAAATATTTTAGATTTACTTAAAATTCATAATTAGACATAAAACAAAGAATGAAAAAACCAGTAAAATATTCTTTAATTTTATTTCAAATAAGAATTAATTAAAGTAATTAATGAGCATTTATTATTATAAATAAGGTTTTATTAAAATCATATTGAATTAATTAATGATTTAACTTGACTTATATTTATTTATTTTGCTTTTAAAGCTTTTAAATAATAATAGGAAATTAAAAATTATAGTAAGTGAAATTGCTATTTAAAAAATAAGTGCTAATACAATAAAGTAAATTTGATTTAAATACTGGAGCATCTTTTATGCAAGACCCTAGTATGAAATAATTTATAAAATATATTAGAAGAAGATTAACATTTTCTAAAATATTGTTTTAATCAAAAATTTAAATAATTTTTTAATATTATTATTATTATTAATCTTTATTAAATCCTTTTAAGTTAAAAGATTAAAAGCATAGATAATTTTACCTTGGACAAGTATGAAATATTAATAAACATTGTATTTCAAATGCAAATGTTTTTTCAGTGAAAAAAATAAGTGATAGTTTATTGATCTTAAAAACAGTATTCAAGAATGCATAAGTGAATGATAGATAATAAAGTAATAGGAGTTTTCAAATAAATAGAAAGATACTGTGAATGTTATTGAAAGTTTTGGCAAGGTAACAAATAAAAAATTTAAAAATTGATATGCATTGATAAGCGGATTCAATGATTATTGATATTTTAAAAACACAAATTCAAAAAAAAAGTTTATTATTGTTTGTAATTAAAAAAAATATTTTGGTGAAACTACAAATTTAATATAGCGCGAAGTAAATTCAACTAAAATAATTTAACTAAAATAAATGACAGAATACTAGCCATCATTCAGAAAAATTGAGCTTAATAAGAATGGTTTATTATCTAACAGCAACAATTTGTTTAGCAAGTTAAATACAAGCTCAGTTTAGAATCTAAACTAATCAACTACTGAAATCCACACAAATTAGATTATGAATAGCAATTCCAATAACCTTTTTGGAGGGCACTAATAAAGCAAATTTGAGTTAAATACTGGAGCATCTTTTATGCAAGATCCTAGTATGAAATAATTTATAAAATATATTTGAAGAAGATTATCATTTTCTAAAATATTGTTTTATCTTGAAATAGGTGTGAAGGGTGATATATTTGAAAATTAAATCCCTATCAAAATAAGATAGTCTGGAAAAGAAGATACATAAACTATGCTTAATCTTAAAATATTTACTACCTATAAAGGGAATAGCTAAAGTTAGGTTTTACGTTTGGAATTAACAGATGAAAATAATCAGTAATACTTCCTTTTAAAATACTATTGCTGAGGGATTTATATTTATTTTTTAAAATAGTCTTTTCTTATTTCTAATGGAATTAAGTGAAACTGAGTTTCTTCATGTCAAAAAAGAATAGAATTTGCATGTTGATTTCTTTTCATTTCCTTTACAATTTGCTGAAAGGGTTGAACTCTGCTTAACATAGGATTCAGATAGTAAAGTATCGTAAACAATTTACAAAATTTGCTACATTAAAGATAAATTTAATAGAAAAGATTCAGTGCATAGATATTTATTAATTCATTTGATATCATTTAGATTAATAAAGAATGTATTGGGATTATATTAAGATATTAATTGATAAATATATCTTTATTTAATGTTTATTTAAACGTTTAAAATTTAGATTCTTTTGCATGCTAGATATTAAAAACAACAATGAAGCTGATTTTAACATTGTTGAAATGAACCATTTCAAATCTTTGACTCATTTATCTCTTAAATTAAGACAAGCTAATGATGAAATCTTAAAAAATTTTATTGCCAAAAAGCTACAAATTTAAAAAAATGAAAACGAGTAACTGAGGATATAAAACACTAGAATAGAAGAAGGTAAGTTATAAACTAATTAACTAATTAAATAACTGATTAATAAATATTCTTTAAACTCTAAAATATTTTTATATAATAAATGAATAGAGCTTAACTATAAATGCATGGAAATTAGAATTAATAATGATGAACTTAAAAAGTTATAAGATGAAAAGAAAAGAACAATAGAAGAAATGAGACTAGAAGAATAAACAAAGTTTTAAAAAGCAAAAGAAGAATATCTTCTTAGAGAAGAAAAAATTAGAAGATAATATGAGAGTACTAAATCAGAGAGTGATTAAGTAAAGATTGAATAATCAACCAAAAGAAATACTTTAATTCTTATTTTTTATAGAAATTTAGAGAAGACATTGAATTGTATTAGGATAAATATGAAAAATCTCTAACAAAATGTTAAGATTTATCAGAAAGACTCACTGAACTATAAGCTAGTCTTAAGGAATTTTAGTCTAAAACTGCAACTTTAGAAAAAGAATCAGCAATGAACAGAAAAGAAATTGAAGAATTAAGAATCTAAAATAGAGAATTGAATGAAATTAGATTTAAATAAGAAAAGAAAATTACTGAGCTATCTTTTTTGAATTAGGGAATGACTAAATAGATTGAAGACAAGGAGAATCTCTTAGTTAACAACAAAGATTTGGTTGAAAATTTCAATAGTTAAAAAGTACTATTTAATTAAATGTTTGGAAATAATTATTGAATTAAAAATCATTTAATAGGATATGCTAAAATAATAATGCGATGAATATAGAATTCAAATTCAAAAACTAGAGCAAAAGCTTGATCTTTGCAGCGAAGAAATAAACAAAGGAAACAAAATAATAGAAAAGTTTTAAGAGGATCTATCTAAATCAAGAAATAAAATAAAAACTAAGAATTAAATGGTGTTAAAATAGGAGTAATTGCTAGAAGAGTAAAGATAAAAGAATGAAGAAATAAGTAATGAAATTCTTAGAAGTAAATAATTAATCTCTATTTAAACAAGCTTATATTAAAAATACTGTCATTTAAAAAAGAGGAGAGAGAAATCAACAATAAAGACCTAAAGATTAAAGAATAGGAAACCCAATTAAATGACTATAAAGAGAAACTAATTGAAAGCTAGAAAATAATTGAAAACAACCAATCAAGTAAATTCCTTGAATCATTTAGGTCAAATAAATATTTTAATATCAAATTGTATTATCTATTATAGTGATCTAATACCTTAATAAGTAAATGAATGAGGGAGGTGCTAAATCAAGTATGATTTCTACAACCGCTAAGCCTTCTTATTAATATTCAACTTATGATAATGTAAAATTAATTAAATTCGCCTTCTTTTATTAAGAAACCACTAACATAAATATTTTAGAAATATTCTTCAACAAATTATACTTCAACTGTTGCTACTACAGGTTTGGCTAGAAAATATTCCTACCTTGATTTAAATACAGAAGCCTCTTAACCAAATGTAAACACTGTTACCACACCTTATAATTAAGCTAAAGAAGGATTTTCATATGGAGCTACTCCAACTTATAGTGCTAGCACTAATTACAATACTGTAGCTAATAAAGCTAGTTATACTCCAACATCCTCTAATCTAACAACAAAAAATGGTAATCTAATTTATTTATTCTAAATTTATGTAAGAAAAATTCATTTAATGTTTTTTTAATTAAAATAGAAATGGTCTTAACTAACAAATAATCTAATTAAAACTATAGCAACGGTACAAATCTTAATAATTACTCTAGTACAGTTAATAATTATAGTAGTAACAATAGCGTAAACACCCCTAATTTATAAAAATAAATGAGTAACTCTAATCCAAATAATTATTCAGATCTTGTTTCTTATAATCCAAACAATACGAGCAATAATATAACTTAATCCTTCACATAATCTGGTTAATCTTAAAATCTTTAAAAATTTGATAGAATCTCTAAAGTAAAAAATAAATTTAAAGAAATTAGAATTAATTAAATATTTACATTTATTTATAATAGGAAGAAGATAATGGGGATGGAGACGACTAAGATTTCAGTTAAAAATATTTATTTAATAATAAAAATAATAATGGTAATATTAATAATCAAAAAAATAACGGTTTTGAAGAAGACCAAGCTGAAGAGCCTTAAAGAGTAACTCCTATAAAATATCGTCAACCAAAAAACCCAAATTGAATAAACAAAATTAAAATATTCTTTCTATTTATTGTAATGATTCTTCTCATACAATAAACTTGGTCTTTGTAATATATATATCTATATAAATTAGAGTATACCCTAACCAAGCAAGCAAGCGAGCTAGTATTTATTCTATCTTTATTCTAGCAATTAAATTCCATTCTATTCAATACTATGTAGCTTAAGGCAAACAAGAACAACAATATCAAAAATTATTTTATCTAAAATTTCATGTAAATCTTTAAAATAATTTGTCAAATACTAATAGGCAAAAAGAAACAATAGTCAATAAAATTATTTAAATTTGCATAGATTATGAAATTAACTCTTAGAAACAATAAGTATTTTATTTTTAAAATATATTATTTATAATTGAATAAGCTTGAAAGCGGGTAATAATAATAGTAATCTAATTATTATATCTCATAAAATATGGACAATATAGATTAAGAATTAGGGCAATTAATTGTAATAGAAATAATATCTGTCATAGTATTTATTTTGGAAAGTACATGTGAATTTATTTTTATATATTATCTCAATATTTTTGTAGAGTTTTTGGTTTTATATTTTATGTTCGTTTGTTTTAATATATTCGTTAAGATTTAATAAGATTGATTTGTTAATTTTTTATTTTTTTTCTTAATTTTTCAATTAGAGAGGGTTAATATAGGATTGTACGTTGGAGATTGTTAATTTATTAAATATTAGTAAGGAGATATGAGAAAAAAGAAAGTTAATATAATTTTAATAGTAATAAGAGAGCAAGGCAAAGGATAGAATGAATAATAAGGGTTTTTTAAGTCGCTTATTTATTTTAAATGGAATATTTTTGTTTTAGTTATGGGATAGAGATAGGACTTTTTGAAATATCTTAAAAGAAATGTAAGAACATTCTTATATATCATTGTATATTAATCGATTTATAATAGATGCTGCTATAAGTGATTCATGCTTACTATTGTATGATCGATTTGTTTGTAAAGAGGTTCTTTAAAAACTTATTGGAATAGGATTTAGGATAATTAAATCCAATAATAGATTAAAAACTTTTATAAATGATATATATTGTATTCAGACATTATCTTTTATCGTTTAGTTTCCTTTTATTTTTTGGTGTTTAATTGATTCTTTTCTTTTTATTTAATTATTTTAAGAAATGTATCTTTTATTATTATTTATGAAAGATCTAAATCCTAAGATTATCTTTCTTAAATAAATTTTAACCGTTAATTTCTTATTTTTCAGAATCAATTTTTAATAAGAAAGATTTCAAATTAATTTATAAATTTTTCTTTTTAAGAAATAATTAAATATTGAAAATAAGAAAAAAAAATAAAGAAATTGAATAGCTACTAATAATTAGTAGAGCACGAAGAATCCATTTTTTAAGTTGAAGACTATTAAGTTTTTTAAAATTAAAATTTTTAAAATCTCGGACAATTAAAATTAATCTATTTCATATATCCAAATATTTTGGAATGTTATGATTTCGTAAGCAAACTAAAAAATATACAGACATATCTTGCTTGATCAATCAAGCAATATGAGTATATTGTACAATAGATTAATTAAATTCCTATGCTCAAATAATTTTTTATAAAGCTTCCCTCCCATCGATAATCCCCTCCAAAAATAGTTTTTTAACTTAATTTAATGCAGATATCTTTAAGACGGATGTTTCAAAAATTCCACTCCAATTAAACAAACGGATAACCTCCAAAATTCTCTCTTAGACTTATTCTAAAAAAAATTTACTTTCAATTAGATACTTACTAATAATCTTTATACTATCCTTTTATTTCCACCAGAAGAAAAGAATATAAATTAAAATAAAAAGAAACAATAAAAGATTTAAGAATAATATAATAAATATTCAGTTCATTAATAAACTTTAAGTTAAAAAAATAATAACAGAATAACTTAATTAGAATATGTTTTAATATTTTATTCATTTGCCTGTAATTTACTATTATGAAATCATAGCATTCTTAAGCTATTTTTTCTTAATCTGTTTTAGCTTGATATTATTGATTTTTATTATATTTACTTAGGTAGGAGATCGATCTACAATTTAAAATCATACTATAATTATTTAGTTTACAAAATTTTTTTTATTTCTAAGTAAGCATTTAAATTTTTATAGATGATTTTCTCTAAATATTAGCATTTAATTTTGATTATTTATCAATAAATAATAGGATAATATAAATTTTAAGTTAAAAATGATTTGAAGTATTAATAAAGTAAATATTCCATATCCTTCTTAATTAATTGCCTCTCAAATAGTATGTTTATTTTAATAAATATTCTGTAAAACATAATTTAAGCTTTTATTAGGAGATTTTTGATGATCATTTTTAAAATAAATTTTAAATTAATGATAATGTTTATATAGATAAGTAAGTAAGTGATATACTAAAATATTGAAATTAGTGGTATTGAAATAGTTTTTTATAGTAAGTAGTTAGATAATTTGTTAGATAGTTAGTTAGTTTGTAAATTCATTTTTCTTCTTTTAAATAAATTCTTTAAGATAAAATTTCTTTAAAAAATTAATTAAAATCTATGTATTGATAATATTTTTTGTTAGCAACCGCTTTGTCAGTGGTAGTAAATGGATTAGAAATTTATGAAATTATTTCATAGTTTAAATCTTAATCACTTTATAGATGTATGTTATTAACCTCATTTTAAGAATTTAAAGAAGTTTTCTTTAAGTGGATCACAGTTGGTAACTAGTTTTAAGTAAAACCATAAAATGGATCCACATGTTTTATCTATTAATTTTAAATGCTGGTTTGACTTTCCTAGGATATCATGATTACTAAATCTCTTGCATTCTTATAAGGAGATTGCATTAATTTTATGTCGGGTATTATATTTTTCTTATCAGAGTTTTTTTTCACATCTTTTTAATTTGTGATATTTAAGGATTATTAATTAATGTTAGATCTATTAATTGGGGTATGTATTTTGGAATGTTAAGATAAAAATTCTTATTGTTAATTTTAATTTTCGCTTTCATAGTCTTGATTAGAATAGGGATCTTATAATATATAATCTTGCTAATCTTTGAGCATTTCCAACAATTAATTTTGAAATTAAATTTATTTATTTAAGTTCTACCCATAATTAATTTTGAGTAATACTTATCTCAATGCTAACGTCCAATGCATTGTTGGCTAAGTTTATACTTAGTATTCAGCACACAAGCTAATAAAATTAGATTGAATTTTTTATAGAAAATTTGAAAGGTGAGTTTCACTTTGAATTTGAGCTAGCTAATTAATACTTATTAAATCCTCATGATACTAGAGTATTGATATTCTATCAGAGTATTTAATAAATGCATGATAAAGTTTCTAAATTATTTGAATTTAGAAGTTAATATAGTTAATATTCTATGGGGAAACAGGGCATGAAAGTACTATATAGATATTTAAAGGATCACCACTATATTTTTTAATTTCTTCTATGATATAGCTATTGTCTATATTCTGAAGCAACAAACACTTATTTAATTGCATCAAAGCCTCCATACGTATAGAAGGGTCAAATATTTCGCCCGTTTCAATAGCCTCTGTTAGAAATTGACATCCTTGTTAATGTAAATTTAACTCTAAATAAATCCTTCCTTGGTTCATAAGCTTTAGAGATCTAACAATTTCAACAGGAAGAATAGAATATTTGTACATTTGATATCTTGATGGATTGCTATTTTTATCAGTATTTAAGTTGAAAGAAATAGCTTATTTTTTATGAAGACTAAAATCTGTTGTGCTTATTTAATGGTTCTAAAATTAAATATTTTTGTAGGAACTAACATTGGAACTTAGATGTATATTTTCATTTTCTTTACTTTTTTCAAAGTATATCTGCCATATTATATCTGCATTAATCATATATTGTGCTGCTTATTCAATCATACCTAAATCAAGATAAATAGAAGCAGAAGTTATGTAACTTGTTAATAAGCTAGGATGAGTGTTCGAGTGAAAAGCTGTTTAAAGCATTTCAATACATAAATCAGAATATTTAATTCCTTATAATAGCATATTAGTTTAATCTTTTTTAGGAAAATTTGGTTATATCCCTTAGAAACGTAACGACACAACAAAGGCTTTTATTTTTTTAGCAAGTAAAACTATTTAATCAATATCTTCTTACATTATTTTAATATCTCCGCACTTTAACTTTTGGATGTACTCCTAAATTGAAGTTATTCCGTTACCTTCAGATTATAAATGGTTGTAAATGGATGTTTCAAAAGTATCCCCTGCTTTTTAAAAATCTCTTTTTCTAATATACAAAAGCCCGAGATTATAGTTACAATTACTAACCTAAGCAAGATTCTTTACTTTCATAAAAATACTCTTTACTATACAGAAATTTATTATAGAGGATTCAATATTTCCTTTACATGAATCTTGCTGAGCTAAGATGATAACCTTTTCTAGTTATAAGAAAGCCTCTTTTATTATTTACATTTCCATGAACATGCAGTCCAAATCTTTCAGTTCTATTTTTTTAAATATTTGATTATAAGCTTAAGATTCATTTAATTTATCGATTGATATTTCTTAGTTATTATTATAGTTTGGGTTATGAGTAAGTAGATTCTGATGGACAGATAAAAAACTAACTCCTTTACCCTGTTCAATATCATTAATTGCACTTGAACCATCTTCTATTTTTGATTTCGAAGTTATCATTCTAAGTGTTTTACTATTTGATTTATATCTTTTTGGAAACGAAATAGACTTTTGACTCCCATCTTATATTTATTTAAAATAAGATGATTTATTAGCACCGACAATATTTATTGCTATTAAATTTTAATCTTTATTATTATCTTGACCAGAATTATCTAAATTCATTTACTAATTTGAGTCAATGCAAGATCCTTTGCTGGATTATTTATTTAAATTAAGCATAGAATTTTAATTTTTTAATATCTTTTTTGGACTCATCTAAGAAAACCTCTATTGTTAAAATGAGTTATTAACTTAATTTGAGGAGGTCTATCTTTTGGGAGTAGATTTGGAAATGATAAAATTTTGTAATTTATTCATTAGTTGCATAGGATAATTCATGGTTTAATCAACTCCAGTTTCAATTGTTTCTATTAAATCTTATTATCTTAAATTTTCATCTTGCCCAACTTTTACATTAAAGGTAGTATTTATGGCACTTTTAACTATTTATGATTATTAAGCCTTAAAATTTTAGCTAAGATCAAACTACTTTAAAAATTATGTCAGAAAATCAAGAGGGAAATCTATTGTATGAACAAGGACAGCTGCGTAGTGAAGTAATGAGATTATTAAAATAAATATAATAAAGCCTACTTCAACAAAGCATAAAGTTCTGAAAATAGTGAAGTAAAAAAAGTTTGCTTCTTAGATTATATTTCTAATATCACGGTGAACTCTACCGATGAAAAACGGTCTTTATACTTTTAAGTCTTTAGATCTGTAAGCATTAATTCTGCTCTTAACTTCTAGAGGATAAACAAGACCTAAACTGTAATTTAATTAAAAGTGGGATTATTACATCATATAGTTTAAAAATTAATTAACAAATTTATGTGGATGTTGATTCTTCCAGATAAGTAAATTGAAAATAGTGGAAGAAGTAAATAAAATTTGTTAATCGATAAATTAATTACTATTTTTAATTGCCCTTTTCAAAGAAGATGAAGCTCGAATCTTTGTATTAATTGATATCTTATATTATATTCATGTTGTTTTTGGAAAAGTTGATGCTTCTATTCACATTTTTTTTGAAATCACAGTACTAATCTTCTGTAAATTAGTATTATGTCTTATTGTATTCAACCTCCTCCCAAGTTTTTAATATGCCACTAGTTCTATTCCAGCCTTTGTGATGGAAAACCTATCAGTATAATTAATTAGAATAAGTAAAGAGTTGATTTATAGAAAAGAGAATTGCACTTAAAAAAAGTGTAATAATTAATATGAACTTTACTGTTTAATTTTAAGAGTGGATGAAAACAGTATACCCCTCTAATTAAGAATTTTAATCATGAATATCTTGATTACGGAAAATTTTATCAACCAAATTAGTAATATCTAAGTTAAAGCTGAAAACAGAGAGATTATTTCCAGCAGCATCATCGAATCTCTAGGAAATAGTTATTCCAATAGTATTAGAAGATATTTACAGATAAGGATTAAAAAAGGTAATTCCTTAGTATTGTATAAATAAATCTGTTATAAAATACCCTCAATTAATTAAAATTTACCTTCATCTTTCATGGCTAATTTATACCAGCCTCTACATCTAGGATCGAAATTTAATAGGTGTTTACCAGGAATACAATCTTAATACTCTGATTTCCCGTAATTTTGAAGCCTATTTTAGCCAAAGATTAATAAAATTCCTAAATCTGTTCATCAACATATAAATTTTACAATTCAAAAAAGTATTTTACCTTGAAGGAGTCACAGCCATTAATGTTGAATTGAAGGAGTTGAAAAAGAATGAAGGTCTAATCAAATTTTGTTTAAGAGAAGTATAAACGCCCTTTGGGTAGAACATAAATCTCCAGTTCTATTTTTTATAGGAATAATACACTATTAGGTTACAGAAAGTACAAGAGTAAGTACACAATTATAAAATAAAATACCATCTAAAGCAGTTCCTATAATTCTATTGGTAAATTTTTATAGTCTAAAATTTCTCTATGAAACCATTACTCCAAGTATATAAAATTTATGTCCTATTAATGCATTTAATAAGGTTCACATTTTTAAAGATCATAATTTCCCATAGAACATTCAACTGGCGTAAAAGGATTATTAACTAAAATTTTAATTAAAGATTACATTAATTAATAGTGTTTTTCATATAAAATTAATTCTTGAATGAATTAATTAAACTTAAAGAATATTTTATTCCTTAAATCCTCTTCTTATTTTAATTTTGAAATGCTAATCTAATTTTATTTACTCATAATTCTATTAGCATTGAATTTATTATACAGAGATTAGATAGCGTCCATCTGTGTCATTAACTATTTTTTACATAAAAAACTATAAATTATTCCTATAATTTAAATATTATCGCTTTTATTAGCAATTTCTGCTACTTCGTTATTTTGAGAGTAGAAATCGAAAAGTAAAGAATATATAGCCTATAGATCAATAACCATTTAATAAAATTGAAAGAAAACTTGTCCTTACTTCTCTTATAGATATTTCTGATAAATATTTGTTGCAAACCACATAATTATGCAGTCTCTGTTTTTCACTCTACTCTATCCATTCATGAGTTATTATTTACCTATAAGTATAAGTTAAGTTATTGAGATAATTCAAGTTGAAACACACTGATTACCATTTGTAAAGAGAATTAAGCATTAGTTTATACTATAAGAATATTGCTAGGGAGACGCCGATAATCATAGGAATGCTTATACATATAGCGAAACGTAAGCTTACTATCATTAAGTATCTTGAAGTATTTTATGTCTTAATTCTTTTTTTTACTTCTATCTAGGATTTTAGCTGAGTTTGATTGTTTTAGAAAATTTTTTAATTATATCTAGTCATTCAATAATGAATTAAAAATTAAAGCATCTGTAATATTACAGATTAAAAGTTATGTAATATTAGGATATTAAAATGATAAATTTAAGCTAATATCTTAAAATTAATTATGCTAATGATGTTTCAGACAAAGAGTAAATATTTGATTAATTATTACTCTTCAAAAAAGAACAATTCTGTGCAAGAGTAACTTAAAAATTTTAAAATAAGATAAATATTTGATAAGTTTAAAAAGTAATTTATTAAGGAATGAGATTTATCTCGAACTATTTATAGAAGTAGAACTAATCTAAATATACAAAATAGATATTTAATAAGTAATAATGCAGTTTATAATAAAATTATTTTTATATTTGTTAAAAATCAATAAATAATTAATTCATTTGAATTGTTAAATCTCCCTTTATGTCTATTAAATAAATCCTTGAGGTGATTGATATAAATTTCATGATATTTATCTACATCTTAGTTAGTAGGATTCTCTATTTTAGGTAATTGAATTCCTTTAGCTATAACCTTTAATAATGTTAAAAAAATGATGAAATTAATTAATCTTATCTAATTATTGAGAATAGTTTAGTATTTATTTTGAAAATCATTTATTGTTAACTATTTTGACCAATTATTAAATTACTTAGAGAGATCATTTAAATATTTGCCTCCTCTCTCTCTCTCAATTCGAGTTTAACAAAAACTATCAAAAAAGTTAGTTTTAGTTAGATAGGAAGTTTTTAAAATTTAATTATCGAATAATTATTAAAGATTTTGAATGTAAGCATATCTTCATTTTATATATTTTCATGCTTGAGGTAACTCTATTTTTTGGCTATTAATTTAAGTTTAATTTGATTTAGTGGTCAATAATAGGGTAGGACTACTAGCAAAAGTGATTTTGAAATAATCTTAAGATAATTAGTTGATTAAGTAAAAAAAAGGAAGAAATTAAACAAATAATTTAAGCAAAATTGTTAGTTTAACTTGGTGTAAGTTTAAAAATTAGAACTTTTACTATTGTTAAAGAATTAATTAAACGAATGGATTATATAGGATTACTGAGTGTAAATTAAAGTTAGGGTCTGGTAAAATCAAGAGGTACTTTGAGTAAAAGATAGTAGTCACAAGTTTTAACTTATTCAAATATAATCTGAAATTGAGCAATGTATCATCTAAAGTGTTGAAAAGTCTATTTTCATTGAAAGTATACATAGGATAGACTTTGTAACCATAATTTAATCCATATTTAATAAATCCCTTTCTATTCTTGATGTATACCCTAATTATTTAGAATAGTTATTATTTATCAATCTTAAATTTCTTTAATAATTAATATTATAAATCATACCTATCAGTCTTAGGGCTAGTCAATGTGGCTTCCTCAAAACCACCAGGAACTAAAGCAAAATTAGTTCCCTTTTAGCAGAACTTCTTGAAACTACTTCCATCAACACTTTTGAATCCCCACCACTTGCAAAGCATACCTAGTATAGGAGTTGAAAGTAAGAATCTACTGCTCAAAGCTGGAAGATGAATGTATGTATTTAGATTTAGTAATAGCCCTACTGTGTATATTCCATGAGGATGGGCGCATAACATAGCATTATTCTTTGGCATTTCTTCTTCAAATTCTACTTACACATCATTGAAGTAGTTGTGATTCTCAAAATATTTCATGCAGTTTATAAAAGTATCATTTTTCTTTGCAAAAAATACTTGGTATACAATCTAAAGAAGTGCAATTGTTAGTATAAAAGCATTTCCTTCATATAGAGCCTTTAATACCATTGTGCAATAGATTCCAAAGAACACAAAAATCAAGAATACTATGAAAACTCCTGCCCAAGCCTTATATATTTATAGCTTAGTCTTTTTAGGAGAAGCAACTTAAGTTTAAGTCATGCCTTTAAGACTATTATTTTTTAATTCTGAATTTAATATTTTCTTTATTTTTTAAAAATATTGTTGATTTTACTTAGACAGTACACTTGAAGAAATATGATATCTTCTATATAAATTACTTATAGACTGAAGTTGTGATGTATCGTGAGTCATTTATGTATCTTATTCTTGCATTCTTTACTTATTACAAGCAGGCAAATCCACATGAAATATTTTTGACACAAATTACGCAATCTACATATTTTTCATTTATCTTCACAAATAAATTTTTACTTCAAATATTACATAGATTTTGTGGTAAATTACAGATCAACAATAAAGTTATAAATTTATTATAACCTTAAGTCCTTAGATAGCGATATTCTAATAGTAATCAAGTCAATTACTTTGAAGTTTTATATAAAAATGACGAATCTCGAAGATCATCTTAATTTTTTAAATTTATATTATTAATGTATCATTCATTTATCTTTTAAGAAATAAAAATTAATAATGTAAATGAGTATACCATCTTAGATTAGTTATTATCTAAAAGTTTACTATACTATTAATTTAAAATGATTTTACCGATTTATATTCAATAAAAGCTATTATAATTATTGAGTTTTGTTAAGACTTATAAAACCAACAAATTTAAAATACAATCCCTACTTTAAAATAATAATGTAAGATTAATTTAAATAGATTAATTCATTCAATAAAATTGAAAGGAATTATTTAATATTACTAATGTCTAATTTATTTTGTAATATTAAAAAAATAAGAAACTTCTTATTTATCATTCATGCATTGAAAACATTCAGTGCTTTAGATCAAGTATTAAATTAAAATTGATTTAAAAATATATTTCCTTAAAATAGAAATTAATTAATTATCTTTGTACTATTTTTTAATTTACTAACTAATCTTTGATAGGCTTTAGCAAATTAAATAGAAAATTATCAAAATTGATAAATTAAATAATTTTTTTAATTGTTAAAAGAATTATTAATTCATCTTTTAATAACTTTTTGTGAAATGTAAAAAAATTACTAATTTTTATTAAATTTATAATATCTTATTCATTCAAGGTCAGACATTTATATTAATTTAATATAATCATAGCTTACTATTAACTTTTATGGTTTAGATATTTCAACAAATATATCATTTTAGGTTATATTCCAAAAATATAGTTTTCTAAATATATGTGATCTTTAATTCCAAATGCAAATTTTAATAGTTAAAAGAATTTAAAAAATTAAGTAATCCGTTAGATAAATAGCTAGGTAGGTAGGTATTGAAAAGATACTCAATGTAACCATTTAAATTTATAAATTTATGATATTATTAGAAAAAATAAGGTAAACATAGAAAATTGTAAGAGGAGATTAAATATGAAGGAAATAAGTAAATTTAGAAGTGCAAAGAGATGCTATCGATAGATCGATATGGATTGAATATATAACACAATTTATTTCTTTTTTATATATTATTAAGATTAATTTTTAGTTATTATGCTTTATCATGCAGAGGCTATTTATTGAATGTAATCCTAGTTATGTTTTTAATATTTCTTCACTTCCTTCATAAACCTTATTGTACTTTTACTGCAAGAAAATTATCGCCTAGTCTTCCACTTTAAACTTTTCACATGTTAGTATCAACAAAAATATATTACTTGTTAAGTTTTTCAATATCTCTTTCTAATTAAGTTAATTCTCTTTCGCATTCTTCTTTCCTTTATTAATTAAATATAAAATGTTTAAATCTTATCTTTTGAGTGCGCTTATGCTATAAATCAGTTATTTAAATGAAAAGCAATTACTTTCTTTTAAGGCCAACGGTATCGATTTTATTAATGTGAGTAATAGTTTGATATTCTTTATTTACAGCTTCCCACTTAGCTTTTAAACCATCTCTAAGTTGCTAGACTTCTTAGCGAGACATTAAAAATCTAATTGTTAAATCAACGGATAATGATTATTACAAAATTATTGCTTCAAAAGTATTTAAGTCAATTACCTTTATCTTTATTGTTCTTCTGCTTCGGAAAGGTGAAGATTTTGGATCATTTTATATTCAGTTTGTAAGTGTTCCTTATTTCTAACAAGATAATCAGGAACTTTACCGAAATCCTTTTTAGTAAGATAATTTTCGGGCTATTTCATAACTTTAGGGGCCTATAATTTTTAAAATAACGAAGTTGTTAGCATGATGGATTACATAAATTTTTGATTTGTTCTCGCATTTATCTATCAAGTATTTTAGCGACATTTCTTTATACTCATGTAGAAGGTGGTGATTTATTTTGCAAAAGATGTTTGCAAAAAAATTAAATTAGGAAAAATACAACTTATTCTTGTGTTTTGTATTGGGAAAGGTGAATGAATAAGTATATCTTTAAAAAAGAAAGTCTTTAAGAGAAAGAAGATAGATATTAAATTAAAAATGTTCATCAAATTACACTTAAAATATTTTCAACAGCATTGGTGACAATATAATTCTTGTGAGATTTCTATCCCATTAAAGGCTTTTCTTCTTTTAAGGGGACGTTGGGTCTTCTTGAATCGTTATCAGGATATTTAAAAGACTAAATAATTGGAAGCTTTATTTTTATTAATAATAATTGTTATTATACATGCTGACATGTTAAGATTTAATCAAAAAATCTTATATTTTCTAATTCATTTAATGCAGTTTTATTAAGTATGTTTACCTTGTTTGAACCCATTGTACCAGTATTTTTTTTTCTGTATTCACTTGTAGAAGGCTTTAATGATCCTATTTTATTTTAATAAAATAAATATTAGTTTTCTGCCTATAGCATTGAAGCGTTTCTTATTTGCAAAATGATATTTTAATGCAATTTCAAATATTCAAAATGATAGTGATGCTGAACCAAACTTGTTGAAATAACATATTCATCTGCATTTATTATAACAATTTCATTTACCTTTCACTCTACCAAAAGTGGAACAAAAATCCCTATGGGAATGAGGACCCTTTGTTAATTCAAAATCACCTGCTAAGTTGGCAACCTATAATCAATTATATATACAAGCAATTAGTTTTGAATCTTAACAACTTTTTCAATTTTGAAACTCATAACAGAGTGTAATTATGAGAATTATTTTTTACTCCTGGACGAGAAGTAGTATGATTGATAAGAGTTGAACCAGTTGGTGGCAAATTGTTGGGATACTAAGATTTGTAACGCCTCTCTTTTGGTGGAGGAACATATTCCTTGGGGATAAGATTATAAATTGATTCCTCTTCCATTTCTTCTCTTTCTTAATGCTTATTTCCTTTTATATTATTTTTTATTTGTTTTGATATTTTTTTCTTTCTTGAAAATACGGGTTATCTTTATTTGTATTTGTTTTAATCCTGCTACTGCATCTGTGCCAATAAATAAATAAAAGATCGTAATCCAGCTTTATCTCTATAGATATATAATCATTATTTCAACCAAAATTCCACTGCTTTCCCCTTTCAACCATTGTCTTATTTATTAAAATCCTTAATCTTAAAAATCAATCAATTAATCTTTTTTTATTGAATGAAGGGTTATGTATGATCCTTTTATCGGTATGATGTTAAGTCAAAGTCTATTCTTTATATTTTTGAAATATTCAAAAATTTAAAATCTAATTAGCATTTTTAAGAATAAAGGATGCTTTCAAGGTCTCTAATATCCAAATAAATTATTTTATTTGAGAAGATTGAGTTTATTTTATCAAATCAAAGCCTAAAAAATTTTTAAGAATAAACCTGATTTTTTAAAATTATAAATTTTTCTACTAATTTAACTTGTGAGCAGCAATATTTAAATGAAATTGGCAAGCAGATCAAATTATTAAATGAATGGTCAAAATCTAAAATTGTACTATTATAGATAAACTGTCTTTAGATTAGATTAAAATTATGATAAAATAGAGAATTTAGTTAGAAACATAAATTTAATCATTATTATTTATACGCTTTCATAATTCTATTAATGAGTAAAGTATTTAACTTTATTGATCAAAGCCAAATCAATCAAATCGATATTTAATTATTACATATCATATGAGGTATCTCTTGCATATTAATTACTGGATAAGTAAGGGAATATAAGCAATAAGATTTAATATTATGAAGGAATTAGGTTTAAAATAAATTAAAATTAACACAATCACTTTAGTTAATTGATAACTAGTAATTTTTCGAATTATTTTGCAGCAGAAATATTTTGTATTAAAGAATTTAAGGATTATTTATTACTTTTTTAGCAAGTAGAATATTTTAAAAGATAGTAAAAAGGATTCTTATAGAATTAAAAACAACTCAAATCCAATTTAATGTAGACGAAGCTACTAAAAATTTAAAAATAAAATCAAAACTATCCTGTTTCAAAGTTTATTTTTTTGAGAAATAACTACATTTTAATGCTTATGAAACTTGATAAATATATCACTGGATGTCACTGACATAAATATACTGCTCCAATTTATATGAATTACACAGACTCTCTTTGGGAGATAGATAATAATAAGAGATCTATTAAAAATCAAATAAAATTAGTGAATCCTATATTTTATCTTTCGATATGTATGAAATGAAAACAAACACCTCTAAAAAATCATTCGCAAAAAAAAATTAAATTATTATTTAAAATACATTATTAATTAATTTATTAATCTTTTTTGTTTCTCTATAAGCGCGATTAAATAAATAGATCTATAATAGCAGACAATACTATGAAACCAGCGAAATCAGCTTCATTACCACAAGTAAATGAGCAGAACAGCCACATTATAGCAAAGATAATCCACCCTTACACATTATTTTTAATTTATATAGGCATTCTCTTTATAACAGCTTAAGGACTAATAGAATGGGTAAAATAGTACTGGATCGAATGAGAATTTAAAGGTTGTAGTCAGATGTAGACCTCCTTTGCCAAGAGAAGTTTATGACTAGCATTTTATTTCAACTGTAACTGATTAGCTTTAGAAATAAGATCAGATTTTTATTTGATATACTTAATGAAATCCTTTTTATTAACCAAATTAGATTGAAGTTTCACCCGATTATAGGAAAATATCAATTTATGAATACAGAAATATTGACTTGGTACCCCCTGAATAAGTTCCATAATATCTCGATAACCAAAATAACTATTCAGTTCATTAGTTTACATTCGATTATGTTTATGATTAAAATAGCTCATAAGAGGATGTGTATAACAATACTGCAAGAAACTCTGTTCTTTCTGCATTAGATGTAAGAATCTTTCAATGCGATATTGCCTCATTTCCAAAAATTCAAAAACCCTCAATCATAAAATATTACTTTCACTAAAGTAGCAGCATTTAAATTAGGAATGAATTCATTTCTTTAATACAAAAGCATTAGATTAAATCAAAAAATATATTAATGAAAGGATTGAAGCTGAAGGAGTATTTATGATTGTGGGAGTTTAATTAAGTTTGAAGCTTTTTGTAATACTAATTATATAATTACTAAACTTAGGGTTTTAATGCTTCGATAATCGCTTATGGTTAAACCGGCACAGGAAAAACATACACCATGGAAGGATTTTCATATAAATATCATCATCCTAACATTGGCATCATTCCTAGATCTGTTGACGAAATATTCAATTATATCTAAAACTGCTAAGGAAAATAGGTAATATAATTATTAAAAATTGTCCAAAAGATATCATTTATTATTATTTATAAATCTTTGTCAGTGCAGAAATTTATTTTTTAAATTTTGCTGATTTTATAATAAATTAATAGTCAACATTCATGGTTAGAGCAAGCTATTTACAAATTTATAATGAAATCATCTCAGATCTACTTAAAGTAGATAGACAAAACTTAAGTATCCGTGAAGATAGAAAAAAAGGTGTTTATGTAGAAGGTTTGAGTGAATGGGCTGTTAGATCTCCTAGGGATATCTATGCACTTATTAAAAGAGGTATTAATTAAATCAAATTTAAAAGTTAAAAGTTAATTATTTATATTTCATCTCAAAGGTGCTGTTGCAAGAGCCACAGCCAGTACTAAATTAAATGACGTTTCGAGTAGATCCCATGCAGTTTTTATTATTACTGTAGAATAAATGTATACTGACGATGAAAATAAACCTAAAAAGATTAAAGTTGGTAAGTTAAACTTAGTAGATCTAGCAGGTTCTGAAAGAGTTAGAGTTTCTGGTGCCACTGGATAGAGATTAGAAGAATGTAAAAAAATTAATTAGAGTCTCTCTGCTTTAGGTAATGTTATCTCAGCATTAACTGATCCTAAGGGAACAAGAGGTCATATTCCTTATAGAGATTCAAAGGTAAATATACGATTTCACTATAGAATAAATACAGAGAAATTAATTAAAAATGTAGATTACTCGTCTTTTAGAAGATAGTTTAGGTGGTAACTGCAAAACTACAATGATTGCTACTATCTCGCCAGCCCATGAAGCCTTTGGAGAATCTGTAATACTTTAATTGTTAAATAAGCAAGGAATCTAAAAAATCCGTATTTATTAATAAATTAGTTGTCAACTTTAAAATTTGCAAATAGAGCTAAAAATATTAAAAATAACCCTATTGTTAATGAAGATCTTGACTAGAGAGCCTTATTAAGAAGATATGAAGATGAGTTATTAAAATTACGAGGTGAACTTTAAAAGAAATCATAGATTATAGTTGATTAACAAAAAATTTAATAGCTGGAAGAAGACAAACAAAGAGTCTTAAAAGCATATTAATAGCGTTCAAAGGAATATTATGAAGAAATAGAATCTAAAAAGATATTAGAAGTAAATCAATTAAATATAAACGAAATATATTTAATATAATATATCTCTTTATTTTATAGGAATAGATCAAGATACTTTAGAGTTAGGTCTTAATGGGTGGTTAAAAGATGGAAGAAAACGAAAGAATTAAGAGTCTATTAGAAGAATAGCAAAGAAAGATTAGATAAGAGTATGAGTAAAAAGTTTAAGATTTAGAAAGAGAAAGATAGCAAATTGTTTAGGATAAGGAAGAAAGTGATAAATACAAATAATTGCTCCTAAAATAAAGGGATATTATGATTGCTTTAACATCAAGATTAAACGAAAGAGATGAATCTATTGTTTAATATTAAGAAGAACTTGATGCATATGAAAAAATTAATAAAGTAACTACTTTCTTCCTTTAGATTTTATAAATAAAAAAATTACTAAATTCATTTAAATTTTTAAAATTAGGATTTAGATCTAAGTATATAAAAGTATGCACAGAGAGTAAGATAATTATAGAGCCTCTTGAGATAAAACAATATCAATTTCCCAGACGAAATAGAATAATATGCCAATTATTCTTAAGTTACATACGGTAATTATAAATCAAATGATTCTTACTCTTTTAGCAATTAGAAAGTATTCCAAAACTATTTTCTTTATTAATCTAGGTGACCAAGTTGCCTATAATGTTGTTACAGATAAACTCAATAAGTATGATGAAAAAGTGATAGAAATGTCATAGATCATAGAAAATTAAAAATATGAAATTGAATAGCTAAAGAAGAATTTACATTAAAATGGTAATGACCAAAATTAAAATAGAATGAATTATTATTAAAATGGAGAAAATAGTTCACTTTAGAAGCTCGTGGTTGAAAAAGGTAATTACATACAAATACTTTCCCCCCTAAATTATCATATTTAATGCTTTACTTAATAATTAGATTAATTAATCAACAAACTTAGAAGCGAATTGAGCAATTCAGGTTCTACTTCTCTCTCATAGTCCTAAACTTCTTTCAATTCACAATCCTAGTAAGGAATTGGATAGCATAGCGATATTAATATTCACTAATTATTCAACTAAACTACAGACATAAAGAGTAAATATTTATTTTTTAATATTAAATCTAATAAATATTGTTTAAAAAAATAACAGAGAGTGTAGATATACTCCTTAAAGTACTTGCTTCAGAAGATCCTAACTCATCTGTTGAAGCTGTATAATAATTGCTTCTATTATAATAAAAGATCAACGAAAACCATCATTATCTGTAAAATTTCTTTAGCTTATCTTATTTATCTCTGATATACTTTTTATAATTTAAGAAAAAAAGCAACAGGTAGTATTTTAAAATAAAACTCAGGGGTAAATTAAAATTTATAACACTCTTAAAGTGCTTAAGTAGTGAATCGCCAATAACACGATAGAGCGTAGTATGATTGATTAAAGTTAATAATAAATTGATTTATTAATTTTATTACTAATAATAGGAATGGTAAAAAAGTAAATTTCTAGCAAGTAGAAGAATAAGAAATTCGTGAAACCTAATCTACAGATTAATTAAGAATAAATAATTACTATAGTGTCTAATAGGGTGGTCATAAGCCGATGTTCTATCCTAAACTTACATAATAATAAAATGATGAAATGTTAAAATTAAGAAAAATTTAAGGCAATAGTTAAAACAATGTAAATAATAATAACCCAATTTAATACCAATTAAATTAATAGAATATTAACCAAAATCCTAATAATTAATAATCAATTTATTCATTGCAAAAGTATTAATCATCATAAAATTCAATTTAATAACATCTTTCATAATTTTAGAATCAATTAGCAAAAAAAAATTGATAGGCTTACCCAAAACTATTTATATTCTTTTAAAATTTCTTACAATTATTCTATAAATTCGAGTAACTTCAATATTAAGGTATTTATATTTAGTAAATTACACCACAAATCTCAAAGCTTTAACTTATTCATCCTAAATTTTATTTAGTATCTACTTTCAAATAAATTTATGCCAAAAGTATTTATATCTACTCTTCTTTGTAACCTAATCATTTCTTTTTCATTATTGATCAAAAATATTCTTTTTTATGTTGAAATATCACAAATAATTATTAATTAAGAATATCTAAAATTACTAATTAAAGCTATTAAAATTTAAAATCTAAATACGCAATAACAAAATGGATGTTGATGAGCTCTTAGAGGATGTTGAGGCTTATATAGAAAAGGAAAAATTGTTACTAAGATTGAAGTATTCTCCATAACAATAAGGAAATCAAAGCTAATTAAAAATATGTCTAATTAATTCATCAAATAATAGATTTCAAATTGAAATTAGAGATGAGCATTTATATGAAAATTAAGCAATAAAATAACAAAATGAAATTTAACATTCTGAATCGTAAGAGATTGAAAATGATAAATAATTGGAGCCATTTAAATTTAATTTATTATGGGTTAAGATGCTTCTTCAAATAGGAAGCTAGAACCATAATATAATTGATGATATAGAAGATCTTAACAATATTCTAAGCTAACAAAATAAAGAAGAAGACGAATCAGTGAAAATATCATATCTTTACATTAGTGAGGATGATTTGAGCTTAGATCCAATTTGTAAATTCTCTCAAGAATAGATTTAAGATATAAAAAGAAATCAAAATAAAGTAAGTGATCCTAAAGCTATACTGATGATAATAAATTACTCTGATTTTCTTGATCTTTAGATATAGCTCCCTCTTATAAGATAAATAAAGTAAAAACTAGTTAGTCAAAATGAAATTTAATAGGAAATATAAGTGTTATATGACTCCCAAAAATAAAAATAAGAAATCAATTTCATATGATTTTAAAATATTTTGAATAATTCGAGGAGTCCATTAATCTAACTAAATTGTAAAAATTAATAAAGAAAAAGTTAAAAAATTAAATTCTCTCTCTACTTTTATAATTATATTTAGTTTTCTTTATATTTCAAAATAATTTTCCCTAAAAATAAATTATAAAAAGATTATTTATTTGTTATGAAAAATAAATATTAGAAGGAAGGAAGGATAATGATAGAAATTGATAACGTTTATTAACAGAAATATTTATATAGAATAAATTATATAATTTTATAAGAAATTTTGAAATGTGCATCTTAAAAAAGAGCAGATTTAGTAAATTAAAAGTAAGTGAGTTAGTTTTATTTTTCTGGCTAATTACATCAAGTCTATCTTCGAAATATCTACGATTGATTACTTGGAATATTATTCTACTATTATTTTCTTTATTCAAACCTTTAAAGTGCTATTAAATCTTGATCCTTGCTAGTATCTAGAAATTGTTAAGCTAGTAGGAGCTTTTGATTAATAAAAGACAAATTGATTGTTTAATAGTCATAATCTAAATAAGAGTGTTTTAATTACCTTTGGAAGTGAATTGTCTTTAGAATGCCAAATATTCCTTTTACTATTAATCTTCTAATTCTTTCTTCACATTTTAATATTTTTAGAGTAATCTATTATTGTTTTAAATATATTTAATTATTATTATTATTTTGTTGTGAGTTGACATGTGATAGTCTTTATGTAAAAAAGAAATACCTTTCAAGTTCGATAGATCTATTCTTTCTCTATTCCTCTTAACCAGATTAAATTCTTTAACGAAGGGCATTTAATTCGTTATTTTATCTTTGTCTTAACTAATTAAGTTAGTTTTTAATCTTAGCTACTCTTTATTGATTCCATCCATTACCTTCTTCTTTTTGAAGTTGAATTCTCTTTTATTAGATTTGATGAGCTTCCAAATATCTATTACATAATTAAGGAAACATTAATAAAATTAAATATAATTGATCAATTATATTCCATTGCATTGGAGAAATACTATAACGAAAATTTTAATAGATCATTGTTACCTATTTTATTTTGCTAAGTGTTCTTCCATCTTCATCAAATTAAGAACTTCTGAAGAATCTTTGGGAGCAAAGGGAACAGCTTTTTCTAATTCCTCAGCAACTCTTTAAAATTCATCATCTTATCTTTAAATCAATTCCATTTCAATATTTTTGGCTTCTTCATTAAATTCTAACATTTTCTTATCCCAAAATTCATTGAATTAATTAAATTCTTCAAGATGAGCCTTTTCAACGCCTAATTTTTCATTAAGATGTCTTTACTTAAGTTCTTCCTTTCTCTTCTTTTCTAATTTATCCTTTAATTCTTTTGTCTTTTTCTAGGCCATTTCAGCTTCTATGTATTTGCCTTGCTTCATACAATTTTGTTGATGTTCACTAAGAACTTCAATTTGTTCTTCTAAACTCTCAACTTAGTTTCTCAAATCTTATTCTTATTGGATGTTTTATTAATACATCTTTTCTTGTTCGTCATATTGCTCTATTTTTACAAGTAAAAAGTATTGAATAAATGGGTTAAACTTAATATAGTCTCTAATTGCAGTGTATATATGAATAATTGCAGAGTACAATATATTTCTATTTACCTTCTCCGTTCATTTCTATTGCTTGATTGTCTTATATTATTCAAATGATTTATAATTTCAACAAAAGGAAATTAATTGGTATTTGTTTAACTAACTTTTTTTAATTTTTTACTTTTTTATTTTTGATAATAAATTATATTTATTTTTGTTACAATTCTTTAATTCTTTCGCTTTTCTTTCTTTTTTTCATGCTTTTTCTTCTTCTTAAGATTAGATCAACCAATAAAACCTTAATAATATTGATTGATTATTATTAATATTTATATAAGATCCTAATTTTGAATAATACAGGTTGGATATAGTAATTATCTTTATTAAAGCTTTACTTATGTTACTATGATTTATGAAGAATCTTAACACTATAAAGTATATCTATATTCATTTTTCTTCTTTGGTATTACCAAACCATTGATAAAAACGATACAAATTAATAACTTTAACGAATATTTTATTTTTTACATCTCAGACATTATTACCATTTAAATTTTATTTTTTAGGTCATATGCTCCTCTTATCCCATTGGAAAGCTTAAGTAAATGGATGGGCTTAAGTTAATTAATTGCCAAGCTTTAATAATTTGATGGTGATTATTAAGCAAACAATTTTACTGTGTATCTAATTAAAAGTGGATCAAATACTATTACCCCTAATTTTTTATTTTTTGCGGTTAATAATCACTTATTATTATTCTGTAATATTTTTAGAGCGAATAAAGATTGACATTCAATATCGAATTTTAGATATTAAATAAATAAATAATTAATTTGGTTTCTAATCATTTTAGTATTGTTAGTCAATATAAATAAATAATATCTTCTTTTTAAATGTAATTTTTATCCTATTTCATAAAATTCTTTTAAAAAATTGAAGCAAGTATTTATCATTTAAATGATAATGAAATAATATAAAGGTAAAATTGTTTCTTTTGTTTACAGATCTATAAATAAATTGAATTATATATAAATAAAAGTAAAAGTATAATTGCAAATAAATTAATAGGATTATTGAGTAAATACTTTACTTAAATACTCCTTTCCAAGATAATAAGGATATTTATTTAATGCTAATGCAAATTAAATTTATATAAAGCGAAAAACATAATTAAGGTTTTAATGAAATTATGATAAAGGGTAAGGGAAATTAATTGATATTCATTTTATTTGGTTTAAAAGAAATTATTTCTAGTAGAATTTAATCAGAAAAACAAATATATATTCTTTACTCACTTGATTAATCCTTTTAATTAGAATTATAATATGCAAACAAATTATGAGGATAAAAATAAATAAAATTGAAATTCAACAAATTTTTATAAACAATCAAAGAAAAATGGATATATTACTAAAAAATTAGTTGAAAGAAATTGCCTAATTTCTTACCCAAAAATATAAAAATAAAATTCTGAGTAATTAAACAAGGAAATAATAAAAATTTTATTTTAAGGTTAGAATATCAAGACACTGATAATGAAGGAAAAATGTATTTATAAATTAATTAAGCATAGGCTAGATGATATCGGGTAACTAATATGATTACTTCCAAGAAAAATTGAAGTGAAAAGGAAGGATCCTTTTGATGAAGTGATTACTTACTTTTCATTGTATTGTTTAGAGATATCTTTTCTGATTACATGGCTTGAAAAATTAAGCAGCATTTAATATAAGTAATAATATAAATTTATAAAATAAAAAGCAATAACATTAAACATTTAAATAAAAATAAAGAAAGTCACTTTCGACATATTTAGTACCAATTAATTAGATAGTATATCAAGAAAATGGACACTTTAAAGACAGCAGTAAAGACCAATGTTGAGGGAAAGGTTAGCGACTCCAACTCTATTCACTCATTCACTCAAGATGAAGTCAATGCTTATTGTGAACACATTAATTATTACCTTTCTGTAATCTCCTCTACATTTATATCCAATACTTTAAAATTATAGCTTTATACAACCTTTTCTAATTTTTTCCTTTTCAAATTCTATAGGATGATGCCGACCTTAAGGATATTCTTCCCATTGACCCTAATAGCAATAAGATTTTTGAAGCCGTTGGTGATGGTATCTTGCTTTGGTAATTTTATCACTTCATCTATTTTGCACATAAATATAACATAATCTCTTATATTAAAACTCAAAAGCAAATTAATCAACAAAGCTACACCCGGTACTATTGATAATAGAGCTATCAACACTAAGAATGTTAACATCTTTAAGAAGAATGTAAAATATTTATTTTCGAATTTAGAATAATGGGATATGCGTTCTATTCAATTATTAGAAATAATCAAAATTTTAAACTAATTAAATAACTAAAATAGGAAAATTTGACTTTAGCTATCGCTTCTGCTAGAGCTATTGGCTGTGTTTGCGTTAATATCAACAATAACAGTATTATTGATAAGAGAGAACATATCATTTTGGGACTCGTTTGGTAAATTATTAAGGTAAAGCTATTTAATATTTGTTTCTGATCTAGAATATATCTAAAAGAGATTTATATCTGTTAATCTGTTAATCGGCTTAGATATTTTTATCAAGTATATCTAGCAAAATCTAATCAATTTTTTATATTAATTTAAAAAAGGCTTAAATGTTGTTCAAAATTGATTTGAAGAATCATCCTTACTTGATCAGACTTAAAAAAGAAGAAGAAGAAGTTAGTGATCTCCTCAAGTTACCCAAAGAAGAACTATTGATCCGTTGGTTCAACTACCATCTTGCAAATGCTAAGCACCCTACTCAAATCAACAACTTTTCTAAGGATATTGCTTCTGGTAAATTACTATAAAATCATTTCTAAATAAACCCAATTAAAAATATACTCTCTATAAAATTTATTTACTTTTTATTACTCTATGTAAAATTATTAAATATTTATTAAAACTCTTTTATAAATAGGTGTTGAATACACTATTTTACTCAATCAAATCGCTCCCGAAAAGTGTGATAAGAAAGGATTAGATTTAGATCAAATTGAAAGAAGCAAAAAGATTGTTAATGACTCCAAGCTTCTTGGTGTACCTCCTTGTGTTAAACCTTCTGATATTATTAATGGTAACCAAAAGCTTAATTTGATCTTCTGTGCTCACCTCTTCAATAATTGCCCTGGTTTAACTCCTACAGAATAAGAAAAAATTGATGCTGCTGGAATCATTGATGATGATAATGATCCTGAAGCTTCTCGTGAAGAAAGAGGTAATATTTAAACAAATTAAATATGAGAAAGAAATTTAAACAATAGTATTTTCATTTAATCAGTCACTTGAAAATTCTTAGATTTAAAAAATTAGTTTAAAAACGTTTAAATAGAAAAGAATTAGAATATTAATTTGATAAAAATATTTGAGAATAGAGTATGCATACAAATATCTAAGTGAAATAATTCAAAAATATAGGAAAGTAGACATTTTTTGGATCTAAAAAATATAATTTTTATATTAAAAATGTATTTTTAAAAAGATTTTTGTTTACATCTTCTTGATTAAGTGAATAGATTAAAGAATGAAAAAAAATACTCAAACAAACAACTACTAGTTACCATTTTAATTTATCTCTAATCTGATTTTTATCAAATTTTAAAATAGTTTTCAGAATGTGGATGAACTCCTTAAACATTGAAGATGTTTATCTCAATAATATGATTCAAGATTTAAGAGATGGTGTAGTCTTGTGCAAGATTATGGACAAATTAGTTCCAGGAAAAGTTGATATGAAGAAAGTCTCAAATAAAGTAAGAAATTTGACAAATTTACATTATTAACAACCAACAGAATTAATTATCTCTTATTCTTTTGAAATGATAAATTAATAAATTGAATGGTAAATAATCCTTATTTTATTTTAAACAAAAGAATTCCAAATTCACAAAAATATAAAACGCAAATTATGCCGTTCAACTGGCTAAAGAATTAAATTTACAAATTGTTGGTATCGGTGGTACAGATATTGTTGATGGTAACAAGAAGCTCATCCTAGCTATTGTTTGGTAACTCATGAAGAAACAATCTTTATAGGTAATTATTTTAATCTATAATTTTTTGATTAGATCAAAAATTTTTTAAAAAAATGCTTTAATCCATTACTATACTGAAACCTCTTTTCTCCCAAAACTTAAATTTTATTTGATAAATTTGATCAAATAATAACAACGCCAAAATGAAAATATAATTTCTAGTTAAACCTAATGACTAAGATTTTTAAAAAATAACTTTTTATTTAGGTCATCGGTGATTAGAATGAATAAAAATTAGTCGAATGGGCAAACAGTAGAATCCCCAAAGATAAATAAATTACTGGATTCAAAGATAAAACCCTTAAAACCTCTCATTTCTTCTTCAAGATTATGGAATCTATTGAGCCTAGAGCTATCAACTAGGAATTAATTACTGCAGGTGAATCCGAAGAAGAAATCACTAATAATGCTAAATATGCTATCTCTGTTGCTCGTAAATTAGGTGCTGCTGTCTTCCTTGTATGGGAACACATTAGAGATGTAATATTTTTCACTTTTCAAAAAATATATTAAAATTATTAATCTAATATTAATACAGGTAAATCCTAAATTCTTAATGACTTTCACAGCCTCTTTATTCCACATTGCTAAGGAATACGAAGGCAAGAAAATCTAATGAGAGATTTAAATATTAACTTATTTGTACAACGCATCAGATACTCCATACATAATATATTAATTATTTTTGGATTGTATTTGTGAATAATAAATAAATGATGATTGTTGAGATAAATAAAAAATGTAATTTTGTGAATTAATATTGTTCGATGTAAAATAAATAATGCATTTTTTAAGAAAATCAACACAAAAAATATTCAATATGGAAGGGGTTGTTCTTTCAAGATGGATTTATTTACATTTCTATTTAATAAATCTATGAGAGATCTCTTTATTTATTTTCCATCCATCCATTCAAAAACCTTCTTATCTCTAAGAGTATTTTTGTAAGTGGTATTTGTTTAATAACTGATCCTTCTTCATAGCCATGACTTAATAAGGCTATATTAATAAATTTATATTTGAGTTTGGCATTTAACAATAATTTTTTGATTAGATCGATAAATTATGCAAAATGAAAATAATGATGATCGACTGAAAAGAATTCTTCATAAAATACATTCATCTATTTTTATTTCTATCTTTCTTTTAATTATGAAAAAACTTGCTTCCTCTGTTATAATTATATGCTAATACAACAGGTTTTTAAAGCTAAAATTTAAGTTCAAACGGATTATTATTACTCTTAAGTATTCTACATTTGCTAAAAATTTATTCTAGATTGTATTTTGATCTAACTAAAATATACAAAATAAACGTATAAATTTTCTATTTTAATATAGTCTTAGTAATATTTTACTCATTTCTATATAATAAATTAACAATTAAAACACACTCTAGTAAAATAGAAAGATATTAAAGGTGAATCTCTCATTAGAAATAGAATATTTCAAAGTGAGAATAATGTTCTAAAATAGTATAATTTGAAATTCATGAATTTGTGGAATTAGAAAAAGATAAAGATATTTTCCTTTAATTAAGATAGAAAAATTACAGAAAATGGGATGTATAACTTAAATTTAAACTGATATTAAACTACCCATGTTTTCTTAGCTCAGACAAATCCCAAATTTAATATTATAGTGTTTAGGAAAAACCAATATCTTTTTCAAAACGATTTTCTATTTTAAGCATTTAGAAGTAATTGATTATCTATTTATTTTTTAATTGCGGAATTTTTTGATAATTATCAGTTTATTCAATTGTAGGGGGTTTTAATACCTGTTTTATAAATTAATTTGTTAAGTTCTAAAAATAAAAAACTTCAATTATACTTTCATTGTTAATAGAAAGATATTTTTAGATTTAGTTAATTGAAAGTAACTTTAATAGATTACCTGGGGATAGAAATTTGCTCATAACATCTCTGTCTTAATTTATAATTAATTAATAGCTCAAAAAAAAAACAATAGAAAAGAAAAAGTTAACAAAAATCATTAAATTACCCTTAAAAAAATTTAAAGGATCCATTATATTTAAACACCTTGTTTATATTTGAATTAAATTTTAAATTAAAATAATATAAATCCTAGCTAATAGTCCTTAGAAAATAGTATTAAAGATATTTATACCTTAAGGGAAAAGAAAAAATGTAGGAACAGTTGATGCTTTATCCAATGATTAATTTAGATGAAAGCGATTTAAGATCAATGCTATTCCCTGCTTTATTTGAGGAAGAAAATAATTTAATAAAATTATAAGAGTTGGTTTAATTTGTTTAATAAAAAGATTTAATGAAAAAGTTGTTTCTTATTAAAATATACTAAAACTTTGATTTAAAATCTTCAAATATGTATAGAAATATTGCTGAATAAATTGGCCTTAACCTCAATGAAGAAGAAATCAAAGAAAGTATTTATTTTGAACAATCCTAAATGCCCAGCTTTTATTAATACATAGAAGAATAAGAAAACCCCAATAAATTGAAAAGAAGCAGCTCTTTTTCTTCACTAATAGACTGTTATTAATCAGAAGAAAAAAACCTTTTCTTTGAAATATAAAATACTTTCTTTGGTCGAATACCTCTGTATGTCAAAGCCTTTCTCGGCCATGATAAATAAGCATTTGAATTTCACAATTCTTTAAATCATATTATTCTTATGGAATCTAATCCATTTGATCTCCCTTCAATTTATACTATGATCAATGAAGTATGTTCCTTTTTAAAGTGTGAATATGCTTTAAATCTCTTCCTCTCAATATAAGATTTCAAAAATATTAATAAAATAAATAATCCTATTTTTACAAATGATCTGTTTACCTTTTCTAATTTAGAATGTTCTATCAGTAATAGCGACCATAACCTTCTAATAGAATTAATTCAATCTATTCTTTTAGGGTAATCTTTAAATTAAGCACTATAATCTTCCTTTACTAAGCAATAGATCTATTTTGCTTTTTTCTTGACTATGCATATAATGAAAATCTGTACTATTTCATTTGGTATTGGCTTAAAGAATGAGTTTGATTTAGGTACTGAAGAAAATAATTAACACTGTGAAACCAGCCTTTCTAATTAAATCAAAGAAAATTTTGAAGCAGAAACTGTCCTTTGTAAACTTTATAATGAGAATAATGAAAACTCAGAAGTTAAAGATAACCAATTAGAAGAAGAAAATTCTAATTAAAAAAGCTCAGAATTAACCAGTCATTTAAATTTAACGACCAATTCAATTAGCTACATTGATAGTGAAGAGGAAGATATAGGAACGGATATTGTATTCGAAGAAATGGATAAATAAATTAAAAGTGCCTCTAAATACTCTAATATAGTTAATTTGCACAATATAGAATATTAAGAGTTTTTCATAAGCTCAATTGAACCATTTTTAAACAGTAATCTCACTTAGATTATAGATAAATCCTATAAATATATTAAGAACCATGAATCGTTCTTTTAAAAAGAAGCCAACTTAAACAAAGAATCTCTTTATGGATATATTCAGTGCCTACTTCACATTAAAAACTATTAATTTAATCCCAAAACTTTAGAAGATATTCCTAATTCTATAAAAAAGTTCATCAAATGCCTTGTATTTAATCCTCATAAGTTAGACTTAAAGCTTGTTAGCGAAATTAAATAGATTTTACCTTCGTTTGAATTGTATTCCGAGTTTGTTGAGTACATTTCTGAATGCATAATTTTTGCAAACTTAACCATCTTTCAGCACTAAAATTAGCTTTGAGAAGGTATTACTTGATTTTAATAATATATTAATTAATTAAAAACGAAAGAATTTTAGTAATATAAATGAAAATTATCTATATCAACACAAACAGACAGAGAAAGAAAGAAAGAAAAAAAAAACAAACAACCAAAGAAATTAACAAAAACAACCATAACCAATTCAGTATTTTAACAATAAAAAATTTATTTATTCAATCGTTATTTAAAATAGGAATTATCTATTTCCTACCATTTAATTTTATGATAAGTTCTTTAATTTCTTGTATTCTATATTTTACTCTATGTACCACTTTTAAATCTCTAAAAATCATACTACTTATCTATCTATCTTCTTTCTCTCTTATTTATTTTAACAAACAAAATAACAAAAAATTTTCATATTTTTAAAATTTTGAAATAGAATAATATTTACTTTTATTTATTTAATCCGTTGGAGTAATAGATAAAAATATTGATCTAACTTGAAATTATATTGAATTTTTCTAATATATCGATTCAAAATGATATAGATTTTATAGAACTCTTATTTGAAATCTATCGTAATAAAAATACTCTTTCTTAATAACTACCCCGACAAAACTAATAAAAACCTAATTAATAAAAAATTCAAATCAAATATTTTATTCCCTATTCTAGTTTTAGAGTTAATTTCTATAAAAATCCACATAAATCGAATACAAGTTATTAAAGATAATTTATTATAGTTAGTAATTTAATATTTTATACTATTTTTAGATTTTTACTATTTAATTAAATTAGGCAATTTAGGATATTATTATATTGGGTAAACACTTAATCTATTAATAGAATAAATGTGTAGTTAATGATACTAAATTTATCATTCTTAATATTTCTTTAATTAGTATAATATTGGAGGATATTTTACTATATTTGTTTCTTTTTAAAAACTAATTATTAAAAATATTGATCTGATTTTTAACGTTCACAAAAGTTCACAAAGAATGTTTATTTTTTAATTTGAATTTATGAAGAAAGATAATTTTTTATTTTCTTAATTAATTAGTAAATAAGAAAGAAAAAATTAAAAAGCAAATTATAATCCTCTTCGGCTCTTCTTTAAAATAGAATTTTTGGTGGATAATTAACTGAGATTAGGTTTACAGGTTTATAAGTTTTTAACGCGACCCAATAAATGAAGACCAAGACAGTGATTATTTTATGCTATCTTCTAACAAATAAAATAAAGTTAGAATGGTTTAGTCAAAACTTCATTGAACCTCCTTTTCCCTCATTTTTATACATAAATACTTTCAAAATAAATTTTTGAGTAAATAATAAGAAAATGATTCTAAATTCATCAAGTTTTTCATGGAAAATAGTTTTTAAATTCTCTTAAAATTCAGACTCACATCATCCCCTTTCAGAATGGTGAATATTAAAATGTTTTCTTATCCATAAACTCAATTTAAAAACTAATCAAATAGGAATCGATTTAGCCAATTGTCAAAAAAAAAAATTTCTTTTACCTTAAAGTATATTAACTAAATTCTAATATTAATACTAGCTATAGATGTTGTTCTTGTAGTTGTAGATCTTTAACACATCAAAATCATTTTTATCTAAGCCTAAATTTTTACATTAACTAACCTTCTTATAACATAAATATTACCAATAATAGAATACTAAACAAACTAATAAAATAAATAAATTAACAAACAAATAAACAAACAAACAAGTAAAATAAATTATAAATAAAATCAACAAAAAATAATACTAAAATGAATAAAAACATCTGCCATATAAAATAAAAAAATCTTAATGTTTCTTTAATGAAAAAATAAAATATTAATAAATTTATTATAAAAACTTATCTGATTTGTTGATTTGTGATATCAATTTTTCATTTTTTAATTTATGCTTTCTATTTAACTTACTTCAATGAGCCTTACTTTATCTTTATTTTATAATAGATATCAGTTAAGATTTTGTGATTAATTTTTATTAAAATTTAAAAAGATTTATGAAGGATCTAATATCTTACAATAATCAATTATATCTGGTTTCGATTTTATTTATTGAATACAAAGAAAGATTATTTCAAATAATAAGTTAAGAAAATTTAAAAATAAAAATTGATTAAAATGAGTGATTGTGTATATTCTGACCCTAAGCTTAAAAAGGTGCATTATCACCTCCATTATAAGAAAGATTCTGCCTAAGCTTTAAACAATAGCTAATCTAATCATACTCACTAAATTGGGGTATCAAATGTTGCCCAACCAAGTTCTTAATAAGTTTAAGTAGGATCATCCCAAAGAACTTTTAATACTGGTTTTATTTAAGTGGATACATCTCCTATAGAAACTATAGATATTAATTAAAAGCTACTAGCTGAGAGAGATTCCTTAAGGTATAGAGTGATTGAATTAGAAGAGCAATTAGTTTCAGCACTTGAAGTTCAAAAGAATGAGATTATTAGAACTTTAGAATAGAAATATGTAACTCTTAATTTATAATATTAGAATAGTCAAATAAAGAATTTAGTAGTTTTTAATGGATAAAATATTGTTTAAAAAACTAAAATTCATAAAATTTTTATTTATTCTATAAAGAATTTATGTCTAAACTTTTAAAATAATAGAGCGAGTAATTAAAAGATATAGAAATCTAGCACATTTAAGCAATTGATACTCAAAAACAAACAGTTACGGCATTAAAGCAATAACTTTCTGAAATTAGTGCCTTAAATATCACATACAAAGAGAATATTACATCACTTTAACAAACATTAGAAAAATATGAATAAAAATTTGATAAGTAAGCAGAAAAGAATAAGAAAGAAAAGGATTAAATTAAAAGAACATTCCAAGAAGAAATTGATAAGTTACACTATGAAATTGTTGGCTTAAAAGTAAAACTATTGTTTTAATTTTAAATAGAGTTTTAAAATTTGTATTAATATTAAGGATAAATTGAGATAAAATATTGGTAGCAATGACTAGCCATAGAAAGCTTATTTTGAAGAATAAATTAATAATGTTAAAGCTTAATTATAATGGAAAGAATAAAGAATAACAAAATTAGAATCCGAAAATTAGAATTTAGAACAGCAGCTTCATCAATATACTTTAGAAGTATCTACACTTTAAACATAAATAAAAATTAGAAGCTAAGAATAAGATAGATACACTACTTAAAGAAAAGAAACTGAAGCTGAAAAATAGATAATAGAACTTAAAAAATAGTATGAAAAGACTATCTCTAACTTGGAAGAAAAGATTGATGAATAGAAATTAAAAATATAAAAACTAAAGCTTCAAATTTCTAAAGGCCCTATTAAAGCTGATCCCGTTATAATAGAAAGACCTGTATAAATTGAAACAGTTGTTGAGAACATTAAATATATTCCAGTGGTACATAATTAATTCATACAAGATGCTTTAACTATATCATTTATTTATTTAACAAGGAACGTGTTGTTAAGGAGTATGGCTAAGAAAGAGGTAATTAAGTTCTTCTTGCCTAGCATGAAAAGAAATCTGAAAAAGAATTTGAACTTATATAACATTACGAAGACTTGATTGAATAACAAAATTTAAAACAAGATTAACTGCAAAGAAAAATAGATACCTTATCAAAAATACATAATCTCTAAGTATAAACGCAAAGTGCTTAAGATCAATAGACATTTTATGCTAACGATACTATAAGAAAATTGTAATTTATTAAATTTATTAGATAAACTATTAAATACATTTATTCTTTTTCTTTATAAATAGATAATAAGATAATGAATATCTAAAATAAAGTTTATAAAATTATGAATCTAATTTAAATAGCATCACTAAATAAATGGATGGATCCAATTGATATTTTTTTTATTTTTTGTCTAGCTAAACTTATGTATTATAAGTATTTCTCTTACAATAAAAGTTCACCATTTTTATAAAAATATTTTCTTTAATATATTTATAATCCAAATTAGTTTTAGTTCGGGAGATTCTTCTCTGACAAATTAGTATAAAACTTGACCATATTTTGAGTTAAATAATTCCTTCTCTCTATTATTAAATGTCATAAAGTATTATACTTTTAGTTTTAACAATAGTAAATAGTAGTAAACTAAATAGCAAATAAACTCTTGTTAATTAAATATTTTTAATTAATTTCTTAACATATGAATTAATTTTACTGAATCATATGATTACTATAGAAACAGAAGCCCACCTCAATTTGTATAAATTTAATAAATGAATTCATTTTAAATAGTTTATAAAAGAAATTAATATTTTTTAATAGATTACTTGGGATGTGATATAATTTTTACAATATCAGTTGATTAATAAAGATTGAGAAAGCCCATCTCTATCTGTAAAAATGTAATACGAATTACATATTAAATAATTATAAAAGAAAATTGATGTATGTGTTTAATAAATACGGATCAGAATTTCAAAAAAGATAAAAATTATAACTATTTCAAATCTGTAAGAAAATGTTGTAATATGTAAGATAAAAAATAAATGTAAAAGTAATAGAATTAATCAGAGAGAATAAAGAAATAATAGGAATACATAAACAAAAATATACATTTTAGTTTTAAATACTGTAGATAATTGTAATCGAATTATCTAAAATTTTTAAATATGTTTGTAAAATGGTTAGGTCTATCACCCCATATAAAACTAGAGTTCAAAATTTTAGGATAATAAAAACCTAAGGCTATACAGTATTTTAAAGTGAAGTTATTACTATATTATTTAACTATAATTTGTATTTATATACAATCACAATAGGCTGTTTTAATTAGAGAATAAGTTAGAAAAGATGGATGGATGGATTGAATTAGTAAGTTTGTTAGTATTTTAATATATTATTAAAGGAAAGTTCTATCAATTATTTTCTTTTTATTCAAAGTTAGGTATTGAATCTAGATATCATAGGCAATTCCTCAGCTAATCTCGCCTTTACTCTAGATTAGGATTTTTAGTTAAGCGCATAAACATTATATATAGTGCTTTTGTTTGGATTTTTACTGATAAGATCTTCCTTGTATTTTTCATCTTCTTCATGAATCACTATTATAAAAAATATTGTAATTTAATCAACTAAGTATAATAAGCCTGTGTTGAAGGATGATTACATCTACTCCTTGAAAAAAATAAGAAAATACAAATTAAATTAAAATTTTTTCTCTAATTAGAGTTTGATCCACACATTTAAAAAAATATTCATAGTGTTAGTTTGTAAATTTAATTGACTCTATATGTTAAATCCACACATTTGAGATATCTGCTTGAATGAATGGGAATTACTAAATACCTATCACCATTAGTATAAAAAGGAAACTTCAATTTTAAATGTTATGATTTTCAAAGGTAAATTAATATTTTGAGAGATTTATTTCTTTTCATATCTTAAATTCCTCTTATTTTATTTTCATTCAACAAAATTTAAATCCATCTATCTTTAAAATTTCTAATAGATTTTTCGATTTTAATTTTTTTCATTTTCCAGCAAAACCATCCTCAAAACTCAAAATTTAAATTATTAGCTCTTTATAAAAATAAAAGAGTTTAGGCAAGGAAATAATTGCTTGACAGCAAGAAGTGTATGATGTCATGGTATTCGTCATATTACCAAATTTACAATCCTTAAATTAAAATTTTATAAATAAGACTTACTTTTATCGAGCAGCTAGTGATTCTAGAGGTTTTTAATTCTTACCTCTTTTATAATGTTCTCCTTAACAATTTACATCTTATCTCTCGGTTATTTATGTAATTCTTTTAATCTATCGATGAGTAAATCCCTGTCCTTCTTCATTAAATATAAGGAGTAAGGAATATTGATTTTTTATTGTTATCCTTTTTAGTTTATATTTTGATTAATTCCTGCCTCTTTAGAAAATGAGTTATTGTAAAATGCATCAATTTCCTTCTGATTCAACTTTTTGAGATATAAAAAAATATACTATTAGGTTCAGTTAATATAAAATAATTAAGATTTATGTTAAGTATTGTTTGTGCTTAACTAAAAATTAAATTTAGATGCACTAAATTTTATATTACATTTTAGCCATTCAAAGTGAGAAAACAAAAGTAAAGACTAAATTATTGTAAAAGAAATAAATGGAATTTACCTCAATCATCTATTTTTGGAGTCTATGCTTAACTAAATTATCAAACTTTAAGATTTTTTGTTCTTCTAACAATCTCAATTTTTCATCTTCTTCTTCTTTAATTTATTAAGGTGTTTTAGAGGAAGATTACGATGATTTTATTTAAGGGATAGTAGTAAGTCCAGATAAATTTAAGTAGTTTTTCTTTGGGCTAGTACTAAGGGAATGAGCTCTTAAATTTCTTTATAGTGGTACTTGTCTATGAATTTATTTGTAATGATCTTCAAAAGAACTTGGTACATTAGTTAAGTAAAAATTAGATAAATTGTTTGCTTAATTAGGGCTAAGCTCATTATTTGATATATCTTTGCTTTTTTATCTGCTCTTATTGTATATATTAGAGTGATGCAACAAGGGAGAGTTTGAGTTAATAAAAGGAGTTAATAGCTTTCTTTGTTTCTTAGATGGAGAGTCTGAACTAAAAAGTCTATAATACAACAAAATATTTAATTAATAAGTTATCTTAATAATTTGAAAATTTTCTATGATATTTGGCAAATTTTTAAAAGTGTAATTTTTATTGCATCACTTATTTCAATTCCTTCAAGCATTTGAATTATGAAAGAAGAGATTACTCTGATTAATTAAATTTAAAATAATATATAATAAAAATAATAATCATTCTCATAATTCTTCTTTGTATTTTTTATTCAAAATTTTCTAAAAAAATTCATTCATTCTAGCAATCAGTATTAATCATTAATAAGATATTTTGTTTATTTACTTTAAAATTTAGTAATTCTTGTTAAATTCCTCTATATTTTGAGTGTAAAGAGGCACTGTCCTTTATTTTGGAGGTGGAGACATATTGTCTTATTCTCTTATTATAGGTGGATTAGAAAGAATTAGACTTTATGTAAGCTAACTATTGTTCTGCTTTAAGTGGGAGGAGAACCTATCAATTGAATTTTTATTAGCCTTAGGACTGTCTTAAAAAGCATCAGTAAACCCTAATGTGCTCTAATCCCCTGTGCTACTTTCTCTACATTAGCTAGACCTTTTTTTAACTAACCTCAAAGAAGGAGATTAAATCTCATCCTCACTCAACTTCTTTTAGACACTGCGAGAGCGAACACCAACATTAAGCTTAAACTTATTAAACTAAATCATCTTACAGCTCTGAAAAATACCTTTGCTTTATGATGTATATTTTATTAATTTTTGTTACTTTTTGATTTTTGTAAAAGTTAATTATATTATTGGTATTCTTCTTAAATTTTTTTTTAATAATTTTTTTATGATTTAAGTTAGTAATTGCGGTGATAATGAATTGATATCCTTCTTATATATTTTAATAGAAAACATAGATGCAGCGTAACTAATAACATATTGAAATTATCATAAAGATGCTTGTGATAGATAAATAGATTAAGGAATTACTCTATAATCCTTACTTCTAGTACAGCAGATTTGATAGAAATTTCATTATTTTCCTGTAAGTTTTACAGATCACTTAGTATTTAATATGCAGCCAAGTAACTAACTTTTATTTATTCAAGGTTGTTTTAAACCGATAATCATTCAATAACTATATAGATTCTTAACTCTTTTTTTAAATAAATAACTATCCTTTAATTTATCTTCTCCAATATATATTAGAATGATACATTGTTATATTTTCATACTTTCTCTATTTAGATTTAAAATTCACTCAACAAATTTTAATCAAATTAATTAAGTAAATTTATTAATTTTAAAACTATCTTAATTCTATCGGCTTTTAAATGTTAATTTTATCTAATCTTTACACAGTTAATTAATTTATACACTAAATCCATTAATTATTTTTGCATTAAAATTAATTGTTTTTAATAATTATGGCATTACATTAAAAATTTTTCGCTAATCTAACTTTAATTTTTTTCCAATTATTTCCATTTATTAATACTTAGATAACACAAACTCTTTATTCAAATGTAACAGAAACTTAAATTGTGATTGATAATAAGAATTTATAAATCAAAAACAAATATTAACCATAAAATTTTGTTATTAATTTTAATTAGTACCTAAAATGTGGTTTTTATTAACTAACTCTTTATCTAAAAGTTTATTTATTAAGATTGTATTTGTGAAGTATGCTTCACTATAAATGCTATTTACTTCGTTATTACTTGATCATTAAAACCAAAAATACTAAAAAATCATAAATAAAGAACTAGACAGTAATTTTACTAATAACAAACAACAAATTTAATTGTAATAATAAAATGTAAATCTCTTTCTTCAATCGAATGAATTATGGAAATTATGCAAATACGTTAAATTCAAGCTAGTTATCTATTACTGAAAATTAAAATTGCATTTAGACTTACAAATGGAACATGTGATAAATTCATTAAGAAATAAATAAACTTGATATGATAATTTTTGTGAATTTAAAAATCATTTTGGAGAGTATCATATTTTTTATATTATCTATTCAAATGGAAAAAAAAACGTAAGGATTTAAGAAAACGCTGATAAATAAGCTAATTTAAATTTAAAATATTCCAATTATTTAAAATAATTTTGAAATTAAAGATTGTCCTGAAAATGAAAGAAGAATAGAAAATTTAAAAATGGATGAAAGATTACATTGTTAATAAATCTTATTATACAGTATAATTATGAAATACAGATGTTCCAATTTAAATAATTTTCAAGTCCTAAAGTTTTTTGTCTATCTATCTATCAATCAACTTTTACTGATAAATCAGAATTATTTAATTTCAATTAATCTTTTGGTATATTCACACTATTAAAAAAAGAAAGCAAAAATGGTAAAAAATGATTTAACTTTTTCTATTTTTCTCATAGATTTTAATCTAATTTACTAATCAACAGACAAAAGATCATTAGGAATGTGACGACAGTGATGAAGAAGAAGATGATTCTGATTCAAATCAAACTAATAGACCCACTAATGTCAGAGCTTCAGCTTATCATAGTTCCAAAAATGTGTTAGAAGGCAAAAGATAAAGAAGAGAATCGACTAAACATGCAAAGGGTACATATTAAAATATCTTTATTGTTTACCAATTTGACTAATTTGAAATATTTTATTACCCTATTTATTTACTAAACACTACTATTTACCCTATAATAGATGATTTAATTGGATTTAAGGAGAAGAAAAAGAAGCGTGGTAGAAAAGCTAAAAAGAAAAAACCTTTACCTATAGTAAATTATTTAGTGTTTTAATTCAAAACATATATTAATTAATTCACATAATACAATCTTATATAATCTATGATCATAATATGATATTAAGTATTTCGAATAATATAATCATTTCTTACTTATACTTTTATTATTACACTATGATAGAAGAAAAAAGGACGTAAGAAAAAGAAAAGTCTAAAGAGAAAACAAAAAGCTAGTAAAAGGGGTGAAGGAGAAAATAAAGAAAGGAGGGAGAAGAAAGAAAAGAAGGAGAAAGTAATTAAAGAAAGAGCAAAAGCAAAAGGGGATGATGACGACGATGAATACAAACACTAAAATCCTCACATGATTCACCTTTCTAAATTAAATAAAATCTTTGTTTTGCATAGCAGTGAAATCAGAGCAAATAAAAAGGACAAAAAGAAATTATTTTAAAACACCTTACTTGCAAAAACTCCTGAAGAGAAAAGAAACTCTAAATCTATTATAGAATGTGATTTAAGATACTTTGACTTTACTTACCTAACCAGCATATTTGATTCTTTTGATGGTAAAATTAATACACTTACTTACTTATTTATCAATCCTACTAAAACTTTAAATTTTTAAAAATATTTAAAATTTTTTCCTTTGTAAAAACGATCTACTTATTAAGGTTTTTATTTTAATTAAATAAACCAAAATTTTGACTTTTGAATTAAATCAAATAATTTCTAAATTCATTAGTTATTATGATTGCACCTCCATTTGATATCATTACTATTTAAGAAGTTTTTGAGCTTAAAGTGGAACACCTTTCTAAATAGGGATTTCTGTTCTTTTGGACTAGGGATGTTCCAACTGCTACCTCTTATGAAATTATGTCTAAGTGGGGTTATGATGTTATAGATTAAATAATATGGGTTAAATTAGATAAGGTACGTAACAAATATCTTTTAAATGTTTTTAGTAAAATAATTTTAATAAAAATAAGAATGAAGGCAGAATGATTACAGAAGACATTCCTGATAAATATTTTTTGAATTCAAATGAAATGTGTATTGTTGGTGTTAAAAAGCATCCTACTTCTAAAGGAGTAGAGTATTAATCAAAAGTATCAAATAATATAATAGTGTCCCATCAACCTCAAAACTAATCTTGCCCTGATTAAATATATGATATTATAGATTTAATGATGCCTGGAAGCAAAAAGATTGAATTATTTACTTAATAAAAGATAATTAGAGGAGGCTGGTTTGGGTTAGAACATAAAATGTAACCTGATATAGATGAAATATAAAGCGAAAATAAAGATGAATTAAATAATTTAAATATTGATTCTAATGATAATAGCTCAATAGTTTCGAAGAAAGAAAAATTAAAAAACAACTAAATCCCCATATTCTACTAATAATAATGTACAAAATGCGAAAAAAAACCTATAGTGGGACTATATTTTACTTGCGAAACTTGTAAGATAGAATCCCAAAATAATGTTTCTCCTTTTATAGTCTGTAAAACATAATAAATATTTAAATAAAAAACTAAAATATTAATAAATAATTTAAATAAATAATTGAAGGTTAGGATTGCTTCTTCAGTAGCTCCCCTAAAGATTTTTATACTGGTAACCATAATGAAAATCATAAGTTAGAAATAGTACATGAAATGCCCTAACAATCCTATAAATAGAAAGTATTCCTTCAACTAATTTAAATCTTTATAATTAACAATTTTTAATTTAAAAAATAGTTAAAATGCTCAAATTTTGCTTGCTTAAAAGATCTGTCTTACTCAATAGTGCATAAATGTCTTACATGCTTTGAAATGTATCTATGTGAAAGATGTTATGCTAATTAATCAAAAATAAAATTACCAAATACTTTTAAAGATTCGCATTAAGAATACCATGAGTTCTTTATGATTAAATGATAATTACTAATATTAATAAACTAATAAATTTAAAATGTAGTATATTTGTAGTATAGTTATTAATTCTTTTCAATATATTTCTTTATATTTTACATGTTTTATGCTTTGTTTGTTGTCAATAAATCCATAAAATCTTTTTACTCTTAATCAATACAATATTTATTATTGATGACTCTCAACTCAATAAATTTTGCAGTTTTCTTAAAATTAAAAATCATTCGACTGGTTTTTTTGATTAGTATTCCATCAATAAGTTGTAAGCAATTTTTGATATAATAACTAATTTACTAACTACTGACTTTATATCACTTTTTGCATTAGATAATAAATAAATTAAGATCTCTAAATTAAGTAAGTAAATGAATTAAATTAAAATAATACAATCTATATATTTTTATAAATAATAAGATTAATTCAAAGCAAATCCTTTTATTATTAAGCATTTTTTATAGAGTAAAATACAGCATAATTAGTTGTAATTTAATAAAGATATATCTAAATAGAATTATAGAATAAAATAAATATGACAAACTAATAAGAATAATAAGCAGTTGAACACTAAGAGCATCCTTAAAATTAGGAATAAACTGCTGCATAAGTTGATCATCATGAAGATGCTCATCATTAAGAAAATAGCTAGATTGAATAATAAGATCCTTAGCATTAATAAGATTAAAAACATGAGCATCATGAATTAAATTAATCTCACTAATAGCATGATGAGCCAAACGAATAAGGAGAAGAGTTAGCAAATAGTTAATTAGAGAAATCGCAAAATGAATAACATAATAGAATGGACGAAGAGGAAGAATAAGAAAAGTTAATATCAATACTAGATTTTGACCCTGAAAATAATAAAGAACCCATATTAACTTCCCCAAGATCATTGATGGCATGTTAAATAAGTGGAATTCATCCTAAAATGCTTATCAAAAAAAAGCCTGAAGAAATTTATAAAATGTTACAATACAAATCAAATTTAAATGAAGAAGGTCTTCAAATTCTTTCAGAAAATTTCGAAAAAAGAAGATTGTAAAAAGTTGAGGAAGTGATTAAAGTAAATAATTCTTATTTAAATTAAGTCTATCATGATTGAGATTGATGACGATAGAAATATCTTATTAAGGAGTTTATTTATAAATGAAGTATTCTAAAATGATTTTAAATTATACTAGGTTAGAGAAAATATTATTAATGATAACTTAACAAGAGATGAGAGAAAAGTTCTATAGGAGTCAATTATGCTTAAAAATAACAGCTAAATGATGAGTTAATACAAGACAGAATCAAATTATGAAGTAAACTAATCATTTAAAAATGATAATTTATTACTAGATTTTAGCAACTTTTTTAATATAATCATTCCAAAATCAATAATAAAATATCTACTTTTAACAATTATTAGTCTTAATAAAGATCAGTGTACCATCCAAATGAGTATTAAAGTAATATTAGTCAAGTGGTCAATGCTAGATTAGAAAAGAGTAAATATCTTTAGGTATATTCTTATAAATTTAATTGCGAAACTGTTATACTTTGAGTTGTGTTAGTTGATTCTACTATTTTTATCTATTTATAGAAAAGAGAAATTGAAAATATGATTGGGGGTGAAATAAGAACTCATAGACTAATATAAGAATCTGACAAGAAAGATTAACGTTTGATCATGATTGCTCAACAAAAAGAAATTATTAGATAAAGAAGAAGAAAAGAAGTAAGATATTATATGGATTTACAAATTGCTAATACATATTATTACTAAATAGTTTGAAGAGAACTAATTAATAAAGAAATAAAATCTTGAAAAGCTAAGATAGAAAGATGATATTTTGAGACATTAAAAAGAGCAGGAATTTAAAAAGAAATAAGATGCTTCCAATTAAAACCTAATTGCTTTAAAAAGCATGATTTAAAAGTTGAGAATAGACGAATCAAATAAAAAAGTATATATAAATAACCATTAAATTAGCTTTATAGAATTTATTAATGTAAAATAAACTAAAATAATAGATGATGAAGACCTAGCATGCCTTCTCTACAATTATTAAGAAAGATGAAGAAACAAGAATGAAAGTTGAGTAAAAGTATCTAGAAAAAGAAGATAAATTCTAAAAAAGATAAGATTTATTTAGATAGTACATTCATAGAGAGTAAAAATGAATATACAGACTTATTTATTATTTAATTATTTATATATTGCTATAAAGAGGATAAAAACGTGATGATCATGGCTACAAGGCTATGGAAAAATACATTAGATAGAATTAAGAACATCACGATAAATTAGAAAAAAAAAGAATGGTATCTATCTATCATCAAAGATTTTTAAATTGAAAAACAAATTTATAATTAACTTAAAAGGAGTAAGAGAAGAAGTAATAAATTTTAGAAGAAAGATAAAGGATGATTGAAAAGATAAGATAGACTTAATAAATAAATTAAATTAATCAATACCTTCACAAAGAAAAAAAAATGTAGAGTGCTCAGGTAAATATTTATAAAAAATATATAAAATAACTATTATGATTTATAAATAGAACCTCCGTACCTAAACTTTAGACAATAGAAACTCTGATTTTATGGGAAAATTAGAATCTAATGAGCAGAAAAAGCATGAAAGAGATATTCTAAGAGAAAGATTCTATTAAGAAAAGATGTTAGAGAAGAGAATGAAAGAAGAAGAAACATTAAGAAAAAAACAGCTGATAGTTGAAAATGAGTAGATGAGAAAGCATGAGAAATATATACTGAAGGAAAAAGCTGTTACTGAAAAAGCCTAGGTTAATAATTTTATTTATATCTCTTAGTAATTTGCAAATTATTTATTCAAATTTGTGTAAAATAGAGATTAGAAAAAGAGAAAAAATGGTTCTTTTAGACTCAATCCAATAAAAAACTTATTAAGACCTTAAATGCTTAAGAAAACATTTAGATACAATAGAATTAATAGGAGTAGAAGAAAGCAGCTATTCATGAAAGATTAAGTTAATTTGAAGAGAGAAGAAATTAAAGAGAGTATTAATTACATTTATCTTTATGTAAATTTAAACATTTTCAAAAATTATATAGATAAGAATTAAAGAGAGCTGCAAATGAGAAGGAAGCCATCTTAAGAAAAATAGAAATATCTAAACAAGCCCTTAAATAAGATTTGAATAAGCTCTTCTAAAGGAAATAGGATATAAATATCGAATCAATTTCTCATAAATATAACATTCAACTAGGTATAAACCAATATATTATTAAACTCTTCTGAAGATTATTTTAATTAAAAAAGACTCTGAAGAATAAATTATGTCTAGATCGATGGTTGATTTTGATAAACCAACAAGAGAACTTCAATCATCCCACTCTCCAAGTAGAAATCTTCACACAAGCTAATAAGGAAATAGAACTAAACATAATTAACACTCAAGAAATCATAGTGGTACTTTAAGAATTTTATTTCTAAAATTACAAATTTTTTAAAAAAAAATATTAATTTAGACTTAAAAGATCAACATCAAAATCATCATCACCATTAGGATAATGAACATTAGTAATATGAAGAAAATGATGTTTAATAACATAACCAAGAGATTGAATAAACAAATTAAGAGTGATTTATTAATTTTATTTTATAAAAAAATAAATTATAATTAGAGAATAATTTCAGTATTCTTTTTTTTAAATAGTTTAATCTATTGAGTATTTATTAATTATAACTTCTAACAAAATCAATTATCACACCATTCTTTTATTGAAAATAAATTATCAACACTCCACTACAAACTTCAATTTTTATTTTATTTCTTAAATTATCCGTTTTTAATAAAAACTCTTTCTTATAATTTTTATAATTTGAGAAATTATTTTTACATTTATCAATCAAAAATAGATAGATAGTTAGATTATTTTCTATATATATTAATTTTTAATATAAATTTAAGCAAATAAAATAAAAATTTACTTCAAATGATGAATTAATTTCAATAATTTATTATTATAAGAGGGAAAAATGTATTATTTTATTAATTACTTAATTCTAAGTTTGAACTTACCTTACTTTAAAGAGTAAGTAATCAATTCTAATAGTAAAAATTCTTCAAAATAATCAAATAATTAATAGACTTTCAATCAATATTTACAATTTTTTGTAAATAATAAAAAATATTGAATAGAATATTTAATTAAAGTAAATAAAATAATTATTATTGGATATTTTATTTTATTTATGAAAGTAATTAACAAGGTATTTCATTCTATATAAATTGATAATTATAATAGTAGTAGAAGTACTAGTAGTAAGTAATTTGATTTTAATAAATGTACTCTTTGTTCAAAATAATAAAATATTAAGAAGATTAAGATGATTAAAATATTTATTTATTACAATTATTCTAATTAAATTATTTTCAGAAATTAAAAGTGTAGTAAAATTAGATAAATTTATAGACTAATTGATTGATCAATTGATCGATTAATAGATAAAATAATATTAATACAATCAATTTATATATTATATACAGGGTAGAATATTACTTAAGTTTTCTATTTATTATAGTAAAGCACCTTCATGCTATATTTATTCACCTTCTAGTTGATTTTTAAATTTGTTTCTACTTCTCTGTTGCTTTAGCAATAAAATTCTATTTATCCAAATAACCTGCCTTTCTATTTTGCTCAAATTTCTTTTCTAATTTCTCTTTTTTAGTGAATGATTTCCAATCTAGCTTTGACTTGTGTATTGATGTAATACTTTTAGATTTACTATTAATCTTTTCCATAACTTTTTAAAGATACTAGAATCTATTTTTCATGTCAAGTCTATGTTTTTCTTCTGGCGATAATTAAACAACTTCTTCAACTACAATCTTTTCTTCCTCTACTTCTTCTTATTCTACTACTTCCTATACTTCTTCTTATTCCTCTTTCCCTTTTTCTTCGACTAATTCATAATAAATAAAAATAATTTTTATTCTATTAGATTACTAAAAGTTTTATATTACTCACTATTTATTATTCTTCTTTTTTAACTTCTTCTTTCTTAACTTCTTCTATAATTTCTTCTTTAACTTCTTTCACATTTTTAGGATCTTCAAACTTCATTTTACTTATTTCTTTACTATCAAACAGCTAAAATTCTTTTAAATGAGCTTGCTCATCAGCTCTACCTACAATCTCACCACTAGAATCTACTATAAACTCCTAACCAGCAAAAATAACTTTTCTTTATTTATCATCTTCATTCAGGCGTAGAGCTCTTTAAGCTATCTATAACAACAGATCTTTATCCTTCAATAGTTTTTCAGTTTGTTTTCTAATTTCGCTAACTTAATTCATTTCTTATTCCCTAACTTCTTTCTTCAATTCTCTCCATGATTATAATACTTCTTCATGTAGCTCATCTTGTTACTTTTACTTTTTTAAATCCTTTAATTCTCTCTTCTCTCTCTTATATTCTTCAATTTCACTTTACTAAGGAACATAATCCTCATCATCTTCTTCCTCTTCTAAATCTTATAAATTAATTCTCAACAAGCCTTCTCCTGACATTCTTTTTTTCTTATTTGTAATTGTATATTAGTATCTTAAATGAATAATTATTAATTAATATTAATTGTGAATGTGTAATTGATTTTATTTAATCAGATTATTTAAACCATATCCTTTAAATTGATTATTTTTTTTATAGCGCCAGATATTTTTTTCAGTGGATTGTAGTATATATAATAGATATAATAGAATAAATTCTCAGTTATAAAAAGAATAGTTAAAAAGTAACAAATTTAATGATTTTTGATAATAAGACTAAGCTTTTAAATTAAAAGTAGAATTTAAATATTTACCATTAATATTAAGAAATTAGTATCTGATTCAAACTACTTATTTATTAATATTTAAGAAAATTAATTCATTCTTTTTTATTAAATTAAATGGACAACTTTAACAAAATTTAAGATTTTTAAAGTAGATTATTTAATCCTATACTTGTAGCTAATATTTAATGAAAAAATAGATTAATGTAGTGAAAAGAAGCAATAGCAATAGCAATATCAGTTTGATTAAATCCTAATTCGTTTGTAATTTCGTATCATAATTCGCTCCATAATATCAAATGGTTTTATTATTACCAACTATATTAGATCAGAAATGGTGATTCTCTAAGATAAAATAAATGACTTATCCCATCTATTTATAAATTAAAAAGGCTTATAGGAGCTGGTATTTGATTGTAACATGTAAAGATATTAATTTACTTTAAAAATTGTATGGTAGAAGTTATAAACCTTACTTTTAATAGGAAATAGTAAATTATAATAGCACAAATTAACTAAAAGAAGAGTATGGACGTTGTTACTACGATATTGAAACGACTATCCAGTTCTCAAATTCTCCAAAAATTAAACCTCTAGTTTGAAAAGTAAATAGCTAAAATTTGCAATTTTATGAAATTGAATTTATTTATAAAAAATATTTAAGGTGGAATTTATGTGGAGAAGAATAAGTAAGCGATTTAGCTGTGTAAGTGAGAGATATAGTTAAAGTATGTTAGCTGAAATAATTTACTCTCAACTTAGCAAAGTAATCTATTTATCATAATAACAAAACTTAAAAATTATTTATTGGAATGAAAATGTTTGTTAATTTTAAATCTAGTTGGAAAAGTACTCCCGTTATTCTCATTTAAAATATTACATCCATATTGAATGATATTTATAGAAAAAAATGTTTAGAGTTATTAGATCTAGACTTCTCAAAGTAATTAATCATATTCTATTATTCTTATTTATTTATTTAAATTATCTTCCTAAAATATCTAGCTGGGATAAATGCACTGAATTAGATATCATTTAGCTAGGAGATTCTCTTATTAATATATGCTTAAATTGCCCTATTACAACCTTAAGATTAAATTTTTCTTGGTAACATAGCTTTGAGTTTCTCTTAATAAAATTTATATTAATATGTTTTTTAGGTGGTGGCACATATAAGAAAGTGGTTTGAATTTTATAGGAAAAACTTTAGATAAATTGATGCTTAACTAAAGTATTAAAGATGAAATATCGATCAATCTATAGCAGTATGATTAGCTCATCTTTAAAATTAGTTTATTAAAGATTATTTTTAAGTATCTCAAAAGTATAAAAAAGTGGATTTGAAAGGCTATTTAACTCATTTTCAAATATTAAAACTAGAATCTTTAAACTTAATATGGATTAGTAAGTAAATAAATATAAGGAGATTACTTTATAGTAAATACTATTATTTTTAATTCATAGCTGGCAATAACTAAAAGATGATGATATTATATTTTTATCTTAATAACTATCAAAGTTTGCAAAGAAAAATGCTAATAATTTAATACACTTTTCTTTAATAGGATCAAAGTAATTTTATTATGATTTAAATTTAATGTTAAAATTCCCAAAATAATAGTTGGACTTAAGTAACTGACATTGGTCTAAATCATTTATTGAATACATTAAAAGAGATACTTTAAATGAGTATACTTTCTATCGAAACTTTTCATGTTAATCTAAGTTAGTAAATATTAAGATGTATACTTTAAATGATGATTAACAACAATATTCTTTTAATTTTTAAGTGCAAAAGTAAAGAGTGAAGACACATCTAAAAAAGTATTTAATTTACTTGATTTACTAAAAGAAAATTAATGTCCTAAAATAAAATAATTCACAATCAATATATCAAAGTAAGTTGAAAATATGGCAATTCCTATAAATTAATTTACTGATTATTATAAAATAAAGATGGAAAACGTTAGATAAAATCAATCCATAAAACAAAGATATTATTAAAAATATAATAAAACTGTTTTCTCAAAAAGTTTATATTCAAATAGAGAGTAAAGATAGTGGTATTATAGATTTAATTATGCAGGAAATAAAAAATTCTTAAACTTAGAAGTAAAAGGCTATTTTATAATTTCATAAGATTTCCTAAGTATATTCCCCAATTCGAAAGGAAATACTTTGGGATATACTTAAAACGATTAATTGAATTATTTAGATAAACTTATTTTAGTAAACTCTAATTTATATTTATTTAAGAATCAACCGATCAATCTGTTCCTTTCTTTATTTAGTTGGAAGGTTAATGTTGTTTATAGTTATTTATATTAAATAAAGAGTTTATTCCCGAAATAAAATGATTTTTTCTCCATTTCATCTAATCAAATTTCTTAAATCTTTCATAAAGTTTATTTGAAAATAATATTAAATCTCATAAATGTGATAGATCTAAACGTTATTTACTTTCTTTAATAGTTTGGAATATAAATTAATACCCCTGTTTTCACAATATTATTTCTGTGTTTGCATTCTAAATAACCATAATTAAATTATAAAAAGATTTTTCTATTTAAATTCCAAAAGATATTATTATTATTATTTGGAGTACTTAGAAATATACAAGATTTAATACAAAATTTCTAAATGAAATTTATTAATTTGGTGTTCAAATTGAATTTGATGAAAGATTCTTTGAGGTATTACAACTTTATGAGGATGATCTATAAAATGAATAGCAGCCGTAATGGTAATAATATTGAAAATTTTAATTAGAAAAAGAAAGAAAAAGATAATAGTAAATTTGATAAAATAAAATTGAAATAAAGAGAAAATAACAAGGAGATTGGGATGTGAATATCTAAAGAATCCACTCAAATAAAATAAAGAAATTTAATAAATAAATAATATAAACATATTAGCATTAAAAGATAAAGATAAAAGAAGGGAAATAAAGCAAGCAAAATATCAAAGAGATGTTAAGACTTAGAGTATTTGATGCCTATGAAAAGTTTGCAATGACTTTCTTAGGTCCTTTTTATCGTAAAATTGGTAAAACTCTTGCCTAAAAAGGTCTCAAAATGTAATAACCTTACACTTCTGATGATCGTTTGGTTCCTTCATTGAGAAATGTTAGAGTTGCTCACAAGAATCCTCTCACTAACGATGTATATTCTTCTTATTCTTACATATTAAAGCACTAAAATACAGATAAGCCAGCAAAAATATGATTGACAAAAATACAAATATCGATAAGATACAATTCAGTTATTTTATCATAGATTACAATAGGGAATATATTTGATAGTTATCCGCTATTTGCAGCAAGAATTAATGTATTTTGAATATAATTTTCATTCATTATTTCATAAAATTAGAGTGAATTTGTTGCTCCCAATAGTGTAATTCTTGGTGATGTCAGCACTAAAGAAGGATCTTCTATTTGGTACGGTGCTACTATAAGAGGTGAATTAGGACCTGTTGAAATTGGAAAGCAAACTGTTATTTAGGATTTAGTTAACATTTAATCAAATAAGTAAAATTAAAGAACAGTTATTGGTGATAATGTTTTTGTAGGACCTAACTCTTATATTTAGGCTTCAAAGATCAACGATAATGCATTTGTTGGTATGGGTTCCACTGTTTCCACTGGTTGCAACCTTTCTTCCAATGCTGTCCTTGCTGCTGGTTCAGTACTCTCTGAAAACACCCAAGTACCCTCCAACCAAGTAATTAAAAATATAGGAAATTAGATTATAAATATAGAGATGGATTCTAAGTTATTTGAGGGATTTTTGTTTATCAAAAGATAATGAATTTTGAAAATCTTCTATCATGATAATATTGTAACCATCATTAAGGATAAATGACTTAGATAAAAATACAAATCAATATCAAGAAAAGTATGATAATAAAGAATTATTTATTTGATTATAATAAAAGATTTGGGCTGGCTCTCCTGCTCAATATTTGAGAGATATTACCCCCGAAGAAAGATAAGTTTTACAAGAACATCACTAAGAGTGTGTTCAACTTGCTCGTATTCACGCTGAAGGTACTTTAATGATATTATGATTGCACTCCTTATATGGGGAAATTATACTTAAATAGATACGTCTTTGTAATATTAAAGGGATTATAAATTTAAATCCTGAAATAAATTAAGGGATTATGAGTATGAGTGCAAATGAAAATTAAATATGTACATAGTTGATTATTCATAAAATATTGGTAAAATAAGTAATCATAATGATACTTTTAATTAAGATTTAGATAGATTGAAATTGTGTTACCCTTAACAATATTTAAATCACTTGCTCTCTCATTCATCATATCTTTGTCCTCCTTTGATCCCTTTAATAATTACAAAATAATATAAAAAATTATTGGAAGCTTTTAATAATTATCTTAAATGCCTTATTTATAAAAATAGAAACCGAAAAGGGTCTTAGAGAAGTTATCAATGATTTAGATAGAATTGTAAATACTTAAATTTTAATAAATTAAAATCAAATTTTCAATCTACTTTAATGAAATTAGACTGCTGAAGCTGAATATGATCATGAAAACTTGGCTTTACAAAAGATGAGAGATTTAGGTTTCCCCATGGAAGGTGAAGAAGAAGAATACATCGAATAAAGGTATTAACTATTTTGCTATTTCTGATCATTTTTTCTAAATAACAATTAAATAAATCATATTTCCTGATAGAGTTAATTAGACAAATAATAAATTTATTTTTTAAATAAAAAAGAGTATTTATGAAGGATAAGTTACCTCCCCTTGAAAGTGAATTCTGGAAGAAGAACTACGATCCTTATGAATAAGATTTATTCCACTTCCCTGATAGTTTCAAGGCCTATCAATAATAATACAAAAGATACGATGAAGCTAAAAAATATTTCGAAGAAAATCCTAATGCCGAAGCTACTATTATCGATAGAGAATTCAAGGAACCTACAGATAAAAGACCTTGGACTAGAAAGTACTGATTTAATTCTACTTTATTTGCTAAGAAAATTTATTGAGGTTGAATCCTTTTGAATAAGAAGTAATTAGCTAACTAAGTACTAGATTAGATTACATGTTGCCTACCTAGTTTTAATATTTCAAATTCAATACTAATCAATTGACAATATCATTATTATCAATCAATCTTAATTACTACTATTTCTCATATTCATTTCTGCTCACAATATTATTGTTTTTTGTTATAATTAAGCTTTTTACCTACAATCAATCATACATATATCTATTTTTTAATCTCTGTTTTATTTAATGGATTCTTTTATCACTTTTATTACTTAAATCACTTCAAAAATTCAGTGATAATTCTAAATCCAGATATTTTATTAAGAAAGAATATAAAACTCTTTTATTTTAACTTAAATTAAATCCAATTGACCTACATTTGTAAATTCATTTAAGTTGGATATTTTATATATTTATTTAAAGGAAAATAATTTAATTTAGAACCATTAAATTTTATTAATATCTATTCAAATTGAATGTGAGTAACTAAATTTCCTTTTATATTTATATTTAATTATCACCTAATAATTGAATATTCTCTTCTAGAAAATGATAAAAAAATGAAATGATGATGTAGATAATAATAATAATAATAATAATAATAATAATAATAATAATAATAATATAAGTATTAATAATTTCAAAAATTATAGTATAAAATATAAATGTTATAACAATATTAAAAGTATCTTAAATATTTAGCTTAAAATATAAATAAAACAACGAATTAGACTTTTGAAATAGAATATGAGAGTATTTAATTAGCAACATAGCCAGTCTCTCTTGAATTAGCATTGTTCAAGTTATTAAGCAATTTAATGCATGAAGTATTTTTTTACCTCATTTATTTAATTTAAATATTATTTCATCACAAAAGCTTGTTTACACTTTAATCCAGAGAGAAATTAAACTTATAAAAATATTAGGCTTATGTATTATAGATGCTTAGCTATTTAAGCTGCTAGTAACTTAGGTATACTATTTTTAAATTAACATTATATTTGAAATTTAATTATTAGGAGGGAAGTAGATAGTTGGATAGATGGATGGATCTATCAATTGATCTTTCATCCAACTCAAGATGTCTTTAGCTTTGTAAAATATTCACATTTTTATATGAATTTACTTTGGTCTTCCATTACTTAAAGGACTTCATCAGTACCAAATATTTCACTAGAGAAAAGAGTGCAAATTTATTCATTCAGTTAAATATAGTTACTGATTTTCATTTTCACATTACTACTTTCTTTGATTTAAAGAACTTGGCTAACTTTCTCTTCAGCTGTATTTAGATTCAATATCAATTATTTAATAACTACTTTGGTTACTTTTGTTTTAAATTCTTTGTCTTAGAGAGATTTAAATTCAGCTTAATTATTAAGGATTTCTGCCTTCAAATTTTCAATAATTGTTTACTATTATTACTAAATACTTGAATTGTTGAAAGCAATTAAGAAGTTATTTAATGAAGAAACAAATGGTGTGGTTGAAATTGGATTAGAAGAAGGGAGAGAAGAGGTAGTTGGAGAAGCAGTAGCAGTTGTATTAGCAGTAGAAGTATTAGGTTTTATTATGAGGTTATTTGAAGGCATATTAACTATGAAATTATTAGCCTTATTTGAATTACTACCCTAAGGTTGACCAGCTGCTCCCTATTATGATTAATTATTTAATCCAATATGAGTATAGTAATTCTTATTAGGATTATTTTGGAAATAGTGTTAATGATGATTATTCTAGTTTAACTATTAATGATGGTTAGAGTTGTTCTAAAAATTCTATTAAGTAGTAATTGATTAGTTAGAATTATTGTTGAAATTACTATTTGTATTTCTACCAATATTGCCAAAGGAATTTTAATTAGAAGAATTAGGATTGGTATTAAAAGAATCAAAAGTGTTCAAGCTACTACCCTAAGCATTATTATTACCATTACTTCCTCTACTACCAGAATTATTAGCATAATTATTATATGCATGATTAGATCCACTAGCAGTATTATTCTAGTTACCACTACTTGGCTGCTTACTATTACTGTTTTATTGATTCTTTTAGACATAAATAGATGTAGTATTCTAATTGTTATTGCCATTATAGTAACTACTGTAGGTTGAATTGTTCTATGAAGTTTAATTATTGTTGTTTTAAAAATAGTTGTTACTTGAATTCCCCATATTTGAATTAGTATTGTTACTAGTAGAAGCTGCTGTAGTAGTATTGTTGTTGTTATTATTATTATGATTTCTACGACTAGTATTGTTTTAATTACTTTAATTGTACAAATTGCTAGAAGTAGGAGTTGATTAGAATTAGTTAAAGTTCTATTAGTTTACAATGTTATTAGGTAATAAGCTTGAACTAGAAGAGTATGATTAAGAATTGCTATGGTAGTTATTATTCTAGTTGTTATTGTTGCTATGAGAATTATGTGAAGCATTACCATGATGTTGATTATGATGGGTATTCACTTAATTATTTTAATTGCGAGTTCTATTTCCTTATCTTGGGTTTTCGCTCTAATTATTTTTTGTTTATTGCTATTATTAAGTATTTTAAGTACTACCAGAATTATTCTATCCATTTTAGTAAATATTGGAAGAACTATTGGGATTATTGGCTTATTGTCTAGCTTACTGATTATGGGTAGGGTATTTTTAGCTGTTTTAATTACCAGAATCATTGAATTAGTTTTAATGAGGTACGTAATTATTCTATTAATTCTTTTATTGATGATTTTAAGGATAACTTTAGTTAAAATAAGCTTAGTTACTATTGCTGTTATGGCTGACACTATTCTATCCATAATTGTTAGAGTTTTAATTAGATAAATTGCCTCTGGAATTTATAGATTTGCTATTTTTTTAACGATTCTACTAATTATTTTAGTTCTAAAAGTTGTTAGTAAATTAATTGTTATTTTAATGAGCATGATTTTAATTTTAATTATGGTTGTTTTAATGATTATTATTATTGTTATGATAATTATAACGATTAGAATTACCCAATTATTATCCAAATTGCCCTTAACTCTAATGATGGAAGTGGTGATTACCTGTTTAATTATATGATTAATTATGACCTGATCCTTGCTAAGAGTGGGATTAGTTTTTATTATAGTGATTAGAATGGTTATTGTGGATATTTTGGTTGTTATTATGGTGGTGATAATTATTTCCTTAATTGGAATTGTTAAAATTATTATTATTGTTATGGTGATAGTTACTACTATTGTTATGATGATGGTGTTAATGATGATTATTATTGTTGTTGTTATTATTATAGTGATTGTGGTGGTGTTAATTGTGATAACTATGATGATGATTGCTGTTTCCACTGTTACTTTATTAATAATTATTAGAATAATGATAATTTTAATTTTTATTGAGATTACCACCTGTATTATTTTAGTTAGAGTTATTTTAACTCATTTTTGCTTTAAGCTCTTATCTTTATTTATCAGTCAAATATTGAGAAATTTTTGGCTTATAAAAAATAGTATTTGCATGTCCTTAATTTTTTTTACATATTTCCATAAATTGATTACCCTCCTATTCATTAAGAAAGAATATATATAGGACTTATGAATCCTTTTCAAAATTCTTGGAAGATTAAGTAGCAGTGACGCTTTCTTTTTTCTTTACAAGATTGAAGCTAATTGATGAGATTGTAAGACTGCTGAAAATAGGATCTTCTAACCATTATTTAATCTTTTCATGAGTAATAGTAGGTCTAACTCCAAAACAAATTAAATGTTTAGCAGAAGGTTCTTGTTGCTTCTTTTTTTGCTTAAAACTAACTTCGCATGAGGGATAAGTTTGCTTAAGATACTTAGTCGTGATGTCAAAAATAGTCTTGAACACATCAGTAGTACCAACACCGAAGAGGTGACTCCAGAAATTCTTTTTTTATGCGTTGTACTAAACATAAAATTCTAATTTGGGAGCATTAGCTTAAAGCTCATTTTGTATGTTTTCCAATACTTACTTCATACTTTATTCAATACTTCTCTAAGATTAACTAATCTCATTAGACTCAGATGTAGTAATTTCTTTCTCTACAAAATTCTTAATATAAATGACAACGTATTCAATATTTGATGCTGAATTGGATGTCTCTGATAACACCTACGAAGATGTTGGCTAAGTAGAAGGGGAGGCACCTAAAATTTATAACTATTATTATTGAGAAGGAGTAGAATCTTATTGAATCACTCCTGTAGAAGCGGAGGTTGATAAACCGATCACTTACTATTATAGCTAATTTTATAAATTAATTCCCTATTAACTTGAAAGGCTCATATTTCCAGCCTATCCTCCTTAAACTGTTGATCCTACTGCAATTTATCCAATAGAACTTGAATTTACTTATAAATATTGCTACTATTTTTAAATTAAAAGAGCTTCTTCTTCATTTTTGGAGTAGAATTCTTCGAGTTTTAACCTGAAAACCTTATCGCCAACAAGATTAACTGCTAACTCACCTCCTTAATTTTCCTACAATTCTAATATCTTTACCTTATCTGCATGCTTGAAGAACTATACATATCCTATACCTACATTAGTTTTGTCCTCTCCTTTTTTGAGAAAAAGTGAAAAGACTTCACCATACTTGCTAAATTCCTCATACAAGTCCATCTACGAAACATTCAGAGGAATATTCTTAATAACAATATTATTGTGCTTGATTTCATCCTTCTTCTCCTTATGAAGGAAGAATTAGATATTGATTTCCTATCCCTAAAAAGTATGATAATTCATTTCCTTCGTGGCTTTTTCTGCTTCTTCGGATGTTGAAAATTCAATCTTAATCGCAGGATGTTTGCGCTTAAAACTCTATATTTATTTTATTGTACCAAACTTTTTAAATTAATTATAAATTTCCTCTTTAACAACACCTTCAGGCATATTATGAATTAATATAGAATTATATTCTCCCTTTTCTAATGCTTGCTACATTTTTACTCTTTTAATATTTTAATAAAGTAGTCCTACTTCTGTTACTCTCCAACTATTTTTCTATGTTATGATATTTTTCTTCTTTCAAAAAGATAATAAGTTTTTTGCAAATATACTTTTTTTAGATTTTATACTGTTTGTTAATCTTAATCTTTTCGTATTTCTTCTTTCTATTTTTGATTTTTTATGTAATTTTTTCAAATCTTATCTCATATCATAATATCTCTTCTTTAGAATCCTTTCTTTCTCTTTTTTTTCTAAATCTTCTTCCTCTTCATCTTTCTAGATGACTACCTACCTATCTATCCATCCACTTTGCCAAATGAATCTATAATTATTCTTGAATACATTTATTACTAAATTCCAAGTTTTTTCATAGCTAATATGCTGCTATGCTCAACCTTCTATTTAAAAGATAGATCATCACTTAAAAATTAGCAATAATTGTTTATTTCTTACTAATCTACATATTCTAATCTGATAACCTTCCATTTTCTATATTATTTATCATTTTTAATTCATTTACCACTAAAAAAGTAAAAAAAATTTGTATGAAGCTTTTATAATAAAATTAAGTATTATTAGTGTAAAAAATCTCATTATAGTTTTATTTATTTAAATAATGAGAGATTAGAAAGAAGACTAGTACAAATTTTGATTTATAAAGTATAATAGTATCCAATCCGCTCGCACTATAACAATTAATCAATAATTTAAATATTCTTTTTTTATATTTTAAGTTGCTTTAATTTCTTTAAAGTAATTTTAATATTTCAATTAAACAATTATTAATAAATAATAAATTTATTTTAAAAAAAACTATTATATTGTAAAAAATGGGTAAAATAATACAGTTTAAAATTAATTTATTGCTTTAGAAATAATTTCTATTAAAATTCCACAACAGAAAAAGCTTACTAACATAAATAATATTAAGAGATAAATCAATCTTTAACTTAAAATAAATATAAACTTAATTTAAATATAATATTTTTTCTATAACATTCATAAGTTTTTAGAAATTTAAGGATTGAATCAGGTAGTTAATATAATTTATATATATTGAATGAATCATAAGATTGGTTTATAGAAAATTATTTGAGTTATTTTAGATGGATTAGAAAGTATGATGAAATAAAACTTTTATTAACTAACATTTTTATTCTATTTAAAAGAGAGAAAGAAATAGGAAAATAATGGTAATCAAATTAATAAGGAGTTTAAGATAAGAATAAGAACTTATTTTAAAGAAAAAAGGGTATAACAGCTTTTTAAACGGGTTTTTAAATTATTGGATATAATTAGTAGATTCGTTTTATTATCCCTCAAATTGTTATTAAATTGTTGCAGGTTTTAAATATAAAGTAGACGTAACTTATATTAATAGGAAGCAAAAAGTATCCAAAGAAGCTAGAGAATTAGGATATTACGTAATTTTACATTTTTAATCAAATTTGAAAAGGATTGAGATATAATGAAATGCAAGGTAAAACAATTCTACTTAAATTTGAAATTTTACAGTAAGTCTAATTTGTAAAAATATTAATTGAATACCTGACGAACAAAAGATAATAAAGCGAATTTAATTTTAAAAAAGTAAGTATTTATCTAAAATATTTATATTATTTCTATGGAAGAATAATAAGTTAGTTAGTTAGTCAGTCAGTAAGTCAGTCCTCGATAAAATCCTTTGATCAATTTGCACTTAAAATTATAAATTATAGTGAATATACATATAGATGAATAATTCTCCCAATCTTTCTGTCATTATTTTTATTTATCTTATTCATTCTTTCATAGCTTTATCAAATGATTGACTAATTCTTTACTTATTTTTCGCACTTTTTGATTTCTTTTATCAAAATACTCCTCTTTTGATTTGGATAATAAATCGTTTGTCATCAGAATAATATTAATTTTTCAGAAATAATAGCTTACGTTGAATTTTTAAAAAATTAAATTATTAATCTGGTTTGTAGAAGATTATTGATTTAAGATAAAATATTGAATTTAGATAAGATCATTAAAAACAAACACATTTCTCAATCCAGGAATACATTAATATTTATTTTTATCACCATAACCTGGTCTCAATTAAACATCGCTTCAACCCTATACATATTTATAACTCTCTACTCCTTTCTTCCTATCTTAATACTATTACCCTAAAGCCGTCCACACTTTAATCTCAATAAGTTTCCTGTTTCAAAGCAAGTACATTGGTACATTGTGAATCAATTAAAAACCTATACAAAGAAAGGAGAATAATTTATTAAATACTCTGAAGGCTATTGATATAAAATGCAATTAATAGAAGTTGAAAACCAAATAAACATGTAATATTTGACCTAACTATTGTAAAATGAAGATTTCGATATCAAGAAGTATAAGTACAGGAGCAATTTATGGAATGCCGATAATCTTCACTCTTAAGAGTTACTAAGTCTTTATAGGTAATTTTAGTTCTACGATTCAGCAAAAAGAAAAGCAGCACTCCTTGAGCTTAATCCCGAGTAATATGCTGATGGTCCTAACTAAAATTCTAGCTTTGTCTAAGCTGCACAGCCTCATGGTAACGCTCGACATAAAAGAAATAACAGTGTCAATGTGAATCCTTAATAAAAGCATTTCCAGTTAAATAATAGACCTAGTTAACATGGAGAAGCTGGAGACTATGTTGAAATACAGATAGTAGGGGAAGACGAATAAGAGGTATAGATGAAGAGAAATAACAGTGAAAACAATCTACACGATAAAGAACTCTCTGAGGAGAGATAACCTAAAGTCAATGAATCAAATCAACACCTACTATTAGCTAGAAGGTAGGATGATCCCTATACTGTTAAAGTTATTCTTTCAGAAGTAGATGAAATTTACTTCCCAGCAACTATGCAAAAGTACCCATTTAAAAGTAAATTTTATGACCTTTCCAATTATAGTGATGAAGTTACAAAAGGAATTCTCAGACGTCTTATCTTTTTGAGTATAAGCGGATATATAGGATTTGATAATTTGGAGCGTGCTGAGCTGATCAAAGGAGCTTTTCTGCTTGAATTTGATGCTTTTTTTGAATATCTGATGAAACCTTCAATTAGTTAAATACTCTCTTTTGATCAATAAGATGAAGTTTTAGAACTAATAAGCTTTATGTGGGAAGTGAATATAAGAAAATCTATGAAATACTATGATTTTATCATAAAGATAGCTACTATAAATTCCTCTCTTTATAAAAAAAATGAAGGAATTTCACCAAAAGTATTAAAAATTGAGGTCTCTACAATGGAAACTTAATTCTTGCCATTAATTCAGCGTATTTTACAATCAGATGCAAGTATTACTGCAAAGAAAGCACAAATGATTATGAAACAAATAATTGAGTACTATGAAATTCACAATGGCAAACACATAATATATCCCTTCATAGAATAGAAATCCGAGAAGGATATCTCAGATTAAATTGAAGAGAAGTATTAAAACCTATTGAAGGAATTCGACTGTCCCATTTGCTTCTTACCTTTTGATAATTGCTATACATCTAAATGTGGGCATTCGTTTTGCTAAGTAAGTTTTTTTTTTAAAATAAATGAAATATTAGCCACAAACTTAAATTTAAATATTTATTATGGCTATTAAAGCTATGATTAAAAAATATACCATATACCCTTTAGAAAAAACAATGTCTGTCAATAATAAATAAACCTTTCTATTAACTATTACTTTTTATCTAATTACAATATAGGCTTGCATAGTGGAGTCTGTTATAAAATTTGGTAACTGCCCTGTGTGTATGCAGAATGTGACTAAAGAAGATCTCTATAGAAACTTTCATCTGAATGAAATCATGAGTAAAATTTTAATTCTTTTTCTTTTTTCAGTGTAATCTAGGAGATTCACTCAGGCGAGTAGAGGAAAAAATTAAAAGAAAGATGAACAATCAATTGAGTAAAGACAATTGAAAAAATAATAGATAGAGAGAAAAAAGAAAAAGAAAATTTTCTTTATTATATTAAGGGTTATTAGAATAGAAAGATTAAAAATTTTACAAATTATTCATGTACCTATCTTTATTAATTTTTCTTAGGAAACTCTTACTTCTTAATTATTTGATGGACCAATTCTGATAAAGAAATTTCTTTTATAATCAGATTTTTTGCAAATCATAACAATTTTTTAAAATTAATTACTGAATACAATAACTTTACAATCATCCGAGCCTGAAAATTTATAACTCTCCAAGTTACAATATTTAAATTAAAAAAATCTATAATATGTTTATAAATAAAAAATAAAGATATTGCTTAAAAAGAGAAAGAAGACAGCAAATCATACGAAGTTAATCGTTGGAAATAAATGAACACATTTAAAGAAAAGTTTTAAGAGATAATGTAAATAAACATTATAAACAGTCTTCAAGCTTAAATTGATGTAATTTTTTATTATCTTGTTAAAACCAGCTAACTAATCTTCATTATTTTTCAGAAAAAGTAACCGAATGTCAGTAATAGCAATGAAAGCATTCAAAGCTATGAAGCGATCTAGAAGCTAAAAAAATAAATTCAATACTTAGTTAATATCACTTTCGATTAACTAATGGACTCCTTCAATATCGAAAGTTGATATTTTATAAAAAAATAACATTTTTCTCAGTCATTAGAGTTATTATAAAATGATTAATTTCATTTTTTCTATAATACCTTCTAAAGATTGATATAAGATATATAATTAACTGCTTTACTCTACTTTTAATTCGATATTTGAAAAAATAGCCAATAAAAAAATAAATAAATTATAAAAATTACTTATAATTGATTAAAATATTACTTTATATACTAATATAAATAATTAATTAATACTTAAAACAACTTAAATTTTATATTAAAAAATATTAATACTTCTTTACTTGTATATTGTTACATATTTATGTCCTAATTAAACAATTCAAATCTATGAGTTTATCATCATATTAATCCAATCCAATTCTCTCTACTTCATTAACAATCATATTTAATAATTTAAAATTAATGAATAAGCTATCAGTTTCCAGTTAAATCTTTAATATTAAAGATAAACAAGAATTAATGACTTTTGTTTGTATAAAATAGTTAAATAAATAATCTACATCATCATAATTCTTTCTAAATCTTGATTGATTTATTAAAATTTTGAATTTTTACCATTCGAAATTGATTATATCTCTCTGTTATTTAATAGAATTTGAAAGTATTATTAATAATTGCATGAAAATGTATTAAACCGAGCCTTTTAGATTTATTTAAATCCAAATTATAAAATAACGATTATAATTTAGTTAAAAAGTTAATAAGTTAATTATTTTGTTAGTAATGTTAAATTTATGAATTAATTAAAATAATATAAAAGATAAGTAAATAAGTAAGTAAGTATGTTAGTTATCATATATTTTTAAATAAATTTATTTCTACTAGGTGTAAGGGAATTTAGAGACTTTTAATAGACATGTGCATACAATTATATAGAGAGGAAAGAAATATGATTTTATTCGTTATTAAGTTTGAATAATTATTATAGAAGGGATAATATTATAGGAAGGAGCTTTTGATAATTTGTTAATTGTATAATTATTTGTAAATCATGTGGTAGATTGGTATCTGTTTGCATTTATGTTTATTTTATATTTTTATTTTCAGTTAGAGAGAAATTATTTATATACTTTATAACTTTTTTTAGAAATTTAGTTAGGTTAGAAGCAGGTAGGTAGGTAGGATAGTAAGTAGCACATAGACTGATACATAATTAAGTTCTTCTTGTAATATTAATTTCTCTTCTATTTTATGGTTATAGTGAGATTTGTTTTTTACTGAGTAAAGTTGTTTTTTAGATTAGATACTTTGTAGCATTTTTTTAACATTAAATTATTTAATTATAAAATTAATATTGTAAATCAGGAATTAAAGTTGAAATCTCTGTATTAAACCCCTTTTACTTGAGCACTATTAGGATTCAGTGTTTTATCATGAAGTGAAAAGTTAGGAGTGAATTAGAAATTTATTTTTTCCTCAGTACTAAGTTAATGGTTTTCATAATTATCCTATTCATCATACTAATTAGTTTTTATTTTTTTCTTTGCTGTGGAGTATTACTGAGTATTATATTCTAAAGATTAATCTGAAGATGCTTTTCCATCCGAACTATTATTATTGGCATTATTAGCTGAGTTCGCTCCTGCTATTCCTCCTGAATAATTAGGATTTTTATGAGCACTTTACTCTTAAGTAGCATTATTCCCATCTTTTTCTTTACTATTTGGATCATCTTCTTAATTGTGACAGTTCTCACAAATACATAAATAAGAACATTTAACCCCTGCATTATAGCACTCACAATATTTCTTTTTACAATATGTTTTTTTACATTTACAACCTTTTTTATATCCAAGCATACCTCTGTTGGCATCTATATCTTCATCCTAAGCTATCGTTCCAACCACTTCTAACTTTGAAGTGAAGGCATCAGGATTACGGATTAAGGTAGCTTTTCTAGCTTCTTTTATTTCGTTTTCAAATTCTTCTTTATTGGAGCAGGCTAGACATTTACAAATTTCGCGGCAATAAATACCTTTAGCAAAACATTCACAATAAAGCTTTAAGCATTTAGAATTTTTACAGCGACACCCTTCTCTCTACTTTTACTCAGCATCATTTGGGTTATCACTGTCATTTTCTCCGTTTTAAACTTCTGCCCCTTCGCTCTATGTATTTGCTTTTTAGGCATTTAATTGAAGCTACTTAAGTTTTTCTTACTATAACTTTTCTTCGTTTAATCTATTTAATTCTTCCTATCTCTCTTTTACTTACCTCATATATTCATGCTAAAATACAGAAGAGTTCAATAAATTGGTAGAATCTTTGAACTTGCATGATATATCATTAAAAGTATTATTATTATTATTATTCTATGCGTGGTGAGCGGGGTCAACTAAAACACTATTGGTTAAGCCAAATTGATCTAGTGGATGATTCATTCCATTTAATCCTCTTGTAGTTAACTCTGAGAAATCTGCTCCTACACTTTATAGTAAGGCATCAATTAAAGTATTATTTTTATTCTTCATTACATCATTATCATTCCAAAGAGACAACCTGTATATATTAAAGAATTTTTTAAGATATTAAATATCGCCAAAATGATTTTTATTTAATCAACCACTAACTGATTTTATTGCTTGCTTTATCTATAGATTTGATAAAAAAATAATAGAAATAAAATTAATTACATTGGTGGACGATTAAGTTTTTAATCATTTGTGTTGATGGATGTATTTAAGTTTTAAGGTGTCATGTATAGATTCTCTCTAACATAAGAGAAAAAACCCATAGAATTTCCACTCAATCCTCCATAAAATAATTCACTTTTATTGCCTGCAGGAGAGTCTGCTATTAACTTTGAGAGTGTTAAATCTTCTTAATTATTTATATCGCCATTGAATTCTACATTACTTTTATCATCTCCTTTTTCACCCTGGTCTTTCTTCTCTCCTTATCCTTAATTTTGACTAGTAGACATGATCCTAAATGTATTTACTGATTAATAATCTTGAATTATGTTTTCCTAAATGTTTAGACAATTAAATTCTATATTCTATTTGTGAGATACTTGTACTCTCCTACCAAATTTATATACCAGATTAAAATAATAAGTCTATTTGCTCTAGCTTTTTCACCAAAATTTATTGAAGAGAATTATAGTTATTGTTAGTTTTTATTTAGAAATATATTATTTTTTCTTTCTTTCTTCTAATACTTATATTATACTCTGTCAGTCAATTCGTCTATAGATCTCTTTACTTGATTGCTTTATAAGTGGGAGGGAAATTTAACTAATAGGAAGATTGTCTTCCTACTTTGTATTAATTATGAAGTGTTCTCACTTGATTAAAACAATAAATATTATTCACTTGATTTCTAAAACTATCTTTAGTAAGATGCCTTTATTACTTTCATCAGTCAATCTTATTCAATCTTATCAAATAATAGTGTTTTTTATTAATCTGTTAAAAATAATTATCTTTAGAGAAAGATATCAACAAACAAAAATAAGCCAATAATATTTTCATTGTTAAGAGTTGGCCATTTATTTTTTTGGCTGTTTTGTTATGCAGTTTAGTATTTTTATCAGTTGAAAAATTTGCATATTTGTAAATTTGAAAAAATAAATTTTAATTTATCACCATTAGACAAATTTTATTCAAACTTCAATCCAATCAAAAATAATATAGACATTCATTCATCAAATAAGAAGATGTGTAAATCCAAACATAATTATTAAAATTGCTTCAAATCTATAAATTGAGCCCACAGTATTCTATTTAGGTTAATTTCTTATTTCTATTGTCTCTCTTCACAAAATGAAATTCTTTATTAAGTAATTTACTAATTAATCTAATAAATGATTAAACAAAAATTTTTAGAAAATTGGAATTAATAATTTGTTATTTTACGATGCAATAAATTTGAATTTTATTTAACTGAGTAGATAGGGAAGGAATATAAAAATATTTTTAAGATTATTATTAATTTTTAATTTTAAATAAAATCAAATTATAAAGTAAAAAATATAGGAACTTAAAAATGGTAACAGCTAGATTATATTTCATACTTTCATTTATCATTATTTATTTACTTTCTATTGTTCTTAAAATCTACTTATCTACTCTATTTTATGATAAATTTCATAACCTATTTTCTTTGATAAATTTTGATTAATAAATTTTATTAAATCTTTCTTACCAATTCTCTATTTCATATGGAATATTTCTAAAATATTACTAAATACACTAAAATTTATTTAATAAAAACGAAGAAACATTTAATTATGGTAAAGAATTCACCTAATTTCATTTAAGTTAACCAATAAAATTTTATTCCATTTAAACTAATCTAATCATAATCTTAAAAATATTTACAATTAATTTGTTTCATCTAAATAATAGTATATTAGAAGACTTAAGCTATAATTAACAGAAGGTATTATCTAACATATTATTTTCAATATCTTTTTTGATTGTTTATTTATAATTCCAAATTTTACTCATATTTCAACATATTTAGTTTCTCTTCTTTGATTGCCATTATACCATATCTTATCTTTATTTTTATAATTAATAAATCTTTGAGAAGAAAAATATTTTTATCTTTAATTTTTATTATTTAGTTTATTTACTTGTTTTAAGTAAAGCTATTTTATATTCATAAAATATTGATTTTATTAAAAAAGTTTTCAAAAAAATAAAAAACTCCAAAAAATCTATTTGTAAATAATAGTATATTAACTTTTTCGTTTTCATTATATTTTAGTCAAGAACAGTTAGTTATTCTTTTAATTTGTCTATTAAAGGAATGTCTTATTATTTAAGATAGGTGGATAAATGAAAATATTTTTTAATTCTCTTCTTAAATAGATTGAAATATTATTCCTATCATTGAAAAATAATTAATAGTATAATTTGAAGATAATTGACCAAGTAGTAATATATATATACTCATGCATTCTTGGGAGGTATTAGAATATACCGAATAAATTTAATAGAATATTTGTAACAATAAAATATCTTAATAACAAGTATCTTTGAGATTTTGACATATCTCAATTGTATTTAATAAAATAATAGCTTTCTTGAAACTAATATTTAGTAGAATAAATATTTTAAAATAGATTTGTGTAAAAAAGATATTATAAAATACTAATTTTATCAAAAATATATTTTTGTTAATACTAAGAATTTTAATAGGGTACATCCAGATCCAGATAATTTACTTCTTATTTTGATATCAGGAATTCTTTATTCTAAAATATATCTAGAATATCAAACACAATAGTTGATATAGATGTAAGAATTAAGAATAGGCTGATAAGATAATTGACAATATTCTGGCGAATGTCACATTCTTACTTTATTTGAAAGAGATATGTATCTGTGTGTATATTATTTAATTTTCAATAAAGTGTAAATAGATTTTTTAAATAAGAAGAATCATCAGGAAATTAACTAAATTAGCCTCAAAATATATTCTAAGTCAATATAAATTCAACAACTCTATTCATAGTTCATTAAAGTAAATAGCATAAAAAGTACCATAAATGTAAAGATTATTAGGATTTGTTTTAGACAAGTTCAGCGAGCTAGGGCCAGTGAGAAAGTTATTTAAATTTCTATTCGGTCGTATATTCGATAATCTCATAGATAGGGAGATAAAACTTAGTGATTTCAAAAATAATATTTTAGAATTGGAGAATCTTCCTCTCTCTACATCTAAAATAAATAAAGTCTATCTTAGCGATTCACCTTATAAGCTCCATTCAGGTGTAATTGGAAAATTAAAGATAAAAGTAGCATCATTTAAAGAATTAGCTACAAAAGATATTGAAGTTCAATTAGATAAGATTCATCTCGTATTTAATTTCAATACACATTATCATAAACAAAAGAACTTTTCAATGAATTAAAACAATGCCGTTGCTGAACCTGAAGTGCAAGATATAGATTTAAAAGATGAAGATGAAGAAGAGGAAGAATATAAGCAATAAAATGGTTAAAATTAATAGAAATAAGGAAAATAAGATATGTTCAAATAGTTTATCAGATAGGTATTATCAAATATTAAATTAAGCATTAATGATTTAGTTGCAGATGTTTATATGAATGAGCCAACTATTGCAAAACAAACCTATGTCATGCTTAGATTAAAAAAGCTAAAGGTTTATTAGTAAAAAAAGGAGTATATCCATAAAAAACTGAAGGTTTAAAAAGATAAATCTGAAAATCTCTACTGGATCAAACTAAAGGAAATAAGTGCTTTTATCATCAAGCCCAATGAAGTAAAATAATTTATAATAATTATTTTGATAATATTTAATAGAGCATTTTAATGAGAGTACATTTATAATAATCTTAAAATTTTATTAGAAATAAAGCAGTATGAAAGAATTTCCCTTTAATTATCCAGGAATAAATGATATTTAATGTATTTTCACAACATCTTTTAAAATGAAATAACTAAGATCAAGTCATTAAAGTTAAGATAAAAAAGTAATAGATTAGTTAAATTAATCAAGTTTATTTGATTATAACCAATCAATTATAGAAAGAGATATAAAGAATTAGAATTTAGATGATGAAGCTTTTCTTCCTAATCATTTGCAAATCGAGACATTATTTAATCCAAACGATGCTACTGTCAAAAGTGTAAAAGTTTCTATTCCTCCTATTGAAGTTCAATTAGATCCTATTTAATTAAAAGTTCTATAAAATTTTTCTGACCAATTTAGCTCTTATTCTAAAATGAGGAAAATAAACGAATATAAAAAAAATAATTTTTGTTAAAAAGAATTGCACATGTATTCAATGATTCCCAAAAAGGTTAAATAAAATCGCCCAGAGCCTAAAAAATAAGATGAAGAGGAGAGCTAATAACCAAATGATATTTTCTAAGATCTATTGAAAAAGAATCATTTTAATATCTAAAATGATGGGAATTTGATTAATTTAGATGAGGTAGAAAGAGATGATAACTTAGACCAAAGAATAGATAATTAAGATAACTAATAAAATAATAACTTAAACAACAATTTAAATAGTACTTAATCAGACGAATATAATTTAATTAGTGAAATAAAGTTTGATTTCTATCAAACCTAATTTGACTTTAAGATATATGCAGTTAACTTATACTTGCTAAAAAAAGAAATTAAAATAGATGAGGATAAAAGAATTATTCATAGCAAGTAAGGTTTTAATGGTCAAGGAAGTAATGATAATGAAGAGAGCACAAGGGTTTTATACTCAAGAAATTGGATTTATTACTATGATGAAATGAATGAAAAAATATTTAGTTAAATTTAGTAACCTTCTCTCTAAAATACCAGGTTAATACGAGGAGTTTCTCACAAAAATAAGGATTAATCTAATTCTTCATCTAACATGTATGTTGAAAGAACTTCTTTTAATGATGCTATTCCCTGCAGTTACTTTTTATTTTAGTTAAAAGCTTTTAAAATTCTTACCCATTCTCCCACAAAGAAAGGAATTACGATTAAATCTATAAAATTAATTGATGTAAACCTAATCGAAAATCGTGGTATTTACTCAGAGATAAAGTAATAACCTGCTCAAAAATTAATAGGTCTTTCAAATTCTATAGTTGCAGGAAATCAAATTTAGAGGTAATAAAAACTCAACAAATTTAATGATTTATTAAACCAATTTTAATTACTTTAAAAGCAGCATTAGTTAGGCTTAGTAAGTTTCGAATATAAAAAATTCAGTAATCTTTGATTAGTCAAGTTAAAATGAAATCTTTGTATCAGCTATAGGTTAGAGTCATTTTAAAGAATCAAGTATTAGAGAATCATCTTATAATGATTCCTAGCTCTTTAAATCGATGGTGAACGATTAGAATAATGATGATTTATTCTATTCTATGAATGAAAATCAATTCCCAAATTTCAACTAATCAAATAGATTCTCAAGTTGTTTAGAAAAAATAGATGAAGAGGAAGTTGACATTAAGAAGCAAGCGATTGGATTAAAAAATTGGAAAATTAATGAAGAACATTAACACTATTGCATCACTTATCTTCTTTTAATTAAATGCACTAAAAAACCTAGTCAATAGCAAAAATAAAGTAAATAATAGCCCACATTCTAAGAAGCATCTTCAATTATTTAATATAAACAACACATCTTATATAAAACTCAATGGGTTGTTGATGAAACCTAGCTTATCTAATAACCTTCTGCTATTGAAATAGTAATTTTATTTGAAAATAAATCTAATCATTTCAATTTAATTTAAATTTATTTTAAAAGGAATTAATTAAGAAAGGGTCTGCCATAAACGGATAAGCTTCAATACCCTATATTTATACTAGTTTTGATTTAAGAATGCTTAGAGATTTTTATTAAATCCTTTATCCTTGTGATGATTGGGGTAAATTCACAGAATAATTTGTTGCTTATGACAATAAATTGTAGCATACTGAGAATATTTCTCTGTTAGAGGATTATTCAAAATAAAGTGATTAGATAGAAAAATATATGAGAGCGAAGAATTAAAGTATAAAATAAAACTTAAATAAAATGAATGAGAGCGAAATAAAATAATAAGAAGAATAGTTTTCTATTTCTTTCTAACTTTAAATTTAGAAATTCAAATGTGCAATTCTTTCTTATTAAGAAAAAAGTGATTTCAGATAGGCCTTGAAAAAGAATGATATCACTAATATTTAATCACTTATTCACTTCAATAATTAATCATGTTTTTGCAGCCATCTTATCAAGGAGGCAAGGAACAATAAAAAATATTTATCTGACAACTTTGCATTTCAATTTAATGATATCAGCTTTGAGTACAAAAATGTTCCTGAATAATCATAATACATAAAATTCTCATTTGAAAAATCTGCTCTAGGCATTTTAAAAATAAATAAGGATTTATGTCTGGAATCAACTGAACCAATATTTAAATTTAATAATTTATTAGAAATTGAGCAAGTTAAATTAAATTTGGTTTTGATTTCTCAAATGCAAAGGAGCTTGAACTAGAATTAACTTAATACTGTAAATCTTAATATTGGATCATTGTAAATTAATGTATGGAGTATCTCAAAGATCTTGGGTTTTGTTAAATCTTCACAAAATCTATTTTAAGATTACTAATCATTATTATAAAAATTGCAAGTAAATATTATTTTATTAAAAAATATTCATACTTTTTAATAAAAATTACTTTTATTAAAAGAAATTTGATAGGGAATAAAGAAGATCATCCAAATTCATATCTTAAAAAGATAAAGACAATGATAACGATGAAGATAAATCAGAGGATGGCTAGGAATAGGATTATGATATAAGCTAGGAATTAGGGTTATAATTTAGTTCCTAACTGATAAAACAGGATTTATCTCAAGAAAATGTTAATGCTTTAAACGAATTCGATTTACATTTCAGCATTAACAAGTTAGATATGAGGATTATTTATCTTTAAAATTATAAAAAGGAATGTGAAAATAGAAAGATTTTTTCTCAAAACAAGTAAGACTAAAATAAACCTGCTCTTAAATCCTACTTATTTAAAACCAATATTGCTGATAAAAAGCCATCAGTTTAGTAATATTAATAGTAACAGCAATTATATTCACCAATTCAAAACCAAATAATCCCTGTTAACTCTTGCATTTAATTTATACTTCGTCATTGTGCTATAAATTTAGAACGAGGATAAAAGATTAATTTAAAAATATACGAGATCTATTTGATTGATCACTTATAGACAAACATAAATCTTGGTAATTATAAGATAAACTAAAATGGAGAAGATCTAACATATCACTAACTTATTCAATAAAGCAGTGATTCAAAAGAAGTAGAAAATAAGTTACTAATATACTCTATTGCTTATAATGATCCTAAGCTTATTGAAGAAGAGTAAAATAAGAATTAAATAAATCACTCGAGTATCATCGATCTAGATAAACCTTAAAGAAGAAGTTCTATAAGCAGTATGTAAAGCAGAATAGCAGAAGGTTAAAGGTAATTAGATTCAAATCCAGTGGTATAGCCAGTTATTTAAATCAAAGCATCCTACAGCATAGATGTAGAAAGTAAAAAAATAAAAAGGGATTTGAGTCCAAATAAAATCAATGCCAATAAATAAAATGATATTAAAGAAGATAACGATTTAGAAACATCTGTTATCTCTGAAGATGGAAATGACCAAGAATAAAGTGATAATATAATTAAAAAGACAACTACAAGGATTATGGTTTAAACTATTGCTATTCAAGATTTTATTATTAGATTTGGTGATTTCAGACCAGAAATTATCTCAAATTTTTAACATCTCTCCAAACAACTGAGTGTTGAATAAGAAGGTTTAATTCAAGATGAAATAGAGAAGTAACAAGAAAAAACAATTCACATTTAAACAGAAAAGTATTAATAAATTTAATCGCAAACAAAATAAACTCAACAGAATGAATCGGGAATAGCTTTATAGATAAAAAATTTAACAGTGAAAAATATTGCTTTAGATCTTTTCCCATTCCATGATGAAGATATCAGAAAAAGACTACCTAAAGTTTATTAAAATGTGGCTCCAGAGAATAAAGATAAAGGATTCTTTACTAATCAAAGATCCATTCTTCTATTAAAGAGTCTAAATTTAAAGAATTTAAAGTACCACTCAAATAATAAATAAACTTCCTACGTTACTTACACCACTTATACATCATAAAGCACTTATCCCACTTACTCTACTAAAACATCAACTAGTGAAAATCTGGAGTTAAAATTATCAATTAATTTAGATTTGTATACCTTAATATTTGATGATTTTAAAAAACATCTTAATCCTTTAGTCCTTTGTAGATAAAATAACGTGTTTAAAGATATCAATTCTTTAGAGTCATAAATACATCTTGATAATAAATCATATGACTTTGTTAATCAAATAGAAAAATTAGGCTTTTAAAATATAATTGAAATGTAAAGCGAAGTTCAACTAGTATCAAATTAAGATAATTTTAATGTTGATTTATAAATTTCGAAATTAACTTTAACTGCTTGTAAAGATTCTATATTAGCTTTCCCTCTGCATATTACCTTATTATCTTTACTTATCTAAAGATTCTCTGAACCTCTAACTAAAGAATAGTTACCAATTTAGTAAAATTAATAATAACAATAATAATAAAGCAAACCAAATAGCAAAAACTCTTCGATTCATTAGAATAGTGAAAATGAGAATTAAAAATAACAGTAATAATTAGTATAAAAAGCTGATAGTAAGTAACAGCCCGTTTAGAGTATAAATAATTAACCTTAGTAGAAAAACGATTTCGATTTTGATTTTGAAGAAATTGGTGAAGAATTTTTGATTGAGGAAAAAGATAATAACTCATTTATTTAGAATGCTAAACATTAAACAATTGACTACTTCCACAAGTAGAATTTAGATGATTAGTAATCGATCACTCATGTAGATTTTACTATTCAAAAACTAGAAATTCAAATATTTTCAGGAAAAGATTTTGATTTTGAGTAAAAGTAAAAAGCTATTCTATCATAAAGAAAAAGAAACAGTGTTAGAGAATCAAAGGAGAATTTGCTCTTGCTCTTTAATTAAATAAGAGTACTTTATTCATAGTATCCAACTATTAAAAAGGTTAATCTTTCTATTAATGGGATTGAATTACAAGGTAAATTTTTTATAATTTCATTTGAGCATATTATTTATATAAACAATTAATTAAATTTATAAAAGGAACTGTTGGTAATGTAGCATAGTAAATCATTAAGAAAAAGGATGAAAAATTATAATTACTCTTATTAGATATAACAATTGATGAATTGAAGAAGTATATATCTGTAAGAACATATTTAGCCAGAGTAAAAGTAATAATTGATAAGATGCATAAGTAGTTGTTTGAAGATTTAAGCCATATGCACATTGATTTGGAATAAATATCTGTTAATAAAATTGATAAAAGATAAGAAGAAAATGAAGCTTACATATTTAATAAATTCCATGATTCCTAACAGATCATGAACAATTCTGAAATAAAAGTAAGTGGTAATCAGAGTCAAGAGGAGGAGTAAAAAGATGATGAAAGTATAGACGATGATTATGAAATCTTCAATGGTGACTATCCTGAAAATAATGAAAATAATAACTAGTAATATAAACTATCTCTTATTTAGATTAGTCCTATAGAAATAGAAATAACTGTAAACTGGTTTGTCAATAGTATTCTTAAAGATTCCCTTTTAAAGTTCAATGAATACTTTAATTCAAAAGAAAAAGGAATTCCATTTAACGAAGAACTAGTTTTCTAATTACAGACACATTATACTAAAATTTTTGATGTGCATATTATGAAGAATAATCAACTTCTTCAAATAGTAAAAGATGTTGTTCTGATTAGAAATATAACAAATCTGACAAAGAATCTTGCTAATATCTTCATTCTACCTTATTAATAATTCAGAAATAATGGAAGAATCGCTTCTGGATTGATTGAAGGTGTAAAAGGATTTTAATAGAGTATCTTTGCAGAAACAAAGAATTTCCTCTCAGTTGTATCAAACGTCTACTCTCAATATATAAGTAAATAAATAATTAAAATAATTTTTTTTAATATTTAATTCAAAAATCTTATTATTTAATTAGAGTCTAATATTATGAAGATTACTAAGATCAAAAAACTTCTTAAGAACAAAAAGCCTAAGTGATTCATTTATCCATCCATTCATTCAACCTTTTTTTATTAAATTGGTTATAATAAAAACAATAAAATTATTTTCAAATAATTATAAATATTTAAATAAATCAAATAGTATATAATTGTATTTTTTTATGTTTGTTTGTCTATTAGTTAGTTAATAAACTCGGTAATTAATTGCTAGTAGGTCTTCTTTTTCTATAATAATTTGAATATCTCTACTGAGCATAAATAATTAATTGAATTTTATCAATCAATGAAAGATATCATAATAAGAATTTTGTCAGAAACAATTTTGATTATTGGATAATAAATCTTCTACTTAACAAGATTAAATTAATTTTGCTATATCTGGGTAAAATTACATATCCATTATAATTAATATTCATCAAAAAAAAAAATTAATATATAACTCAAATATAGTAGTTAATAATAGTATCATTAAGTTTATCAAATGGCTGAAGAAATTAAGAAGTAGGAACAAGTTCTTGAAATGAACAACCCTTAGGAAGAAGAAGAAGGTGAACCTTACTCTTGTATAGAAGAATACTTTGTTGATTGTTGCAGATATAAGTAAAATTAAATTTCTAAATTTTCAGATTTTTTAACTCATTTATGAATATTTTATCTTAAAAAGTGATTTAGAAGAAGCTAAAGATTGCATTTAATAAGGATGTGATATTACCTGGTTCGACAACCGTTTAAATAATGGCATTCGTAATAAATTTATTATTATCTATAACTTTAAGTTTATTAATGATACTTAAAAAATAGATATGGCTTGTGCTAATGGACACATCTAGATACTCTAATTGATCAAAGAAGAAATAAGTAAATGGGAAAATTAAGAAGAAAAGAAATAAAAATTCATTAATCACAAGAACAGTGATTCAAATACTGGTTTACGTAAAATATTTTACAATTAAAATTACAATAAATAAATACATTTTATTAAACCCAAGTAATTGATACAATATTTTTAATAAATTGTTTATATATTTTAATAGATTGGGCTGCTATTAATGGTTAAAAGGAAATTATTGCTTATATGCTTGACTCTTTGAAAGCTGATCCTAATATTGTTAATGCTCTCAACAAAACTCCTTTTGATGAAGCTGTTCTTTTCAACTAATAAGAATGCGCTGTAAGAATATTAATCAAATTGTTTTTTAAAACCTAAATTAAATATTTAATAATTTTATAAAGGAAATATTAGCTAAAGTAACCAATGAAGATATGAGTATTTATGAAGGTTTGGAAGATTATGGTAATAATGAAGAAGTTAAAAAGGAAGAGACTATGAGCGATTCTTGATTTAAAATTAAGTTATTGATGATAAAAGAAATAATTAATATAAAAATTGATTTTAATAAAAATGAAAATCTTATTAAATGAGTTAAATTATTGCGTTTGTTTATATATTCTATAAAATTATTAATTATTATCCTTAAGGTGAACTATCACTTATGATTGATTATAACAAATATTCCAATTAACTTTTCCAACATTGATATTTATGTTTTAATCCAAATTCGAATGAAAATAAATAAAATCAAGGATTGTTCTTCATTTCAATTTACATAATTATTTAAGATAATATTTCAAATTGGTTTACATTATATTCAAAATGTAATCCAAAAAGATAAAACAGCTGAATAAGACAGAATTAGTAAATGAGGAAAAATGATAAAAACTACATTTAGTAAGATAGAAACATAAGCAAACATGTGTTATTTTATGTAATAAGTAAAAAATTAAGTAAGTAATTTATCGTTTTATAATTATAATTTTATTATAATAGATCATATCAAATCAAATACTTTCATTGAATTTTTCACGATAGATTTAACTATAAGAATCTAAGAATAATGCAATATCAGGTCTTGAGGATTGGTCATACTAAAGACTTAATGCAAAACCTTCTAAATATTTTTAAATAAGCTCTTTCATGAATGTTTTATCGTAAAATTCCTTTTCTATTTTTTAGGTTTCTTATAATTAAGATTCAGTGAAAAGTAATGGGAATTCTTTAGACATGTCTATAACAGCTAAAAGTAGCAAGTAAATTTAATTTGTATAAAAAATAACATTATAAACATTTTGATTTCTTTTAATGAGGAGATTAAGTTAGTTAAAGAGTGAATAATTAGAGATATCCTTGATTATTAATTACTTCTAGTAATCAAACAAATCTAAATAGAATTTTTTGTTTTTAGCTATATATTAAGAATTCCAAAACATTTTTTATGTGTAAGGAGTTTCAACTATTTGTAACATTCTTGATTGATTGAATAAATGATAATTATCTGTCTCTTATTTCTTTAATTTGAATAGGTTCTTTTCTTTACAAACTTGACCTAACTCTTCTAGTGACTCATTTATGGGTTTCTCTTCACTAATAAATTAATTTATTTACTGCATTAGCTGTGATAAATGAATTGATTAACCTTCTTATTAACTGATAACACCTATAATAGTAGATTAAAATGCCTTTTTTATATTCTTTGTTATAGATTCATCTTCTTAAAGCAATTCCTTAGTATCTGAAACAATATTTAAATAAGGAGATTAATCAAACATTATTTGATTGATCATGCAGTTTACTTTCCCTTACAAAGTGAATGTGGCCTCTTCACTTTGTACAGCATTTAGTAGCAAAGAATGAAGATTTACTTTGCTAGAACCTATAAGATATATTATTTAGAAGGTAAAGGTATGAAGATCATAATTGAAGAATTAAGGACTCCAAAAATAACTGCTTTCACTTTCCCATACTGCTAATTAATAGGTATTTATTGCATTTATAAGATCAACATAAATAGATCTACCATCTTTCAAAGGACTTAATTCTTAAGGAATATAAAAGAATAATAGATAAATTATCTTTGAAATGAATTCTTCCATTTCTTGATCAGTTTTAAAAGAAAAATTGTTTTTAAACACATTCAAGATACCCTATCTATTTAGAGGTTGATTATCTAGGAATAGAATAAATACTATGAAATAAATAATTTTAATGCCTAAATTAAAAGATAATTCCTTTCTTTTTTTTTAAAGTATTTCCTAATTTTGAAATATTCTTTCGATTTCTGATTAGTACCTTTAAGAAATTAGTTTTCTCATCCTGTCTTTAATCTATTGATTATTACTTTTGATGCTTTTATAAAAAAAAGTGAAGATTGATTCTAATAGTAGCTACTGTTGCATTAAGAGATAGAATAAAGCCTCATTCCTCTAGACAAAATCTTCTATACAATTTGCAACATCTCCACTACCTAATTAGTAAAAATCAGCAAAGTAAGAGAATTGATCTAAAATTACAGTTATCACTTCATCAACCTTCTCAAATTTTTAAAAAAGCGAAGGGAATATTAGGAGTGAATATATATGCTTATTACTGTTCAATAATAGAAACCACTCGGCACCTTAGTATTCTTAAAATTTGAATTTTTTAGTTAATTCTTTGAATAAGATAACTGTCTCCAATGCTTCTGTTTGATTTTCAAGAATAATTTTTTCTCTAGTTAAAGAGTTATTTAGGCCATTTTAGCATGTTGTATAAAAATCGCTAATTCTGATTAAAATGTTAGGATCAGAGCACTATTCTTCCTTAAAAAAGACATCCAAAATAATTTTCTGATATTTTAAAAATTTGATAGAAATATCACCATAAAATAAATGATTGGCATTTCCTATTTCTTTGAAAATATCATCTAATTTTGTGATAGAGGAATCATTATAGTAAGGGAAAATCATAAAGAGGTAGTCTAAAATAGATTTACTTGCATCTATTTATTTAGTCTTTAAGAAAGTAAGCTTTTCTCTATTAACTGTATCAAGCAATAAAGGCTGATTAAAGCTCTACTAGAAAACTTCTTAGAAGCAATATGCATAAATATTATTTTCTTTTATGAGAGATAAAATCTAACTTAAAATTATGCTGAGTAAGATATTAAATTTAGCCATAATTTCCTATAAATTAATTTTCTTTTGCGATTAGATCTACTCAGTAGTGCCGTCAATCAAATAAAATATCATTTTATTAAAGAATATCATTATTTTGTCTTTTATTGGATAAGAAAAGTTTAAAAGGTATTCTTCTTTTAAATTCTAATACCCACAATGATCAGGACAGAAACTAGATTCTTTGAGCATGTTAGAAATACCACAATGACAATAAGTTAAGTAATCAAATGGTAATTAGGTATATCTATGTCCTTTGTGCACTTACTCATCAAAACAATCTTCGCATAAAGTGTGAATAAATAACTCACCTGAAAAATCTTCTTTGAAATCTATAACATCATCTCCAAATTATTTATCTGGAATGCAATCATAGCATTTATATCCTTATTAAATAACTTTTCCACAATGTCTTTATTTCTAAATAATTCCTTCGGCTTCTTCTCCTTAATTACTTGTTGAGGTAAGATATTAACCAACTTCTAAATGATATACTAAATCAAATTATTATTATATGCCTATAATATCTACAACCTTTTTCCTTTAAAACTCTTTTATAAATCTCTCTAAAGGAGTTAGGTTAGCTTAACTTCTTTTGTAGAAGTAATAGCTAGCTCCAGCTAATATAGCAAATCCTCCTAATGTTCCAATTATATGTTTCTTAGTAATTTCCATTTTATTTTTGCTTCTATAATTTTTAATCAATTTTTAATAATATAAAAAATTTTGATAGAATTAATACTCACAATTGATGTTTATTAAAATTTATTTATTGTTGGTACCGCTTCTATATCAATAAATGTTTATACAGATCTAAATTTTAATTTAGTTGTATTCCAGAATTATCTGTTTATGTTTAATTTAAGGGAAAAATCATTTGATTAAGGGATCCCTGATGTCAGTTTTCAGATAGCCATAAATTCAAACCTTTTTTATCTTATTTGATTTAATATTACTAAATTTTTTTTCTTAAATTGATAAAAAAAACTATACTTCTGATAATCTTAGAGTTTCTTACTCTCTTACCTCCTCTATAATATTTATAAATTTTTATATGAGCATTTAAGCAAATAGATAAGAATTTATAATCTTATGATTTTTCTATATTAAAATCTTTAGAATTTTCTAATTTTGATAGAAATTATTAGGTTTTTAATTAGTTTAATATAAGAATTAATTATTGTATTAATTTTATTTCTTGGACCTTTTAAATCACATAATAAGTTACTAAACAAATAAAAAAGGATAGAGTTTCCAAGAAATTAAATTGGCAAGAATCAAAATATTTTATAAAGTACCATTAAAAAAGCAAAGATTTTCGCTTTCGTTTTAGGAGATGAAGTTCTGATTTATGTTTATGTTACTTTCTGTAATATTCATTAAGAGCTTATTAATTTTATAATTAAAAAAGTATAAGTTAAAGAGTAGTGAGAAAAGAAACCCTTAACTCCCAAAAAATTCAATCTCTCATCTGATTTCAATGATTAAGATTAAAAACTATATAAATTTTTTTACTTATTTAGTAACAAATATGCTAGATATTTATTTTAAAAATACTTTAATGATTTCTCCATTAGTATCCTACATTTTCACTTGAAAATATAATACAATTTGATTTCAAACATACTTGTTATTCTAATGTTCTGTAAGTAATTAGAGAAATTTATGAAAAAGTAAAAATTGTTTAACTTGAGTGTATTAATTATTATTTTTGCTTTATTAATTATTTAATAAAGTAAATTATTAAATTTGATATTTTAATTTTTCATTACTTTATTTAATTAAATGCCAATAATTGAAGGAAAATGATATCAAAATAGAATATTCTCTATTTAGTAAAAAATATCCAAAAAGATAAGGGGATTCACTCTAAAATTCTAATAAAAGGTTATCCCGTTATAGGCTTGAAGATAATATAAAAATTTTATTATATTAGAAATTTCAATTATTTATTTAGAAATTTCAAGAAATTATTTATAAATTAAAATTAGATAGCGAAAAATATCTTAATTCTTAAAGATACTATTCATACAATAATAAACTTTCTTTTGATATATCTTTGATTTTAATTTTGTAATTCTTAATCTATAAAAGCTATACAAAAAAGGGTGAAAAGATTAATTTTTAACTAACATAGTCAATTGTTATCATAAAAATAGATAGAAGGGAATAAATTTAAAGATTAAATATTTTCATTGAGAGATGTTATCTAAAGTTTTATAGCGTAGATTCACAGTTTATTCAAATTAAGCATAATAAATAGCTGAAGTAATTAATGGTAGAGAATATAAGTATGATTACCACATTCATGAGTATGATAAGTGTATTTAAGCATATTTAATGAGAAGACGTATAACCAAGGAAGAAATCTCTCCAAAGATATACATTACAGAAGGTTTAAATGGAGTTGATTTATCTTACTAAAGACTAGCTCCTCTTAAGAAGCTTTACGAAATCGAAAGAATGAAAAAATTAAACGAACAAGGTTAGATCAACTCCTAATACATCATCAGTAAGTTATAAGAAGAGCACTTTAAATAAGTTATGGATGAATATGTTAATAAATTACCTATAAGTGGTTATGTAGTTCCTCTTTAATAGTATAAGGAATATGAAGAACTTTAAAATAAAGTTGTAGGCTTGTACAGATAATTCTTTTTTGGTGAGGAAGATTAAACTGCATTTGAACGTGATACTGAACTAAGGTAATAATTTTACAGAACATGCATTTAATGATATAAATATATTATCATATTATTTTTAAATATCTTATTTGTTAAAAAATAATTTTTAAAATTGGTTTAAACTTAGCTTAAAATCATCATAAGTTAGGATAAAATCTTTCTACTTATACACCTGATAAATGATTAATATATTAATATATATAATTAACGAAATTTAATAGAAGTTAATATAAAATAAGAGATTTAGCAAGTACTTTAAAATCTTTTATTTCTATCAAATAAACCAATCATTATCAATCAAGTTTTAAAAAAAACAATAAATCTAAAGAAACGTTAAAACATTTCAATAAATAGGCCTTCCCTTTTTGTTCTTAGCAAGAAGTGTTTGTTATTAATATATTTGAATTCCTACAAGAGAATTGAGATAGATGATGAAATTTAAATAATTGATATTAAATTTAAATCAATAAAATATTTATACAAAATTGACTTAAAATTAACTAACACCTTTTATTGATTAATAGATACTTGATGGAAAAGAAAAATAAATTTTTAAACTACTCCAAGAAGAATGCAATAAGATATAAATGTGTTTGGACTCTTTCTAATTAAAGAAGATAAGAATTAATGAGAAATTGGAGAGGTAGAAATATCAACATTTATGATGATTTACGTCCTATCTATGAAAAACTAGATTTAGATAGTAAGGAAGGTATTAATGAATTGACATAAAAAATTAACGGATAGTAAATATCAGTTCAAGGATTTATTCGTAAGTTCCTTTACTATTTGATTGAGCGTGGTACTTATTCTAGAAGTTCTAAGCGTCGTTATGAAATTTCTTGCACTATGTTATTAATTCGTACAATAATCTATACAAGCTCTATTGAATTTACAAATGTTATGAACATTCCTGCTGATTTCCATATCGAACATGCCATTTTGAACATGCATGTTTGGTTGATGATTGATCGCTTGAATTAAATTGACACAGCTACAAGTAGATTTATGGGGAAGCAATTGCTAATCTCTCTTAAAAAGAATCAACTCCAAAGTATTTCTCGTATTCATCTTAAAAAGAAAAATGATTTCATTAAGGATGTTATACATTACATGTAAGCTAATCGTAACGCTTTCCAAAGCCATGTTAATGCTAATGCCAATAAAGGAAATGGCATCTATTACAAACTTGATGCACTTATTTGGAGTGCTATTTACTTTGAAAAGGTTCCTCGTTACTCCCCCGAAGTATATATGATGACAGAATACTTTAAGCAACATTACGATTATCTTAAAACTTGTACTTTAAAAGATTTTGAAGAAGGTTTAATTGAATTTGACTGTTATCGTGTTGATCCTGATTTTATTAATAAAATACAAAAATACTCTCCTCGTTTAAGTGAATAAGAATTCGAAGAAGAATTCCATTCTGAAAAGTCTGTTAAAAAATTCTACTATAGTTATTAAGGACCTGAGGAAACTTCATAAAGACTTTCAAGTAGCACTCAATAATCATAATCTGAATAAGAAAAGCTTGAAGATCTGCCCATTAACACTGAGTAAGGATTGAACTCTACATTCTATAAAAATATTAAGGGAGTTGATGAAACCCTTAACAAAACATTGTACAAATACTAAACTCTTCACACTTACGATTACATGAATGACCTCGAAAAGCAAACTAAAGAAAGTAAGAAGAAATCTGAAAAGTATGCTTTCTCAAAATCTGCTGAAGAAAAGGCTACAAATGAAGTTGATGAACTTGATCCTGATCAAATCAAAAAAATTCGTTATTAGAGAAAGAAAGAGGCTGAAAATGAAAATAAATAAAAATGATATTAAATCCATTTTAAATTTTATTTTTATAATTGTACCAATAAATAATTTGTTATGTTTTAATAGAATAAATCATCAAAATTTAATTACTCAACATATTAGAAATTAATTGCCAATACTATATTTCATAGTTTATAATAAATTCTATAATATATTACTATTTATCTCTAAAGATTATTTAAATAAATCAATCAATAATTAAACTTACTTCTTAAAACTAGGATATTCTTAATGCATTCAATTTCTAGATTTTTGATACTCAATCTAATAGATAATAAATGTATCAATTTTATATAATTTAAAAATTTCTTTTAAGAAATAATTACTTACTATAAAAATTTAGGAAGGAAAATAACTAAAAACTTTTAAAAATAGGAAAATTATAATAAAGCCCCTCTTCATTTCCTCGGCTCAATTTTTTATTTTTTGGTCGATACCCCCCTTAAATACCATTTGTTAAATTAAAAAAGCAAAATAGTAGATAGTTTAAAAAATTATTTAATGAATAAATAATTGTTACCTTCTAAAGATATTTTTTCTTCATATATTTTTTTTTTAATAAATGGTTTATTATTAAAAGTTAGGTGACTAAATCTACCTATCATAATTAAGCCCCTCTATCAATATTAACAAATTTAACAGATTATCTTATTTCAAAGAGTTAAAATTTAATAAAAATATTTATTAAAATAACTTATTTTAATATATTTAGATCATATTTAGCATTAAATTATAATCTAAAATAATTTATAATCGGAATTAAATTGATACAGTAATCTAAACGATAAGTATGAAAGCAGAATAATTAACCCTGAAATTAAGAGTTATTAGAATGATTTACAAAAATCTATAAATAAAGAAGGATTACTTCTTAATCAAATGAAATTTAGATTACAAATAATTTTGGAATTGTCAATATACATTTGCCTTTCTAAAAAGATTTAATAGAAATTAAAACATGAATTATTATCAAATGATTAAAAATATACTGTAAGCCCTTATTAGATGTATTCATCTCTTTAAAACCAAAGAAATATATTCAGCAAAAGTATAAGATGTTTAATTGATATTTTATACTGTTATAATTCTTCACCTTTCTGAATGTAATTATTTATTTGTCTTCTAATCACAAAATAAGCTCAAATAATAAAAAGAGAAAATAGGCTATTAAAATAGTAGTACTTACTAACCTAATTACATAAATTATAATAGGTTTCATCATCTGTTATATCAAGTTAACGTATAAATAAACATTATTTTAATCTCTTCAAAAGAAAGATTATCTCATTGTTTTGAAATGTCTAAAGATATTGTTGTTTTAAATGGGCTTTATGAATTCAATAATTCAGATATGCTTGGTAAAGGCTCCTTTGGTATTGTTTATAAGGGAAGAGTGATCGAAACCAATGAAATTGTAGCAATCAAGGCTTTAAACAGATCATAGCTATAGATTTAAAATCAAAAATTTATGATTGATCAGCTTAAAAAAGAAATCAATCTTATGTAGGAGATTAAGAGCGAGCACATTGTTAGAATTTATGATTTAGTAGGCACTGAAACTCATATTTATATAATTATTGAATATTGCGGAGAAGGAGATTTAAGATAATTACTTGAAAAGAATAATTATAATATTCCAGAATCTCAAGCTATCTCTATTCTCACTCAAATTCTATAGGGATTTAAGAGTTTAATCGATTAAGGATATGTCCATCGTGATATTAAACCAGAAAACATACTAATCAATAAAGATGTATTTAAGATAGCAGATTTTGGTTTTGCTACTAAGATCCAAGATATGAATGCTCAAGTGTTAAAAGAATGTGTAGGAAGCCCTCTATACATGAGTCCTTAGCTTTTATAGTAAAAACCTTATTCTTCAAAGAGTGATATATGGTCAATTGGTTTACTCTACTATGAGATTTTGTTTGGAAAACTTCCTTGGCTTTGTAGAGGTATTAATTATAATTTATTTACCTTTAATATAAATGAATGATTTATCTATTCCCATCAATCATCTAAATAAAGGGATACCATAAATTTTAAAAGAATGGTGATTATAATTCTACAATTTAAAAGATCCATCTTCAAACAACAAATATTATTTAAGGATTCTTCAAAGTGCTTTTACTAAATTTAGATTAACTTGTTCATACAAGATAAGAGAGGGAAGAATGAACTCGAAAATATTCTTAAATTAACTATTTAATAGATGATAAATTATTAGGAATTAAGATAAATTTAAGTATGGTCCTTTCATTTAAGGCCATTCAGAATATTTGGGATTAATTCATTTAAAAATATTTTTCTTTTTATTGAAATGGATGGGGTTTAGAGTGGATTTTAATTAAATTAATTGTCACATTAAGATTTCAAATACAATCTCAATACTCAATATAAATAAGGATAGATAATTTAAACCAAAAATACCAAGTATTTAAATCCTGAATTCTTTTTTCATATATTTCAAGAAATACTTCACAAATAATCTGATCTGATTCTTATATTAATCATGAATATTATCTTAATAGCAGACCCCCATCATTAAATATCATTTAATTTATGAGTTCATTAGTTTTACTTTAAGATAATACTACTTTTGTTTACACTTTTTCCAATTATAAAAAAGATTAAATTAGAAATTCCTTTTTACATTACAATTTAGAAGAAAGTGTAAATTTACTTAAAGCATTTCTCAATTATTTTAATTAAAATAGATATCAACTCTCTCCTCATTTAGATTCGCAAAGTACCAATCAGATTCCCATTTGATAAACCTGTTACAGATTTCTCTAAAGATTTCATTAAGGGATGTCTTCAATTTGAAGAATACAAAAGATTCAGCTGGGATCAAGTTTTCACTCATGAATTATTTTAATTGGATGAAGATCTTACTGTTACTCCTAGAAGCTTAAGTTACGCTTAACTGCCTAATATATTAGGTGCTAAAACTCCATCCAAATAAAATTTAAACGAACTAAACGAAAGAATTATTAAAATAGATTAAAACAAAAAAGAATCTGATGAAGATGATAGAAAGTAAAAAGAAAATGCATAACCTAAATCTTCACCTATAAATATATCACGTGAAGCTTCTCCAATGAAAGTTACTGCAGAAAAGAGAACTGAAAAAAAGTTTATTTATGAGGCTAGCCATTTAAATCCAGAAAAAATCAATAAAAAACCTTTTAAAACTGAGAATTCTCTGGATTCTCGCCTAGAAGACTCTAACGAATAGGCATAAGAAGAAAATAGTAAAAAATAAGAATAAAATAACTACCATTCTACTAAAAAGCATTCTACATAAATGGATTAAAAGAAAGCTAAGAAGGTTTAAGAAGAAGAAAAGTCAAAAGAAAAAAACGAATTGAATAATAGCTTTTTGGCTAAATCTTAGAATTTAACTCAAAGTATGATACAGTAAAAGAATAAACTAAAGGATTTGAATAAAACTGACAAAAAGATACTAATGATGCTTTAAGATATTGTAAGTTTTTATAATATTAACCTTAGAGATTTATTTGATCGCTTTGATATTGATGGAGATGGAAAGCTTACAGCCGATGAATTTTATGCATTGCTTAAGAAATTAGATAAATAAATCAAAGAAAATCAAGCTAAACATCTTTTTTCTATTCTAGATAAATAAGAACATGGTTATATGTTTTTTAATTAATTTGAAAGCATGTTTAATGAATGGGATTTCTCCAATTTATAAGATCGTGCATAACTTATCATAAATGAATTGAAGGAGATTGTTAAGATAAATAAATTAGATTTATAGTAAATCTTTAAGAATTTCGATAAAGGATAAGATGGAAATCTCTCTTTAAAGGACTTTGAAGAGCTTATTTTATTGATAGCTCCAGGAATCAAAAAAAATGAAATAAAGTATGTTTTTGAAAAATTTGATTTAAATAGAGATGATTAAATCAGTTTCAATGAATTTAATAACATTATGACCCGTAAGATATTCTTATACGATGAAGACACAAACTCTTAAACAAAACAAATTGCAAATATAATCAAAGAATTAAAGAGTGTCCTACTTTCTAAAAATATCTCTACTGAGCTTGTCTTCAAAAATTTTACAAAGAAAACTCACCCCTTCATGAAACTTAGTTAGTTAAAAAAACTAGCAAGAATAGTGGATGATTCTATTGATGAGTAAGGTATTCACCTTTTATTTAGATATATGGATATCGATAATGATGGTGAGATATCTTTTGAAGAATTTAAGACATCTTTAGAGATTTGAAAATAAAAATTTTAATTGCTATTCCTTCAATAAATAGCAAACATTTATAACAAATTAAGAAGAATTCTATTTAAATACATAACAAATAATTTATAAAACGAAAATAAAATTTAATAATTAATAAAATGAAGTCATATAAAAAACAAACGAACTACTAACAATTATAATTAATTAATAAAAAAATAAATAAAATAAACTAAATTAATTTGCAAATTATCTATTATTCAATATATATCTATAATCTTATAAAATATTAACTTTCAACTTAAAATAACAAAATTATTATAGTTAATATTTACTAAATTTTGATTAAATAATTAATATTGTTAAGATAAAAGGAACTATTGCAGTCATACTTAATAATTTAGCAAGCATCCTGATTATAATTATAATAAATAGGCTATCTGGAAATACTAAATTATGAGATTTATGTAATGTTTATTTAATTGTATTTAATTATTTTAGGATCTTTTCATTTTTTGGGTTATTTACTTGAAATAGTATTATGAAGATCATATATCAGTTTGTGTCTCTCTCTATCAAATAATATTAATTTAATTAATAAATCCAAAAATCTTTTTCACTGTTTATTTATTTGTAGATAATAAATTTAGAATTTTAGAAATGAATCTTGTGAATTATTCTGATGATTCTGCAAGCGAAGATGAATAGAAAATGATTAAAAAGTAGCCTCAGAAAGAAGAAAAAGTATAAGAAATAGTAATAGATCGATATTTAACTAAATATGTTTTTTATTAGATAGTGATTTGAATATTTAAGTAATCTATTTATTATAACATTAGAAAGAAATAACTTAAAGCTAATAGTAGCCTCCAAAGAAGAAAAAATTGTTAGGTTTAAATGGAGTATTAAATTAGAATGTAAGATTTTATAAAATTTTTGAAAATTGAAGAGAAATCAATTAGAATAAATATTAATTTTTCCATTTTTAAATTATAAATTTGAATAGGATGATGATTAAAATATTGCAGATGGAAAATTCATTCCTCACAAAAAATTAAAATTGAATGAAGATGATGAAAATAAAGAGGAAGCCAAATAATAAAATAGTACTACAGTAGTATTACAAAAGAGCTAATAATATGAAATCTAAGATCTTTAAAGAACCCGCAAAGTTCCCCATATAGATGGATAGTTTGCTTGTTATATTTATATAGACGTTAAAGTAGGACTCTCCTCATTGGTTAAAGCATAAAATAACTTCAAAAATAGAGTTAATAGAGATTATCCAGATTATTAGTTTATTGATATTGAGCCTGATAACTTTCATATTTCTTTAAGCAAAACATTTTATTTAAGTCGCCATTAAATCGATCCTTTTATGACTTCTCTGAGAGAAAGTAATTTTAAAATTTTAATTTGCTTAGAATAACCCATAACTCTCTCTTATATATTTTTTTAGAGTATTTAAAGAGCTTCTAATAGATCTCCCTAAGTGTTGATTTAAATAGACTTAAAGTTTTTAGTAATGAAGATAGAAATAGATTCTTTATTGCTGCAAGTGTAGGTCAAGGTAAAAATATAGTAAAAGATATTGTTACTCAAATTGATAATTGTCTCTAAGCCTATGGGTTAGATACATTTTTTAAAGGGAATAAACATCATATCAGTCTTCTATGGACCAATAATAAAGCTACTTAATCCCCTGAATTTAAACTTTATGTAAAAGACAATCGTTTTAACTCCTCTGGGACTGAAGGATAGATTGTCTTTGATGCTAGTGAAATTTAATGTAAAATAGGAAAAAGAGTTAATTCAATTAAATTATAACCTGTATGATTATTTATTGATAAAAGAATAATTAGTTTTATTTATTATTAATATGTATGAATTACTGAAGAATTTACTAATAAACATTATAGTACTGATCAATCACATTCATTACTATACAAAGCTATACATAATATATCCTAATTTCTTAAACTATTTATATTTTTAGATTTGTAGAAATTTATATTTAATATGAATCTAATAGAATACAAAGTAAAGAAATAATATATATAAAGATTTAATAAAATTTAATTCTTAAACTTATTTATAATATTTTTGATAATTAGTAAAAACTTAAACTTGATTCGATAGTTTATATATCAAAGTTTATAAAGTCTTAAATCCTTAATCTTAAAATTTTATAATCCCTTCTTCGAGAATGGTTTTTTAAATTTTAATATCGTTTTATTTAGTCCTTCTATATTAGCTACTGATTGATATTTAAAATAACTATATTTTTATTGAATTTGATTTGATAATATTAATTTGGACTAATAGATATAAAATTTTTCTTCAAACGGAGGAATTAAGTATTAGCCAATTATATAACCTTATTATCTTTTTAAAAATTTTTTAATTTATCAATTAATATTTAAAAGCCTAATTAATTGATTGATCTTTTAACTTTCAAATCAATTAATTAAGATATTTTTTGATAAAAGATTAGTTTCTTCTCCAAATTAATAAATTAAAGACCAATTTTATAATATAATAAAGATTTGTAAATGATTTTGTTGTATATGCAATTTATTTTTTAACTTTAATTACAAAAAGTTTGATAGATAGAAAATCAGTAATTAATAAAAAATTTATTCATAAATAAAATCCAAATATCAAGTGCAATATTTATAAAAATAAAGGAAAATAAATAGGAATGAAAAAGAAAGATTTGAAGTTGAAACTATAAGATATTAAAGAGATAGTATAAAGTATGTAGATATTACAGTATTATACAAAAGATTTTATAGATAATGTTAATTGTGCTTATTAATATTTATAATAATTGTATTTGTTCCTAAATTTCTCTTATCCATTAAAGGAGTAGAAAACTTAAATTTATAAAAAATATATGAGTTTTTGTTTATATTTTAAATTTTAAAGGCTATATCAAGCAAAATATTCCAATTTTTCCTTCTTTTTAGCTTCAACAGCTGCAATACCATCTACAAAATCTTCATGAGTAACAAAACTAGCACTTCTTCTTAGAGCACACATACCAGCTTCAACACAGACGGCCTTCATTTAGGCACAGTTAAAACCATCAGTACATCTAGCTAATTCAGCAAAGTTAATATCTTTTGCAGTATTCATCTTTCTTGAGTGGATCTTCATAACTTGAGCTCTTGCTTCTTCAGTAGGAAGAGGGAATTCAATCTTTCTATCTAATCTACCACTTCTCAAAAGAGCAGGATCAAGAATATCTGGTCTGTTTGTAGCAGCAATAACTTTAATATTATCATCAGGAGAGAAACCGTCGAGTTGGTTCAAAAGTTCTAACATTGTTCTTTAGACTTCACGATCACCACTCTTATCGCTGTCGAATCTTTATTTTTAAAAATATTTTCAATTAAATTAGATTATAAAAACTAAGACTTTAATATTAGTAGGATAAAGATATCGTTTATTTGAGAATAATTCAAAAATAATATTATTATAAATTGCAATGCAGTTACTATTTTAATTCTAATTATTCTAATCTTAGATATTTCTTTTACTTTTAAGTGCTATGATTATAGAATTTTTTATACTTAAAATAAAATAATGTACCTCTTAGTACCAATAGCATCTAATTCATCAATAAAAATAATTGCAGGGGATTTTTCACGTGCTAAAGCAAATGCGTCTCTAATCATTTTAGCACCATCACCAATAAACATCTAGACTAGTTAAGGACCAGCGAGTTTCAAGAAGGTAGCTTTAGTATCAGCAGCACAAGCTCTGGCCATCATAGTCTTACCAGTACCTGGAGGACCAAACATGAGAACACCTTTAGGAGGACGAATACCGATACTTTCAAATTTCTCTTTATGAGTAATGGGAAGTACAATAGCTTCTCTTAATTCTTCAATTTACTTATCCAAACCACCGACATCAGTATATTTTTCAGTAGGTCTTTCGTCAACTTCCATTGCCTTAACTATTTATATAATAAATAAATATTTCTTAGTGATTATATTCTTCTACTATTCAGATAAAATTTCTGTAGAATTGTAAATTTCATTCTTTCGCAAAAAAGCTGTAACTTTAAACTTTAAGGTATTTCATTTAATATTTTCAATAAATTCTATTTATTCCTATTTATTCTTTATTATCTATAAATGGCAACTTAAAAATAATATAATTTTATGATGTATTTTAGTCATTAGAAATATTAACTAACTATTCTTCTTTTCAAATTGATATTTGCCTTGTGAGTTACAATGCATTTCTATTTTAATTTAGTAAATATATTTTTTATTACCTCTATTATCATATTCAGCTGGTAATTTTTCAAGAACAAGGTAGGAATCCTTATTGACACCAACAATCTCACCAGGCTTTAGTTCTTCTGGGTCAACTAAACCAATAACTGGTAAGAAAACTGATTACTTTGTTGAAGTCTTTACAACTACGGCTTTTCCTTTACGAGTAGAATTGATATCAACTGTAGCTGTGTCTTCATCTTCTCCTTCTTCAGGTTCAATATCCAAAATTTCAACTATATTTGATACAAGATAAGGCAATTACTTGTTCATCTTAATCTTTTATTTGTTATCAGTTATATTTTTATTCATTTTGTTTGTATCACTTTTAATTCTGTTAAGCTCCTTTTTCATTAAAGAAATATTATTTTCGAGATCCTTTGTTCTATTTCTAATTTATTCATCAGTAAGCTCTTGAATTTAAGCTAACCATTGGTTAGTAGGATCTACTTCTTCTTACTCCATAGGTTAAGGAGTAGTTTATTTAACAACATTGCTTGCCATCTTTATTAAATTTAATTTTCAAACTTTATTTGTATCCTATTTATGGTGATATTACTTGTTTTCGAATATCTTTTTTTTTTTTGAACAAAAATTATTTGTGCTATACAATAATTAATGCGTTCTATTCTTCTTTATTTATTGCTTTTATTTTATTTAAATTAATTAAATCAATCACTTCTTTTTTTAAATTAAGAGTATTTCATTTCAATCTTCTCTATACTCTCTATATTCTGAAGATCAGATAGGTAAAACGAATATTTTGCATTCATTTACTTCATTGTTCTGCATATATCCTCTATTCATAAATTACCTCTCTTCTCTGCATTTTCATTCATAATTCATTAAATCTTTGATAATTTATTACTCTTAGAAACATGCTTTAGAGGAATAATAAAGTATGAAATCTTAAACGAATATATTATACTAAAAAATACCTAAAATTTTCAATTTACAAACAAACTGTAAAAACCACTTCACAGAAGATAATTAATAAAAACTAAATAATAAAATTATAATATTTTATTGATTTAATTTATTTAACTCAAATAAATTTTAAAATTAATTCAAAATATTAGGTACTATATTCTTTATAAGTTAATTAAGTATTCGTTTCTAAATAAAATTGCACCCAAAAAATTAGAAACTTAGATAAAATTCAATTATAAATAGATACAACTAAAATTTCAGTATTAAATGTATTAATATCAATTATAGATTAAAATGATAAATATTTAAAATAAAATAAAAAAATGGTTTTTCCTATATCAAATATTTATTTAGAATTTAATAAACCTTATTTTGTATTTTAGTAGCTCAAAAATATACTTTTTATACATCAATATAATAATACTAAATTATAAAATGGTATATGACTTAGAATTTTTTATTCTTTAGAAATGAAAATAAATTGTAAATATCTAATAACGATGAAAGTCTTCATCAACTAAAAGATTATTATTCAAGAGATATTAATATTGCTTGAATTTTAAAAATAATCTATTCTTTTTTAGATCACATTATTAAATAAATTATTTAGTTAATAATAGTTAAAAATACTAAATTGATTCAACTAATAAGAAACTTTATTGACTTTCCAAAAAATAGAAATTTTCTGATACTTTTTTCTGATGTAATGTAAAATACATTGAATTCTAATAAAACGATGAAATTTTGAGTTTAAGTATTTGTTACTAGAGTCTGTTGTATACCAGCTATGAAAAATAAAATACCAATCCTTATCAGCATGTACGGATATTAATAATATGCTTCTACATTAATTGAAGCTAATTATAATTTCCTTAGATAGTGAGTAGTAAATAAGAAAGAAAAAGGCTATCTTATTTCTTTGAAAAAAAGTAAACAATGAATGAATAAATATTATAAATAGATGAAATGATAAGAAAATCAAAATATTTTTTAAATTTAGCTATAAACATGATAATTGCAGTATTTTAGTTAAATTAATATTTACAAAATTTAAAAAATAGGTAAAATTAACAAGGATTTATGAGTATATAAGTAAGAAATTTCATAAGTTAACAACAAAACACTTTTATAAATTTATAAATAAGTATTATTAATAATCCTTACATTCATTTTTAAAATAAAAATAGTTAATCCATTAAGAAAAATTGAATATTAGAATTAATTAATAATTATAAATGAACTCTAAATATCTTTAATTAATTTCTCTCTTACTCAATTTTAAAATTCCAAGATCAATCGTTTTTTCACACTTACACTAGACTTAATTGTAATGCTTTGGATATAATTTGATTCCTATTTTACAATAAGACAGCAATATTAAAATATAATGGATACTGTTAAATCATAATAAAATTTTCAATATAAAATGGTAGAATTAAATTTTTAATTTAAATATGTACCTTAAATTATAGAAAATGCTAAAAAACCTATCTTTAAAATTATATTTCCATTTTATATATTACACTTCACATTCTTTTATAAGGGTTTAAAATACTGTAATAATTATATATGTGCTTATTATTTTCTAAAAAACCTGAACTTAATAAAAGATACATAACAATTATAGAAGGGTTTTTAAGCAGCTTTCTAAGTTTATTTGAGTGTATTATTTTTATGAGAAAAACCTTCTATAACTAAAAATCGAGTGAATTTTTTTATTTGTTAGAATTTTTTTAATTATTCTAACCTGAGTTTACAACAATAAAGTTTCTTTAATGCAAAGACAAATATTGATATGCGTTTATAGAAGGTACATCAATAATTATTACTTAATAATTAAAATTCATTATGGAATAGAAAAATTTTGTAGCTGACAGGCTTGAATATGTGCTATTTGTTTGATTTTGTTATTTATATAACTGTTAATTAATAAAAGGATGATCGGATTTTATTAAATCTGTTTTATAATTTTTCTTTTTTGCATTCGAAAAGTTTTTAATGAAAGCTAAAATAACTGAAGGTATACAGGAGTTGATTAAATTAAAGTAGAGACTAACCTAAAGAATAATTTGTAAAGTTAAAGTTTTTAATTTCAAATATGAAAAGAAATTCATAAAATATCTTCATTATACATTGAGAAAATTTATTGAGAAAATTTGAGAATTATAAATAGAAAATTTAAATATTAACAAATTTTTTATGTTGAATATGTTTGATTTTAATTTTTAATTTTAATATTTGATTACTTTGCTAGTAATATAACTATTAAAAAATACTTACTTGATCGTTTAAGTGTAAACTGTTTCAAGATTTAATCAAGTTTATATGAATGCTATCATCCCTCCAATTCTATAAAAAGTGTTATAAATATCTACAAATATTTGTTTTTCTTTTAGTAAATACTGATAGCTATAATTAATGAGAATATCTCTATGATAAATATTAATAATAGCTCAATAAAATGTTTTTTATTAGGAAGTAACTCTTTTTTAGTAGGTTTCTTGGTTTTTAGATAAATGTGAGAAAATATTAAAAAATTAATTGTTTATATTACTTACTTTGTTAATAAACATCATTTATTCTTTATACTATCATAAGTAAATATAAATCAACTTTCGGTATTCAAATTAGTTTTAGCTTCTATAGATATAAAGTTGAATCGCTTTAGTAAGAATAAAGTAAAAAAGCCTAGCTATATTTGAAAATGGATACATTTTAAAATAACAATATTAAACTCATAAGTAATTATACTATAATATAGACAATAATATGATAAAGAAGATTTATTTTTTGATGTAACCCCGCACTTTTTTTGAAACAAATTGCTATTATATATAAATAATAATTTACATTAGCTAGAAATTTATTAATCACCACTGATCTATTTTATCAGAAGAGTTTTCTTAATTCAATTCAAATTCCACCCAGTAAACTAACTCCACTAAAAAATTTTTTTCTAAAAAAACAGAACCAACCTAGCAGCAGAATTTTAATTTCTTCTTGTATACTGAATATAGATTTCTAAATATTGAATAAATAAACAGTAAATTATTTCTAGATATTACATTACTTATAAATACATTAACAGCTAGCCTATATTAAATTTACACTTGATCAATTAGATCTGAAGAGAGTAATCTGATTATTTTCCAAAATATTAAGATAATTCTTTTTTATTCTCAATTTTAGAAAATTCAATAATGCTTACAAGCATTCCAAGCAAGCAGCAAAAATAATTTAAATTATTAATTTTTATCTATAAGGTATCTCTATTAAACTATTGTTGAAAAAGTGAAGTTAATTATAAAGGTTCTAATTTTTGACAAATTTAAATGTTATAATCATTTTTATAATTTTGTTAAGGTTTCGATAGAGTTTAAATAGAGATCACACGTTTAATTTTTAATTAAATATTATAAATACAAAAATAAAATTTTATTAATACTTTAATAATGAGTAAATTACTAATCTTAACCTTAATTGGTTTATCCGTGGTCTTAGCTTGCCACAGCAGTTGCTAATGTAATGAAGGTTCACATAATTGTAACATCTGTGAACTCGATTCCATCGGTTCAGCTATAGATTAAAATGGTAGAACTTGCCCTTGCCCTCTTGGGTACTACAAAGCCGATTATGAAGACTGTAACTATATTTATGCTGATAGCTAATATAGTGGTGGATGTGCTTAAAATTGTAGAGACTATGCTAGTCTTGATGAAGCAAAAGCAGCTTGTAACCTTGATCCTAGTTGCCAAGGTATTACTTGGAGTTATGCTGGAGTCGGTGGAAGTGCTTCAACAAACCCTATTGGAAATGGTCGTGGTTACTAACTAAGAGCATCTGGTGGTGGTTCATACTTTTTACCAAATAAAGAAAATACTTGGTTAAAAGGAAAATGCCCAAATAATAACAATATAAATGACGAACTTCATAAATAAGTTTGTGATTTTGAAGCTAAACAAGGTACTTATCTTAGCGGATGTGCATAGGATTGCAAAGATTTTGCTACCTTGGCAGCTGCTCAAGCAGCTTGCAGAGCTGATCCTAACTGTGGTGGTGTTACTTTTAGCAGAGCAGAAATTGGTGGTTCTGCAGCTACTAATGCATTAGATGGTTAATATGGTTTCTAACTGAGAACAGGAAGAACTTTCATTAATTCTCCTAATGGTGAAAATTCTTGGAGAAAGTAACGTTGTAATGACTGCTAATATGACTACTCTGATGGTATGTACAGTGGTGGTTGTGTTTAAGGTTGCAAAGATTTTGCTACTCTTGATGAGGCTAAGAATGCTTGTGATGCTGATCCTAATTGTAAAGCTGTTACTTACAGTTTTGCTGCCGTCGGTGGTTTCAATGCTGTAGATGCTATAATAGGATATGGACATGGTTATCAATTAAGAGCTTCTGGAGCTGGTTCTTAATTTAAACCCAATAAAGAAAATACCTGGATAAAGGGAAAATGCCCTGATCCTCACAGTGCCAATAATCCTTGTGACTTCTAAGCTTATCAAGGCACTTATTTGGGAGGATGTGTTTAAAATTGTAAAGATTTTTCAAATTTGGCTGATGCACAAGCTGCTTGTAGAGCTGATCCTAGCTGCGGTGGTGTTACTTTTAGTAGAAAAGAAATTGGAGGTGGCGATGCTTCAAATGCTTTTGATGATGTTTGGGGTTTCTAATTGAGAGCTGGTACAACATTCATATAATCTCCTAATGGTGAAAATTCATGGCTCAAGATTGATTGCCCACGTGTTATCCACACCTGCAAAAAAGATATAGATAATGCAGAAACAATGGATCCTTGTAAGATCGATATTGCTAAATCTGTTGCAGATATTCAAGTTAAAACCCGTTGCTACTTAGAAATTGATAACAAAGATAGAAGTTTTGTTTTTTCAGAAGTTACTTTGGATCTCACTCAAGCCAACTTGAATCAAGGCTGCTGTGGAGAACTTAGAACCTTAATCCAATATTAAAATCCTGATACCGATAAATATGAAAATTTAAATACAGATTATATTATTGATGGAGTTAATGGTAGTAAAACTCTTAAGATTCCTCTTATAGATATTTATAAACTTGCTTATATTTAGAACGTTGGACCTCAACAAATTTCTTAGGAAGTTCGCTTACAAATTTACATTGGCCACTCAAGCAAATTCGTTAGAGTTCACAAATGGAAATTACTTGTCTTTACCAACAGAGATGAAGTTGAAACCTTCTAGATTGATGTTGATATCCAAAGAACTGAAGATTGCTCAAATAATTGTGTAGTTATTGCTGATTTGACAACTATTGGAAATGTCTATACTGATAGCTCTTTCAAATATTTATAACCAAGCGATCACTTGTATGTTGTAGGCGATTATTTCTATGCTAGAATTATTTTCGCTGATGCTACTTATACTAAGAAACTTGATTTCGTTTCATTGTATCTAAAGGATGATGAAAATAGAGTTTATAATTTCAGTTAGCTTACTGATGCTACTTGGGATGGCTCTGGTTTAAGAATAGCTCTTAGGTTAGTAGATCCTTCTCTTCAATCTGTTATTCAAGTTAATATGTTAATTCATGCTGACTAATAAAGATTCCTACAATCGACTAGTTAGGACAAAGGTCAAGAAATTTCCTAATAATTCACTGCTTAGGTTATCAATCCAAAGAAGACTTCTAGCGCTGCTAATGCAAATGATGAAGATAAAAAATCATCATACTCTACTATTATATTCTTAACTTTGAATTTACTTGGGTTATTCTTGTTGTTCTGAAAATTCTGATCAGATTCCATATTTGAAAAAGAAGACTTCGAGATTTATATACTATAATATTACTGAAATTAAATTACTAAGTTTTACAATAAATAATAATTCATATAGAGTTTAAACTAATTTTACATTTTGTATTACCTTTAATACTTTACTTACTTACCTACTATCTTTTAATCTTTCTTTTTTTATTCACATTATTATTTATATTCTAAACAAAAAAAGATCTTTTTTTTTCTATTAAAAATAAAAAATTCAAATTGCTTTTCTAAAATAATTTTTGATAAGAGCAATCGATGAACAAATTTAACTAAGGATTGATAATCTTCTATAATTTTATGATTATTATATCATTTTTTATATATTAGTAAATTCAATTAAAAAGATGTTAATTGATTTAAGGTTGATTCTTTTAAGGCTAGTATAGAATTAAATTAAATAGAATTATTCTTATTTTTTATTTCTTTTATATAAATAATAAAATTCTAGCTATTTTTCATTTCTATAAAATGTTATTTAACATTGATTATTTTGTCATCCAGAAATACTTTATTTAGATAAGAATCTAGTTAATTTCAAAAACTATCAAAAAGATAGAGATATTAGATTTTTATAGTATTAAAAGTCTTTACGAATTTACTTGGAAATGAATTATATTTAAAAGTTGGCTAAGAGTTTATAAGAAAAAGAATAGAATAAAAATATTTAACTTTTCTGTTAAGAATGCCTAATTGTTTTTAGTGAGGGGAATAAAGTTTCATCTATTTGTATCAATTTGAATTGTATTTCTTGTTTATGTAGAAACTGTGAAAAGAAACATGCATTAGATAAAAATCATTTAATTCAAGACATTTCCACAACTTCCCTCAATTTAAATATACTGTAAATTTATTTAGCTTCTTAAATAATATTAGTGAGCATTCCTCATTTATTTGCTTCTTTAATCTAATTTATATTGTAGCCAGATTGCTCATTTTTAAAAAAACTATGGTAGGATTTGCATAAAAAATATTTATTATATCTTAATAATAGATTTAAAGATGCAGTTTATTTAGAAGATTAAAAAATTCTAGATAGAATTAATCGTATATTTCCATTGTTCTCCTCCCTTGAAATTCTTTCAATCACTCTTCCGTAAGTATTTCTTAGAGCTTTTCATTTAACACTTAAGAAATTGATTAACACTTATGGATTTTATTGTTTGAATTTAGTAGATAACCTTCTCAATTGCCAATAATTATTTATTATAATATAGAGTTAATCTTTAGAATACAAATTTCTTATTTACTGTAGTTTCTTTTATGCAAAGAGGATTGAACAGATTATAAAAATTTAGACTTAAAGCTTTAAATGGCAGTATATTCAGTGCAGAAATGTTAAATTGTTTAGGAAAAATTTTCCATATTCAAAGCCTAAAAGAAATCAAGATGGATTTAAAAAATTCTTTAAGCTTGAATCCTATAGATTAAACCAATTCTATAAATCATTTCTTTTAACTAGTTTAATCTTCTCATTAATAAAATCTGAAGTATTTGTAATTGAACATTTAAGATGCCAGCTGCAATCTCTTAAAGATTTTAAACTCCTTCACATCATTATCAAATTTACACATTTTAAAGTTTGAAAGCAAAAGTAATGTTGAAATAAAATCTGAATTAGAAGTTTATTTAATGATTAAACACTTACAATAGCTGAAGTTATTAGTGGAAGTAGTTTTAGAAATTAAAAGTATTAAATATTTTATGGATAATACAAATTCTATTAATTCATTGGTTTAATCACTCAATCAAACTTAGAATAGAATCAGAAAATTCACATTAAAAGATTCAATACACTCTCTTGGAAATTTTTTATTTCTTAACTGCAATTACTTATCTAAATGTGATAAGAAGGAAGGAGTATCTTTAAAGCTAGCTTATCTTAAAAAAAGAACTCTGATACAATAGCTTTACTTAATCTAAAAATTGAAATTCTTTTAAAGAAAAGAAAAAACTTTAGAATTAATGTTTAATTTTTTTGATGGCTAATGAAATAATTAGAAACTTTATTATTATTAATATAATTATATTCTTTTAATTAAAAAAAAGAGTAAAACAATCATAATAAAGCATTTAATTATTTTGCTTTTATTCCCAATTTAAGAAAAATTGTTTGCTTATTTTGTGTTATTTTATAGATGTCATTTCCAATTATTAATAATGATTTGATATTTACAAGAGATATTAGTAATTATACATAAAATCTCTATAATAATGATGATTAGTATCTTTCTAATCTTGAATTATTTTTTCATCAAAAATTAATTGTTTTTTATCAAAGTTTATCTGTCTGTTTGTCTGTCTCACCAGATTATTTTATTGCATATCAAAAACTTATATTTTACAATATCTAAATAATGAATGATCTTTTTAAAGAATCTAAAAAAGTTCAAGATATCTTTTTATAATAAATAGATAATTCAATCTCATTTAAAAAAGTAAAAACTAGGATTGCATAATATATATATATATATACTAAATATAGAATTTTCTTGCAATTTTTAACATTTATTTTTAAAATGCAAATATATTTCTTTATTAAAATTTTCAATATATAAACTCAATTAGATTTTTTGAAGTCAAGAGAAGCAGAATTTATGCAGTAACGAATGCCTCTTGGCTTTGGTCCATCATTAAAAACATGACCTAAATGTGCACCACATTTCTTACAAACTACCTCAGTTCTAACCATTCCATGAGAGTTATCTACATTTTCTTTAATCTTTCCTTCTTCACCTAAAGAAAATGCAGGCCATCCACAACCAGAATTAAATTTACTGTCAGATTTAAATAAAGTTTCTCCGCATACAATACATATATAATCTCCTTTTTCAAAATGCTTATCATAAATTCCTGTAAAAGGGTGTTCAGTATCTGCTTCTTGAGTCACTCTATATTAAAGAGGAGTTAAACGCTTTTTTAATTCACTTTTATCCATCTTGAAAGAAAATTCCTATTGATTTTTATTTGAGGTTGAGAAAGAGTTTTAGTTAGTCTAGGGTAATAAGCTAACGGAATATGGATGATATTTAGCTAGTATTATAGCTACAGAAGGGACTATTAGAAGCTTTTTGTTAAAGGGTTTTTAGATATGTTTTTTTAAATTATTAATTAGTCTAAACATAATATTAATTTTTTTTCTTTTTAATTGACTGATTTTAGCAGTGTTTTACTTAGTTATTATAATATTCATGAATCATTGACTAATTATTCCAGTTAGTAAGAAATTTCTTTATTACACCTATTTACTTCAACATAGAGATAATACAGATATTTTCAAGAAAATTTATCAGAAAAAGATCTGAAAAATATAGGAGTCATTTCTTCAATTTTTCCTACTTGCAAATTAGAGTAGAAAAAAAATATTCTTAGAATAATTGTCGATAGCATCTATTAGAACTCCAACTTAATATCTGTCACCTTTACTTTTAAATTAGAGATAAACTAAAATAATTTAAGAGAAAAATGATGAGTTATAATAATTTAAGATTTGCAGTTGAGATATTTTTATTTACAATCAACTAATTAATTAATAATAAAGTAAGTAAGTAGTGAGTGACTTAAATGATATATATTTATGGGTACAATAAAAATATTGTTTAAATTAAATTAACTTAGATTTTATTACAATTTCATTTTACAATGAATTATTTTGGTTAAAAGTTTTTGAATTTTTATAAATTTTATTTAATTAAAGTCTATTCTTGAGCTGTAAATAATTTATTGGGAGTGTTTATTAATAAATATTTAAGCTAACTATTCTCTTTAATTAGTATCTATAATAGCTAGATTAATTCATCAGATAGTAAATAAATATTTACTTTAAAATCAAGAATTAATTTATTGATATTTGAACTAAATTGAAGAAGATTTATCATGTCCATGCTTAATTCAGCAATTAAATTGAGAGATATTCTTTATCCATTAATTAGAACTCTCTTTTTATTGTTATCTAATATTTCATAAGGAAGGGTTAAAACTTTAGATGGAATTTCCATACTTAAAATTCTATAGATTAAATGATCATTTGATAATTATTCTATCTTATCACATTTGAAAATTAATTTTGAGATTTGGTTATTCATTTTTACAACTTCTGAATCCTAAATTCTAAAATTATTAGATATTATATTGCCTTGTAGGTTAATTTTCACCTTTTAATAACTTTTTTCAAATAGCAATTTATTTAAATTGTTTAAATCTTATTATTTTATTGTATAGTTAAAATTTTTGTATGAAAGACTAATCTTTTTTACATGGTCAATCTTTAAAATATTTTCTATTACTTCATTGAAGAAATTTAAAATATATTCAGGAGAAAGTTAAGTTTAACTAGGATTACTCAGATTGTATTTTTTTATATAAAATTTAAAAGATTTTAGTTAACCTTTTATTCTACGTTTATGAAGTAATTCTTTTATTTGATCCATATCTTATTTAGATATCTAATGACTACTTACTCTGATTCCAATATTGGAAATTAAAAAGTTGAATGATAATCCCTTAATTATATGATCTAGACCTATAAATTTATAATTGTCTATTGCATTTATCTCAAAGGTATGTAAAATGCTTGTGTTGCATAAATAGTCAGTGATTTCTTTTGTGAAGTGTATGTTAGATTTTTAAAATCCTAGCTTAACAACTTATAATTTATTAGTTAAAGCTGTAATACTTTAAGCAAGATGCTAGTAATCAAAGTATAAGTACATAAGAGACTGTGTAATATTAAGATAATTCAATTGTTTTAAATTGCTTATATCTATTAATGATATTTAATTACTCCTGTAGACAATACCATTTATATTTACTACATTCGCTATGTCTGGACATTTATTTTCTAAAAAATCTGATTTTTTTAATTAATGTTTTATTCCGCAATTACACCGATCTATTTTAGAATTCTTTATCTTCAAATATTATAATGTATCATTATTTTACTAAAGGAAATCTTAGATATCTAAATCAATATTATCATATATGCTGAATTTCCGGATTTAATTCATTTATTTTAATGCTTGAGGAAGTAGTCTAGCACTCAAAGGAGGAAGTTCTAAAGGAAGGTATACTTCTTATTAAGTAAACATAATTTTGGATTTATTAAATTTTTCTTCAGTCTAATTATTTTAATCTTGTTAAAGGGTTAAAATATTAGATAATTCTGATTATAGGCAATATTTATGCACATCTAATCCTCTTCTAGCCGTTTTGAGAATTACTTAGACATAAGGGTCGCAGTTAGCAATATCTATATCTGTTTCATAAGTATCTGAAACAAGATCTGCATAAGTGTAAAATCTATATGATTTTTTACTAGCATGAGATTCTAAGTGTATACTATTATTATTTTCTTTTTAAGGAACCTTCAGTTAAAATAGATCATTTTAGATAATAAGGACATTCTCTATAAAAGTAAAATTTTGATGCAAATCTATAAAAAATGATCCACTTTCTCCAATAATCATATGGAGATGCCTTATATTATTCATCTATAAAAAGTACTCTTTTAGTTATGCTTACAGTTTATATAGGAATTCCTGAGAGATCCCGAATTCAAACAATAAAAACAAACAACTATAATTTCCTTCCTCATTATGCAGGTAATTAAGTATATCGTCAGAATTAAAATAAGGTTTTGAACAACCAATTAATATAGAATCATCTATTTTAATACATTAGAAAAGCATTTTATCATTCAATTTAACATCTTCTTGAAGCTTTACTGGATGGTCTTCTTTAATTAAAATGCTCTATTGATATTTCAAACTAGGCAAAATATTTTATTAGTTACTTTAATTATTTATTCCATTCAACGCAACTTTTTCATTTTCAAAAGCAAAATTTGAAAAATCCAACTCCTCATTTTCTTATTATTTCTTAGAACCTATCTCGTGTTGAGTTTAAATTTTAAAATTAGATTCGAGTTTATATAATTAAAGGAAATATCTTAGTAATTCAATTAAAGATGCCGATTGATTATATTAAAAATTAGCGTTGACAACTATCCCATTGTTATAGTTCTCCAAAAGGTTCTTTAATAATAATTTCATGAAAAATTAAAAATCTATTTATTCTGAAGAGTTAACTTATAAATAATTAAAGGATTCTAAATATTATGGAAATCTCAAAGAAATCTAATCAATATATTGATAACTTAAAGACTACTCACTTAAATGAATGTTTAACTGCACTAAGCTTTCATCCTTCTCATCTAATAACATCTTAAGTTACTAAAAAGTATATAAGCATTCTTCTTGGATATTCACATAAAAGTGCCTATTAACATTAACATTTTCTATCTTCTCAGTTTTTATTTTGTGAGAGTTAAGAAAGTCAGTAACTTTATTCATTTTTTCTTAATTTGATATCCTATAAAGAATAAATTCATCAGAAAATAGGAAAGAATTAGAAGAAATTTTCATATTTAATACTCTATCTATTATCTTGTCTCCTTCATCGGCGTAAATTGCTTCATCTTCTAAAGTTTATTTTACATTCACATATTTAGTTTCGGCTTATATATTTCTAACATCTTTAACTAATTCTAATCTTTCCTTAGGCAACATATTACATTCACTTAAATTTAAACTGAAGCATTAAAGCATTATATTTTATGTTCTTAAATTCTTAAGTATTTTATGCATATCTGCTAATATTATATCAAATGAATTCTTATTCTTAGGAAGATTTATATGTAACTAGTTTATCTTTTATAATCTGTCTGGTTTAAGTTAAGCCATCTTTTGTAGCTGAGATTGAGAAGTAATTAATACTTTAGATGGAATATCAAAAAATGCAAAGACTTTCTTCACCTTCTCTTCCTTTCTACCTTTTTGAGATTCCATCATACAAGTCAATAGATCGAAAAATGATTTAATTTCGCTATCAAACATCCAGTGAGATAAAATAAAGATATTATAAAAGACACTAACAACACTACTTATAAATGCGAGAACAATAAACCAGTTAATTGATCCATTGCTATATTTCCATACTAAATATTAAAGAATTTATGAAAAATTTGTAATTGCATTAGTTGTTTTATTTAAATTTACAATTCAACTCGTAGTTGTTAATAAATTAGAGTATAGACATTGGCATTGCCTCAAAAATTGAGATGAATATTTCATTTATTTCAATTAATTTCTTCAAAGTTCTATCCTAATTAATAAAAATAGCTCTTAAGGTCTTCAATATTTTATAAACTTGCTTTTTCTAAGAGAAATCTAAAAAAAATTCTGTTAGTATTACTCCCCTCAATCAGATTAAATTAAAAAAATAACAAAAAATCTTGCGGCTGTCAGTGAAAGAAAACACTATACTAATAAATTATATTGATGTATTACTTCTGCTATTTAAAGGAAAGTTGGTCTAATATTAACTTCAAGAATTTAATTAATATTATCGTTTGAATTACTTGCTTCTGACATCTCAGTCAATGTAACTATCTAGTTTTCTATAAATTTAATGTAAATAAATAGAAAAATAAATCTGATAATATAGTTTAAAATCATTAAGACTAGTGATTAATAAAAAGTATTACCTTCATCGGAGGTACTTTAATTTGTTGATTCTTTTTATCTCATAAAATTTTTATAAAGCGTTGTCTGTTAAGTTGCATACTTTAGTAGTTCTGGAGTAATAACAACTTCAAACTTCTTGAAAGTATAGGCGATCAAAAAGAAAGGAAATACTTTAAGAGTTTAAAGAGCTGTAATCATAAAAGCGTTTAAAACTTACTTAAGAGAGTACTTGAATAGGATATAAGTCTCTTTCAAACTTACCTAAATCAATCTATAAATAAACTATAAAATATATTCAGAATTAGCTAAATACTATTCTCTCAATTTCTTCTCATTTGCTACATTTTTATTTCGATCCAATTTAATCTTCCCAAGAGTGATACTCCATGTTATAAGCATTATGAATGGTGTGATCGTAATAAAAAACAACATCAAATATCTAATATAATCCTATTGAAATTTAGCAGTGTAAACATAAATAATATCTGTCACTAAATCCCATATTCCAATTACAATTTTTAAAAGTAATATCAAAAGAATTCCTATTCTCTGCGCTTTCCTGTTCATTTTGTTTACAAAATCTATTACCTTCTATTAATTAATTTTCTTATATGATACTTCTAATTTATATATCTTTATATTATGAACACTTTATAATTGATTACTTTTAAAACTCTCTTTGGATATTTTAAGAAAATCAAAAAGTTTTCAATATTTATCATACAAAATTATTCTCCACTATTTTCTTAAATTGAATTACTTAATTGACTATAAATCTACAATAACTAGAAGTAAAAAATAAATTTAAAAGTTATATGAATTAGCAAAAACATTGCCTAGTTACTTATAATTTACAAACCTGATACAAAAAAATCAAGTGTAAACTTAATTACTTTGAAATTCTTCTAGAAGAAATTAATATCATCATTTATTATTCAGTATCTATTAAATAAATGTCATTAATATTACATGTAGAAACTACTTAAAATCTTTAATCTCAAGAATATTCTTCTTTTTAATTTACTCTATTTGTTTTTTTAGCATTCCCTGATCTTAATAAAATTATAAATTTGGTTAAATTAGACAAAAGAATCTACCTTATTTATTATTTTAATTAGAAAATTTACAAATATCTAAACAATGAGACTAAAAAGAAAATTTCAAATCTTAAAACTTAATATATGGAAAAAGTTACAGACCTAAAGTTTATGCAGATAAACTTAAGGTCTGTAAATTTTTCTAGTAATCAATTTAAAAACCACTACCCAGAAATAAATTTACTAAGATAAGCTATAATTATTTATTAATATGAGTTCAAATCTAAGGATTATCTTTTGAGTATTTTCGAATTTAATAAAGTCAAAATATCTTTAAAATAAAAATTATTAAGCTATTGAGCAAGGTATTTTCATTTTATGATTAAGTTTATATATATTCATAAAGTGAGTGAATAAAATATGTTTAATACTTTATCAATTAACTCTTTGTATTGATTAAAAATAGCTGATGATTTGTTAGTATATGTTTTATTAATTTTACAATTATCATTCAAATAAAATACAATTTATATTATAAATTATCATTCGTTTATCTTTATTTTTATAATTTAAATAAAATGATTAAATTTAAAAATACTATATTGTGTAGTTCCTTAACCTCTGAACTCTCAAATTACAAAAATTAGTGAATGTAAGAGAGGGAAAATATTACATCTTTAAAAGATTTTTGATAATATTTAAGTAATGCATGTTTTCATTCAAAATAATTAGGAATATATTTTTTATTATTTAGATTTGGGTTTCTCTTTTTTTGAATCTATTTAAAATATTAAATTATTATAATTATCAAAAAAGTGCCTTTCATTAATTTTCTTAAAATAAAATTAATTTATAAGTATAACTTTAAATAAATTTTCTCCAAGATATATTATAATTCGTGAAAACTTCAAAATAGTAAAATTAGTGTAAATAATATATAATTCTGAGGTCACAATGAATGATGTTAAAATTAGAGTATTCATTTATTAGTCAACTCTTAAAGAGGTAATACGGCAACTTAAGTTCTTAGTGAATAGTAATAATAGAATAAACATTTCAAAACAAGCTAATTAAACTGTTAAAAATTATGATAAATAAATTTTTAATTATTTTATTAGAGATAATAACATATTTTTAAAGCATCTAAAGTATTTAATTCTATTGTTCATCTCTTTTGTAGAAAAAATGAATGAAACAAAATCCTTATTTAATAATAATAAATATTTAAACAGAGTAGATTAATTGAACTTAAATATAATCCTTTGCTTTATTTTAAGGGTTGTAATAAAAATATTAAGTTGTCATACACCTACTTAATTAAAACAGAGAGATAAATTGTTATTAATTTCTAAGTAAAATTTAGATTAGAAAATGAAAATTAATAAGAATAAGCTAAGAAAACTTTATAAATTTTTCAGTTTCTCTTTAAAATTTAAAAAATTAATCACCATTTATTTTAATAATAAAAATTAAATTTTAAACATCAAGAAAGATGTGTCAAATATTAAATATTTATGTTTTATTTAAAATCAAGATTTACCGTAAAGTATTTTAATAATTTTTGTATTTTAAAGGCAATAAAAATAATCCTTTCTCCTATATTAAAATATTATAAAAGAATAGACAGATAGATGAAACTATTTGTATCATAGTCATCTATAATTAAGTATTTAGTTTAGACTTTTACAAAATATACTATCATTCATTCGGTGTAATTAATTAATTAAATCACAGCACACATAATAGATAATTAAAAATTCTGAAATATCTTATGTCAAATTTTTTATTGATCTATCATTTATCAAATTGAACAAATCATCACAAATAAATTGATGTTTTTTATAACTTTTTATTTGTTAATTTATTTGAATCAAAATTTACTAATTTTTTAATCTCTATTTTACAAAATTCACTGGAAGTAAAATAAATTTTTTAAATAAAGATTACTTACTTACCTAATTTGTTAATAGTTCTAGAAAGATAATAAAAACGATATTTTAGGTATTTCTAGCAAACACAAAATGATGCAAAAAGAAAAAGAAGTATGTAATTTACAATTTAAATTATTATTTATTTTTTTTATATAAAAATGCACTTTAAAAACTTTTCTTTTTTGAGCCAAATCTTCATTAAAAATACAATCCCTTTCCTTTAAATATATGTAAGAGAATGGGGTAAAAAAATTTTTCACTTTCTATTACATTTTAAAGGTAGAGCACTAATCTATTTCAGAGTAAGAGCCCAAATTAAAAAGCAACAAATATGCAATTCTCATGAAAGAAAAAAGCTAAATTGTGATAAAAGAATCACTTGTGGAGGTATTTAAGTTTACTTTAATAAGCTATCACAATATTTTGATAAAATTTAATGTATTTTACATTAAAAAATTGAAATAAATATTTTACTAATTATTATATTGCGTATATCAGCCTTAGACTTACATCATAGCAGTATCACGATTACCAGCACAGAATCTGTTTTAATAAATTAAACTCAAATTATATAAGAATTTCTGGAAAAAAGAAAGTATTTAAGAGGAGTTTAGACATTATCCTAACATTAAGGTGGAGTACTCAGTGATTAGGGTAGTTTTGTGTTGGGATTACTTCTAATCTATAAGTAGAATTAGTTAATATAGTATAAAAGGTGAGCGTAGTAATTATCATTACAGTACTATTTATTTTTTAATTCAGAAAATATAAGTATATTTTGATCCCACTTCAAAAATTAAGCCAAATGTTAAGACTATTTATTCTGATTATACATGTGAAATGCAATGTAATTAGGTGGTTTATTTTGTCAGGAATTAATTTATGACGCATCCTTGTATAAATGATATTTTGGCAGAAATAATTTACCCAGTTCTTTAAATCCATCTCAATAAAGGCATCAGTCAAATCTATGTATACTAAGTTAATAAAAAATAATCTGAAAAGCCAAAAACAAATTAAAAAAAGAGATTTCACCTAAGAATCCTTTATTTTTAAGCTACTAATAACAAAATTAAACATATAGATAAATAAGAAATGTCAAGCTTCACTGAAAATACAGGAAATCAATGTGATCTTTATGTCTTTGATTTCGACTACACCATTATTGAAGAGAATAGTGATACCTGCTTCTACAACCTTTTCGAAAATGGAAAGTTACCCAAGGAATTAGCTGATGTAGAAGACGAAAATTAGTGGACTGCTTTTATGAACAAGGTCCTTGCATATATTAAATAAAAGGTAGGAGTCACTAGTGAATAACTCAAAGCTGAACTTGAAAAGTGCCACTTAATCGGTGGTATGAAATAACTTTTTGAAAAGATTAAATCCAAGGGTGGTGATATTATTATTGTTAGTGATGCTAATTCTAACTTCATCAAGTGGATCGTAGAAAAGAACGAGATAGCCCACTTGTTCACTGCAATCTATACTAACCCTTGTGAAATTGAAAATGACCAATTGATAGTCAAGCGTTTCTACGAATCCCACGATTGTGTCTACTGCACTGGTACCCCCAATATGTGCAAGAGTAAAATCATCCGTGAACATTTAGCTAAGTATCCTGGAAAATATGACAACATTAACTACTTTGGTGATGGTGGTAATGATTTCTGTCCTATGTTCCATCTTAAGGATGACAAATCAACTGGGTTTGTTAGATAAGGATTTGCTTTGGAAAAGAGAATCAATAACTACTTTAATAATCCTAATGCTCAACCTTTCAAATGTAAAATGGTTTACTGGAAATAAGCTTATGATTTCCTTGACCAAATTTGAAAAAGAAAGTAGAATATATACTTAATTTATTTTGATAATATAATAAACTTATAACTTTAATATCTCTTACACTGTAAATATATAAAGAAATAAATAATCCATCCATCCATACACTCTATAATTGTATCTTCTTTATTTCGCCACCTTCTCATTACTATAATTTACTCTCTATAATATTCATTTGCATCCTTTCATATATCCATCTCTTAATCTTAATGACTTCATAGAGAATTATTTTACAAAATTTAATTTTTTTATAAATTCATCTTCTCTAAAATATGTAGTTTTCTGCATCTTTCTATTTCTTAATACGCAATTTTGTGGCTGTGATATTTTTAATTAATGACTGTTTAAACATCGCCTAATTAATTCTTTTCTAAGGGTGTTAATAGTAATTAACTAAAGTAAGGTTTATTTTAACATAGTATTAAATCATATCACTGTTTTTAATGAGTAATTTTAAACCAATCTATAAAACGAATATACTCCACAATAAAGTAATTCGATAAATTTGCGTTCAAATAGTTAGCACTTTATTTAACTAAAATATTTAATTTGAAGAAATAAATAACAATTTTAGTTCTAACATTTTCTTCTACCATTTAATTAATTAATAATTAATGTTTAAGAAAATTTTATTAAAATGATCTATTGATAAAATAATAAAGAATATTTATTATTTTTTTTATAGGTAATAGTTGTTTAGTTATCCATAATGTCATTTAGAGAGAGAAACTATCAATATTTTGCATGCATATATTTTAACTTTATTAACAAATCATAAAGAATCATTATTGAAATAAATATCTTAAAAGATTAAAATCTAATGAATATGTAGTAACTTATAAAAAATCTACATTATTTTGATTTAAAGAATATTGCTAATATCTCGATAAATGAATAAATATCAAAAACATTGATAATAAATACACTTGTCTATTATTCATCCATTTTCATAGTTAAATTATTATTAAAAATAATTAATAGTAAATCAAAAATGGTTAATTGTAGTATAAAAATTAAATTATATAGGGATATTTGTTTGCTTGCTAGCTTGTTTCGTTATTCAAATTTTTGATAAGTTAACTAGATTTTATACATAAGAAAATAAATGATTTAGAATTTACTATCTTTCATTTTTTTTAATTTAGAATTTAAATCTTCTTTATTTAATATTTAAACATATATTGTTTAGTAAGGAGAAGAATTATTATCATAATCTTTTAGGATTATTTAAAAAACTAACAATATTTCTTTGAAGTCACTAGACAAATTAAGAAGTAAATCTACTTATGAATTGATTTATTGGTCATTCGCAATTTTTGAAATTGTTAAAAATTCGCAGACTTGATAATATCTTAGGAAAGTTCTTCTATATAAATATAAATTTGATTCAACGATATAAATTTAATTAAAAAAATAAAGGAATTTAACTACAAATAATAGGGATTAATCCAAAACAAGAACTTGTCAACAATGAGCCATTCAGAATTAGCTGATATTGAAGATGCCATAGCAGGTGATGTTGCTGATGATTTTATCTAAAAAGATAGAATTAAAGATAGAAACATCAAGAAGAGACCTAAAAAGGTAAAGAAAGTTGAAGAAGAACCTAAAATTGAAGAACCTCAAGAATAAGATGATGACGACGAAATTAAGTTTGGTAGGATTTTATAAAATTGAAGCATTTACAAATAAATAAAAACCACCATTAAACTAAATATATTATTCAGCATTCTTCCCTCGCTTTCAAACTTTTTATCTATTATATTAGAAAAAATTTTAACACCATCAGGGGAAAATATAAAGTAAAATAGTCTAAAAAAGGTGTATGAATGTGTAGATTTTTACTATCAAATGTTTGAATTTGGCATAATTTAGCAAGCTAATTAAATGGTTTTAACAATTCAAAAATTTATGGAAATTTGATAACCTATCTTATTATAAAAACCCTTAAAGATGTAACTAAGTAGAATCTATGTTTACAAATTATTTTTTTAAAAAATAGATATGCCTGTAAATAATTAAGTACCAGGAACTTAGAATATTTATGTTAAGACTTTTGGTTGTTCTCACAACATCAGTGATAGTGAATTTATGATGGGATAACTCGCAGAATATGGTTATAATTTATGTAGTGATCCTAAAGATGCTCATCTTATATTGGTTAATTCTTGCACTGTCAAAAATCCTTCATAAGACGCTTTCATGACTATTGTTAAAGCTTCTAAGCAAAAGAAGAAACCTGTTGTTGTAGCTGGTTGTGTTCCTTAAGGTGACAGAAATATTCCAGGTCTTGATGATGTTAGTGTTATTGGTATTAGTTAGATTGATAGAGTAGTTGAAGTAGTAGAAGAAACATTAAAGGGTAATAAAGTGCGTTTATATGGTAAGAAGACTTTACCTTCATTAGACTTACCCAAGATTCGTAAGAACAATCTAATTGAAATGTAATTTATTTTACTATATTGATATAATAAAACAATATAAAAAATGAAATAAAATATTAGTATCCCTATTAACACTGGTTGTTTAGGTAGCTGTACTTATTGTAAAACTAAGCATGCTAGAGGAAAGTTAGGAAGCTACCAACCTGAAGCTATTGTTAACAGAGTTAAAACTGTATGTGAAGAAGGTGTAAAGGAAATATGGTTAACTTCTGAAGATACTGGTGCTTATGGTAGAGATATTGGTACTGATATTTCATAATTATTAAGATTAATTGTTGAAGTTTTACCAAATGATGTTATGCTCAGAGTAGGTATGACTAATCCACCTTATATTCTTGAACATTTATAAAATATGTCTACTATCTTGAGACATCCTAGAGTATTTAGTTTCCTTCACATTCCAGTTCAAGTAAATATACTAATAATTCTATTATCTTAGATTAAAAACAAAATTAGCTTTTTTTATGATAAATTTATTTTAATTTAATAAAATTAGGCTGCTAATAATACTGTCTTAGAAAATATGAATAGAGAATACACTTGTGAAGAATTCGAATAGGTTTGTGATTATTTACTTAAGTATGTTCCTAATATGACTATTGCAACTGATATTATTTGTGGTTTCCCTGGTGAGACTAATGCTTAATTCGATGATACTATCAAATTAGTTGATAAATATAAATTCCCTATCCTAAACATCAGTTAATTCTATCCTAGACCTGGTACTGCAGCTATGAAAATGAAGAAGGTTCCTTCCTAAGATGTTAAGATGCGTTCTAAAAAAATTACTGAATTATTTGATACTTTTAAGAGATGGGATAATTTAATAGATACAACCTAAAGAATTTGGATAAATGACAAAGAAGACAAGAAGGGAGTTCTCCAGCTTGTTGGTCATACCAAATAATATACTAAGGTTATGCTTCCTTATGATGAGACTTTGCTAGGGTATATATTTAAATTTTGATAGTAAAACAAGTATCTAATATTTTATTTTAATATTTAAATTAGAAAATCTGTGATTATTAAGGTTAATAAAGTATTAACTTGGCACGTTGAAGGTGAAATTATTGATAGAAACCCTGAACCTGAAGTTGCTCCTGCTGATTTCTTCAAAGATTATGTTTAGTTAAATCTTTCTGCTACTGAAACAAAAGTTAAAAAGATTCTAAAATAATAAGAAGAGGAAGAACTAGAAGTATTGAACAAATAATAATAAAAATCGAATGCTTTCTTAGATAAAGAACAAGGTATCGAAGGCACTCCTAAGAAATCTTTCTTAAAGGAATATGGGTTTATCATTATTGCTTTCTATTTAATTCTTTGTGGAATACTTAAGATGTAATTAAATTGAATAAAATAACTAAGGAAAGAGCATATAAGTAAAAATAAAGAATAAAGTTTATATAATTTTAATTTATTAATTAATTAAGATATTAATAAAAACTTAATATTAATCATATTCATATATCATTTTATTAGTTCCATTTTATCAATAAATTTTAGTTATTTGTTCCACCTTCTATTTCAAAAATTACTTTCAATTTATTATGTATTCAATCATTTTTCCTGTAAAGATAGCCTATTTGTAAGGTTGATAGGTAGGTAATAATAGATAATGAATTTAATTATGTTATTAAATAGCTTTCACTAATAAATAAGTAATATTATTATTAGATATTAAAAAGGAGGAGGAAGAAGAAGATATAATTTAATAGAATTTATTAATTATAAAATTAATTAGAAAAAGATTTTTTTTGTTAAAGATTAAAAAATAAAAATAATATATTTAATATTGTCTTTCTTTAAAATCTTAGGCGTTTGTTTGAAAGATATAATGATGATAAAATTAAAATTTATTATTTCTAGAATAATTTATTTAAAATTAGTTGTAATATACAGAATAAGAATAATAATTATTCCTTTTTAAACCAATTTTAAACACAAATAAATCAAATTATTCTTAAAACTATGTAACAACATATTTGTATTCATTATTCATTAAATTTGTGTCATTTTTTATATTTATTTAATTATATGCATAAATCCTCTAGGAATCACACAGTCTATGTATTATATCAAGTTTAAAAAATCTTAATTTATCCTCAATTTTATCAATTTTCTGTTGAACAATTTAAATCTTTCATCTAATCTAAAATAAGGAGAATTATTTTTAAATAAAAAAACTATTTTCCACACTAAAATTTATTTTAATATTTAATAGATAGTTTATTTAGTAGAATTTAAGGATTTACAGAGTTAGTAATAAGCTTAAGAGAAGATTTACATTATATTAAATAATTGAAATCAATTTAAAAAGTTAAATAATTCCAAATAATTCAAAAATTAAGCAAAGGAATTAACGATTCATTCATTAACTTATTATTTAATCTAACATTCCTGTTTAAAATATTGGTCAAGGAATATTTATAGATTGGAAATCAAAAAATCAAAATAAAAATAACAAATTTTATTGAATAGATAGATATTAATAAATAATCTCTTATCAAAATCTATATAGTTAATAGAATAACAAATAATAAAAAGTAGTATCTTAATAAAGAAACAAAGCTATAGTAGTATTATCATAAAATAAATTAGATGGGAAATATTTGCGAACCTTACTGTTCCTGCAACTGCAATTGTGAAAACTAAAAGGTATTTTAAGATTGTTAAGAAGGTTGTGGCAATTGTCTATCTTGTGATGGATGTCACTAATGTACTGAATGCGATCCCAGAATGATGAACCCTTGCATGATTAGAGAGACATCAAATAAAGAATTAATGATTGTTTTAAAAGAATTTGATTTTAAGGGAGAGACAGAAGATAAATGGTATGGTATGTAAAGATTATAAAATCGATAACTATCGAGTGTATTTAAGTTTTGATCCTAATCTTTTGAATTTATAATAAATAACAGGAGAAGTATAAATACTAGAGCATAAAGTGTAAAAAGAAATTGTTGTTTTAAAGATAATTGAAAGTACCTCTGAGCAAGAAGCCGAATAAGTATAGCAATCTTTTATTAGAAGATTAAAACTCAGTCATGATAATATTGTCCGTTTAAGATGTAAACTATTATTTGACTTATTTTTGGCAAAATAGAAATAATATTATAATAGAAAATAAGCCTTAAATTGATAGCTCTTATCAAGCAGGGTATCTATCCTTTATGATATTAATCATTTTTATTTTATAAATATAGATGTTGTTCATAAGGCAGTTGATGCTTTCTGCTCAGTTGTTTATAAAGTAAATATATTAAGTTTACAATTTTTAAAAAGATTATTAGCATTTATCACTTCAAACTTTACATAAAACGTTGAACATATATAGATAGATATATTTATCTAAATATAATAATATAGATGGCATATTTAATTTTTATAAAATAGAGTTATTTATTCTTCGATTACTTGATCACTGATCTAGCCACAGAATTGAAGCATCGTAACAAGAAGGGGTTGTATTTTTCTGAAGAGGAAATTTGGAATATGGCTTATTGCTTAATTAGTGGTATGAAATATTTTTATAGTGTAAATATATCTCATGGATGCATCAGAAGTAAGAATATCTACATCACTTAGTATGGGCAATTTAAAGTTGCTGATCCTGGTCTATTTAATTATGAAGTTAGTTATGACATTGTTTATCATAATTAAGATAATAATCATAAAGGAATTATTCTTTCACCTGCATAAGTTCATGTAAATTGATTTTTTGACATTAACAAATATAATATTATTGTATGGTTTAATAGGGATTGGAAAGACATATCGAAACTCCTGTTCATAACTAATAGAAATCAGATGTATTTTGTATTGGAATGGTTATACTTGAAGCTGCTACTTTAATGAGTTCGGATTCTTGTTTTGATTATTATCATGCATGGGTACTTGAAGATAAGATTTTAGATAGATTGAATGAAATAAAAGGTAAGTATCATGACTCTTTATATTATATGCTAAAGGAAATGTTGACTATTAATGAAGTTTAAAGGCCTGATTTTAACACTGCTTTTGAAAAAAATTAAAGAAATCCTAAGTTTAGATCTGCTACTTCTAATAATTATTAAGCTTAAGCTTAGTTTTAAATATAAAATCCTGATTTAAGTGACACTGCTTCTGTACTAAATCAAAGTTATATAACAAATAAACCAGGATAATAGTCAGGATCACATAGTGTATTTAAGAATAATTAAAATTTGGTAGCAAGTAAACCTTTTGACAATGTTTCAATCTTAGATGGAATAGGAGGAGGTGCAGATGATGCTCCAAATTTTGGAGGTATATCCCAATAACAACATGCTGGTATAGATTTGATGGGATTAGGTAATAACAATAATTATAATATCAGTAGTAATCATAATCTTCTCGGATAATATTCTATGCCTCCTCCCATGATGGGATTAGGTGGTGGTATGGGATATTCTAGTGTTGGTATGAATAATTTTAATTTCTTATCTGGAACTACTGGACTTGATTTTACTTCTAGTATGGCAGGAACAAGTAAATTTTAAAATTCAAAGAAGAAGTATATTTTTTACATATCTAAATTTGTATTTTAAATCAGAATTAGGAAGAGAAAAAATAAGTGAAAGTTATAAAAATGGATCAAGGTATGAAGGAGAAGTGAGAAACGGTTAAAGAGATGGTAAGGGTAAATATTACTACAATAATGGTGGATATTATGAAGGATCTTGGAAAGATGGAAAAATGAATGGTAAATACTTACTTTTGATTATTTTTAAAAAAAATAAATTAAATATGATATTAGGATAAGGAACATTATACTTCCCTGATGGTTCAACTGCTTATGATGGTAGTTGGAGAGATGATTAATTCCATGGGTATGGTACTATCTATAATAATTCAGTATAAGCTCATTAAGGGCCTTATGATTATAAAAACTTTAATAACATGTAAGATAAGTGGCTTAAATATGAAGGAGATTTCAAACATGATTTAAAAGAAGGTTTTGGAACTCTATTTTTATCAAATGGAGAGAGATACGTAGGAGGTTTTAAATAAGATAAAATATAAGGATAAGGTACATTTTATACATTGAATAGCCAGCTTATAAAGGGAAGATGGGCTAACAATACTATGTAATGATAGGAAATAGTCTATCCATCTACTTTTTATTTATTCATTCATAAATGCAAACTAATTAATTTATTTATATTTCATATTTCGTAAAATTCTATTAAATTTTTGCAAAATTCAACATAAAAATAAATTAAATAGATTCTATTTTAATATCTTTGAAAATATGTAGCAATCTAATGATTGTTTTGTTATATTTTAATAATCAATTTCATTTAAAAAGAATTAAATCATTCCAAAAATAAAGTAATAGCTAGCTACTCTAAAATTTTGTTCTGTGAAAGAATATTAAACATATAGATTAAAATATAATAATTCTCTCCTATTTATACATTTTTAATAGATTAAAATTCAAAAAAATTGTGTCATAAATCTGAATTTGGTTCTTTTTATCAATTAGGTGTCTTTATATTAATATTTTTGTGTATTAAATGATAGATAAGATAAGAAGTATTTTAAAAAATGAACCCAAATAATTCCTAGTTAAAAAAAGGATTCATCTTCATGATAATTTTAAACTTGCAGACTTAATAGGCTATTAATTGTATTAATATTCTTAAAAATTATTATTGGAATGGTAATTAGATGAATAGGCTTATTTGAGTAATATTTGAGTAGTAATTGGATGTAAATAAAGAAAGAAATAAATTTCTTAAAGATTAACAATAATAACTAAAATCAAGAGTGTTTGTAGTAATGTGTGAAGGGATTATGCTAATACTGATAATAAGTTTTATCTAAGTAAGTCTGATAATCCTTTGCTACGAGAATATTCTCCTTTACCTTAATTATTTAATCAATCTTATCTCTATTATTTACATTATCGTAATAAGAAGAAAGCTTCTCTCAGGATTAGGATTAGAATATTTCAATTTAGATTCAATCATCTCCTCTTTTAGAATTATATTAATTTTTAAACCATTATAAATCATCAACATCCTAATATCTGTCTTATTATTTGTATTTTCTCTTCTATACACATTGAAGGAAAATAATATTTAATCATTTTCACCTTGCATTGTGCCTATTTCTTTATTGGGAGATAATCCAAACTCTATACTTAGATAATTATCCTAATAGTTTCTCTCTCCATTAATTTTCCTCTAAGTTATTTTTTAAATTCATCTCCTCTATTTAATCAATAAATGTAAGAAATCTCTAAAGAGTCTATTAAGCCTAATGAATGATAACATTGACTCTGTTAATATGCAGTATGCTCCTTCAATCTTTACGGAAGTATTCTATGAGGTACCATCTTTTAATGATTTAAAGTTAAATCAAATAAGTTCCTAAGGAAATCTAAAAGACCACCTTTAATAACCAATGTAGAATTCAGTTACTACTTGTGCTATATGCCTATAAGATTTTATCCATAAACAAAGTAAGATTATAAAGCTTTCTAATTGTTAGCACTTCTTTCATAACAACTGTATTCGAGAATGGGTTGCTGTAAAGAAATCCTGCCCCCTTTGTCGCGAATTAGTGAGATGAAAAATAAAAATACTTTTAATCATAAATAGATAAACCAATTAGCATAATTGAATAAGATATATTAATCAACACTTCTATTTTTTAATTTAGTATTATTGAAAGATAGAATAAATTATTTAAGAGGAACTATCAATTTTAAAATATTCTAAGATATAATATTTTTAAATTTAAAGATTTAATTATAAAAAATAAATTCTATTATAATATATTAATTTAAAAATCTGAAGTCTTTTTCTTTCTTACCTTAAAAAAAAAAATGACAAGTAACTAACCTATCTACCTACCCTGTATTGCTTTAATTGTATTCTTCATTTGTAATTAAATTATTGATTGATATTGTTATATTAAGCGATTTTCTTTTTAATGATTAATTGTTAATTTATTTTGTAAGGTTTTTATCATGTTTTTCTAATTTTTTAGTTACTTTCTTTCTTTTCTTTAGATAATTTATTATTGAAAATAGAGATCAGTATTATCAAATGAGGTTTTTATTGTTTTTTTATTAGATTTTATAATAGATTTAGAAAAATATTGATGTTAATTTATTTAGTAGATGAGATCATTTTATATTAATAATATTAGATTTGTTAGAAGATGGATAGATTTATGAAGAGTAAGGAGTTGCTTTATCTTAATAACTTATTTGGTATATAATGATTGTAATTGATTTTACTTCTATAAGAATAGAGTTTAATTTAATTTGAAAAGAGACTAAACATTTTGATTCTTCCTACATATTCTTTCGAATATAATTGCTTTTTAGAATATGAATCAGGATTGTCTGCATTTTAAACGAAATTCATGTTGAATTCAATATTATTGATTTCACCTATTTATTGACATGTTAATTCATTATTAAATGAATATTTCGTGATGCTTCCATCTCATTTTTGCTCTAAAAACTTAATTGGATTTATTGAGATGGATTACTATTTAAAGAAGGGAATTAAAAACTTAAATAATGCAGACATTTTATAACTTAATAATATTATTTTTCATATTATTTAATCCTATTCTTTTGATTCTATAAGCTAAATAAGGATATCTCCTTTTTAATTTCTTTTGTTTATTTATTATTTAATAATTAATTAATAATAATAATAAATTGATAAAGCCTAACTAGATATTTCTTAATCTTTCAATTATTTAATTTATGGTTAAGAAAAATTTAAGAAAGTATTTAATATTCAAAAGAATCCGTTAAAGATACTTTTCTTAATAAATTTTCATATGAAAAAATAAGAAAGATTTTTTCTTAACCCTCAATTAAATTATGCGATTAGGATCAAAAAATCAATAATCTTTTACATCAAGAAACTTTTCTAAAAGAAAAAAAATGAGAAAAATATAATAATTCGAAATATTGGATTGCCATAAAAATAGTTTTTAAGAATAGAATACCCGCTATTACCTTCTCTAAATAAACTTAAAAGTACATATAAATGTACACTGAACCTATGATTAGTTTATTTAAATCATTTCTCTTAAACAAGAATGATATTCCTTCTTATCTAGTTTTTAACGAAATATTTTGAGAAAACAAAATAGACCATTTTGAGCAATCCTAATACATTCATCTTTCAAAAATTCTTCATCAAGAATTGGTGCATCAAAAACATTTTAAAACCAAAAAAAAAAAAAACTCCTTCTAAGTTTCTTCGGATAAGCAAGAAGCAAAAATGACCCTATGAATAAAATTACTATTACTTTTTAAATCTAATTAGATCATCTCTATCCTAAATTACTATACAATAGTTGAATAAAAATAAAAAAATCTTAAGAAATAATATTACTAGAATTATTTTAAAATAACAAATATTTTATTATAATAAATTAAAAAACCAAAAGATTTCATCTTTAATAAGAGAAACCATTAAATATAATCATCAACAATAAAAGCAATAGATTAAGAAAATTAAAAAAAACATAATAATTCTAGAGATCATATGAAAAGAAAAAAAATAACAAAATGATAAATCAAAGATATTAAAAGAAAATGAAAAAAGTAAAAACTGAAATACAATTTCTGATTAAAAAATAAAAAAATAAGGAAATAAAAAATAATATTATTATTAAATGATTAATATTACTTTAAGAATCTTTTTTTTCATTTATTTTCCTAATAAACTTTTAAATAAATTCTACTAATTTATGATTATATTTCTGTTTTAAATTTATAATATCCTTTTCATAATTAATTATAAGTTCATTAAGTTAAAATAAGTAAATATACACTTATTAAATAAGCTAATTATTTGTGTTATTTAAATTTAATTGATTCTAAAGACATAATAATCTTGTATATTTAAGCACTAAATTTTTAATAAAACACAATAATCTTATAGTATTCAATATTTAAGTACTAAATTTTTAATTATTTTTAATATTCTTTAATTTATCCTAAAGAATGAATTATAAATATAATTTAAATTAGAACATATTCGTGATTGGATTGATAATTAATCAACAATCACTTATATATAAATCCTTTTTATTTTAAATTCTATTTTTAGTTAAAACTAACAATTTTTATTATTTCAACATTTTAAAATTAAAATTATAGTGTTAAAGATTTATTCATTATTATTTATAAAATTTCTATTTCAAAATTGGTTACATAATTTGCTAATGATTACTTTAAAAAAACTCTCTGTTAAAACTAAAATTAATTTTTCTCAACTTACTCTAAAAAGAGCATATTATAAGAAATTTTTAATATTTTTGTATTCTACTTTTTAATTATTAATAGTATAATAATCGTCATAATTATAAAAGAAGCCCCCTTCTACCACTTCTGGAGATAAAAACAGAATAGGAACCAAAATAAAATAGGGCATTAAGTTCCTCTGCAAACTCTGTAAAAAATCAATCTTAGGGTAGGGACGGCTAATAATTACAAATGAATATATTATTTTAACCAAGAATTATTAATTAATTAATGAATTATTTATTAATTATTTAATTAAATTGTTTTCTTAATAAAATTCTGCAACAAATTATAAAGAAATGAATTATTAATATAATAATCTATTACATTTAAGATTCATTTCTCAAAAATTTTCTAATCATCTTAAGATATTTATTTTAAATTCTGGTGATTATAAAGAGATATAAATTTTCAAAAAATAAATTATCATAAACAATAATAAAAATCCTACTGATATTTTCAAAAACCAATCATCTCAATCAGATTTCTTTGATGTTGAAATTTTCAAAAATAGGTAAAAAATAAAATATAAGACAATTTTAATCAAAAAATCCTACAATCTTAAGAATTTATTAAATTATTATCAGAAGTAACCTATTTGATATGGGTATGATTATAATCTAAGAATTATTGATAACATTTATGCTTAATGGAGTAAAAGTATAAATCAAATTATGCTAATTACTGTAGAAAAATAAATTTCTAAGAGATAATAAGAACAAAACTGTCAAATTATTTTAAGAAAAACCTGAATGCAAAATCAGAAAAAATTGAAATAGTTAAGTTCCTAATCCTAAAAAAAATATCTTTTGAAATTATCAGATCCTTAAAACTTTAAGGAAGTTTAAAAGTATTCTAAATAGAAGAAATAGTATTAAAAGGATTTTAAATGAATAGAAAGTAGATTATTCCCTTTATAATATTATCTTTTATTGATTATCTAAAAACTAATAAAGTTTAGGAATATATTTTTTATTATGATTTGAAGTTTTACTAATCAAATTTAACTCTACTTTAAAATAATAAATTTAATTTATCTAAAATTATTTATTATTTTACTAACTGCCTTGATCAAATATAACTCATTTATCTATTTAAATTAAAATGAGGTTATATTTAAAAACAAATTTAAAATTTCCTAATCAATTCTAATAACTTACAATTTTTCAATGGATGATATCAGATGATACAAGAAAGAAAGGAACTAGAAATCCTAAATATTAAATATATTTATTACTTTTATAACAAGAAATTATTTAAAAATATTTTCAATAAGAGTATAGTATTATGAAAGAAACCTTATAATAAAAAAATAATATTTTTTTTCATACATAATTATTTAAGCATTTTGGAAGAAATATATGCCACATAAGTGTTAAAAAGCATTAATTTAATCAATTATTTTCTTATTATAACTGTTTGATAATCAAATAATTGAGTGATTTAAAATTTAATAATCATAGCAAAATTAGAATTATTTATTTGAAACTAATATTGAATAATAAAAATTTAAAATTTGATATGGAGTGTTATTATTCCTCAAATTTGACCATAATAAATAATATATTATTTTCTAAGAAATGAAGGAAGATTTTGGGTGTTTATTATTTTAATTATTTCTATTTTTAATTACTTTGAAATTAAATCTGACATTTATCTTAGATTGCTCATTTTAATCTAATAATAAATAGTATGATAGAATTAATAAAAAATATAAGTATTTACTTAATTATTACTTTGTATTAGATTTTTGATTATCTATATTCCCCACATATACTAATTGGTATTTAATTAATCATTTAATTAATATGAAAAAATTATGAAAAAATAAGAAAAATTTAACATCTGTTTTTTAACTGAAATTTCATAAGAAGATATAAAAGCAAATCAAATCTTCATAATAATTATTTTCTAAAAAAATTGGATATTAACTTGAAAAATACAAACTTAAATTCCATAAAAAATGGAATGATCAGTATAATTAGAGTAAATTTAAAGCACATAAGTTTTTAAAATAAAAAATGAATCGATAGGAGTTTCTCCACTATAGTTTTTAACATTTCGAGCTGTAGGTGCTTTAAAGTTATATCATTTTTATACTTGATCCCTAATATTATGATAATATAATATTCGGAGTATCAAAAAATCTAAAACAAAAACTTAGTTAAATAGATCTAAGAGAAAAAACTATTATACTGTCAAAATGTTATACAAATATTCAGGAATAGTTTGATTGATGATCTTAAAATAATATACTCTCTTTTTAATGAAATATAATTTACCTCTTTAATACCTTTAAATCTAATCTAATTGAGATGATAATGATACTGCTGCTAATAAATATAAATATAATTGACTAACTAACTTACTTACAAATTCAAAATACAAGAATAGCTTCTAAATAAATAAAATAAAACTAATAAATAAATTAAAAAAATATAATAGAAATAACTAAATCCAATAAAAAATAAACCTAACTATAAAAATATTATAAATAAAATAAAAAATACACCAACAAACAAACAAATAAACAGACTAACAGACAAATAAATATTCATAAATAAATTAACAAATTATATGAAAAAAAAACACTCTTAAATAAATCAAATAATAAAATAAGAAAAGAAAAATTAATTGATTAATATAAGTGGAGGCATACTGCATTATTTTCAGTTATTAATTATTTTAATTAATTCGGTAAGTTTATTTTCATAAATATATCATTCACTAATTTTTCTTATTTCAATCTTAATGTTTCAGATTATTAATTACATTTATAAATGAATGAAAACTTCTAATTTTTTGCAATCTCCATCATTTCCATTAAAATACACTCAATCTTTCTTATTTTAACCAAAATTTCGTTAAAATTCTCAAATTTCTTTCTAAAATTGTCAAATTTAGCATATTTTGTAAATTTTTTGCTTATATTTTAATAAAATATTATTTTTTTAATTAATAGATTAATAATCTATATTATTTCCATTTAATTCCTTATTTTGTTTATTTATTTTTCTCCGAATTCTATTTTTTACCATTACTTTAATATATTAATTCTTATTTTATATGAAAATTTCTTTTGTCTTTATGGTATTTAAAGTAAATAGTTATATATAATTTATTGTTGTTAATAGAAATAAAAAAATCTTTGTAGTTCCTTATATTTTTTATAATTAATATTTTATTATTAGGTTTTAAAAGATAATAATTAGATTCTTTTTTAATTTCTTTTTTAGATTATTTTTATAAAAAAGAATATTAAACAAAGTAAAGTTAGAATTAAAGATATTTTTAAAATCGATACCTAGTTATTCAAAATAACTGTAGTAATTAGATAAAAAAATATAATAAATTATGATTGAAGCTTTATAATAAAAATTAAATTTATTAGCTGTTGATTTTGAATTCAAGAAAATCCTATTATAAATTATATATTAATTAAATTAATAATTTTAGTTATGTATATAAATATAATTCAATTTTAAAAATTGAAATTGATTATTATACTGAAATTAAATTTAAAAAGAATATTAAAATTTATTTGAGGATATAAATTGTTTAAAAAGGAATGAATCCTAAAATGATAGTTTATATTAAAGAATATGCGAAATAATAGATAGAAGATAGATTGAAAGATATGTTTGAACATACAATAGTATAATTAGTATTATGAGAGAATGCGAAAGAATTGAATGTAAATTAAGTAGAAAGCAATATTAACAAGTATCTATCTATCTTGTCTTTAATTAAGTGAATGAAATTCTTATAAAATATTAGTAAAATTAAAAAAGTAAAGAATATAGGATAAATTAACACAATGAATATATTATTGAAAGCTAGTTAATTAATTTCAAGAAGAGTTTTACCCTTCAATGGTGCTAGATCATTGGTTTAGGGTTAATTCTGTTTCTAATCTACTATTAAGCAAAGACCCAATGAAGTTCCTACCCATAGACACGAGATATTACCCTTCACTTTAAACAATTTATGGAATAATCCAGGTATACATTTGCAAAAGATTCTTTTTCATATATTGTCTTATCATTTCAATTAAAAACTTAATATGAAATCTGTATAAATATTTTGTAAAGTTATTTAAATCTATTTTTTTTAATCCACTAGGATATAGAAGAAAAGCTAAGAGAATAGGTAGAGGTATTGGCTCTGGAAAGGGGTAATTTATTTTCTCAACAATATATTTGATTTGAGCAAATTAAGCATTTTAGAAAGCTTAAAATGATTGATTAAATAAACTAATTTGATTTTACTATTTAAATTATTATGCAAATTCTAGAAAAACTGCTGGAAAGGGTACTAATGGTCATAACAGTAGATCTGGTGGTGGTGTTTCTCCCAGATTTGAAGGTGGTCAAACTCCTTGGTTTAGAAGATTACCTAAGTTAGGTATGTTGAGATTGTAAGCAATTTTATTCATTTCATAATCAACTTAATCTCTTTCTTTTTTATATCTAAAATCCTTCCAACTTGATTTGGTTGAGTTTAAAGCTTCTAATAGCAAGTAAAAGGAATTGAAAGTAGGCTAATTATTTAATTTCAATACAAATACAATATTGGATGATATAATAAAATAGAAATAAAAAGAAAAAGAATAATTTAATACTAAAGGGAAGAAAAATTATTCATAAAATGATTTTTTTAATAATAAAGGAATAAGGAACGTCCTAAACCTATTAATATGAATTTAATTATGTATGCTATTCATAAGGGTAGAATTGATGCTACCAAGCCTATTACTATTAAGGTTCTTCACGATGCTGGTGTTTACAGCACTGCTAAGCATGGAGTTAAGCTTGTTGGTAGAGTAACTAAATAAATAAATAAAATAATTTCCTCTTTTTATTTGAACTATTTAAAGAAATTTAAACAGAATATTTAATTAAATTACTAAATTTATTAATTTAGGGATTAAAAACTATTGATAGACCTCTTCATTTTGAAGTTAGTGATGCTTCTGAAAGTGTTATTAAGGCTATTAAGGAAAAGGGTGGCAGTGTTAAGTGTATCTATAGAACTACACTTCAGGTTAGAGAACATGTCTTCCCTCATAAATATCCTATCAACTTAAAATCAACTCTTCCTCCTAAAAGAGTAGTTAAAAAAATGGAAAATATTAGAGAAAGAGGTGCCGAAGTAGAATTTAATATCCCTAGATGGCACGAATAAACCGTTAAGGATATCTTGGAGGATAAGAAGATCAAGGAAGAAAATTTCGAACTTCCTATTCCAAGATTCCCTGGATCTGGTAAGGATAAAATTAGAACTAGAAAGCGTGTCTTACCTAAGCAAATTAATTTCAAGATCTGAGAGAATCTTCATAATTTATAAAATCCCTATTGAGAATATTATCTAGCAGTTTATAAAACGGTGGATTACTTATTTAAATTTTGTAGATCATATTGACAATCATTTATCAAAGAAGATAGTTTACCTAACTAAATCTTTGAAAAAATAATTTCTCATATAAAATAAACAAGCAATAAATCAAGCACTCAGCTGGGAAAACCTATTGTCTGATGATTAACCTTATTTAAATCACTTTCTTAACTTTAATTGCATATTATATGTCTTCTTTGTCTCTATTCAAATTCATTATTAAAAGCTTTAAATATAATAAAATTTTATTAAAATTATTTTTTCATTTCAAAAAAATTTCATGGGTAAGTATTTATCACTTTTTTTAAGAAGAAAGAGAGGGAGGGAGGGCTAGAAGGAGGGAAAGAAATAAATAAAGAAAGGAATTCATTTTTCTTTTTAAATATTATTATTAAATACAGTATATAATTTATTAAAATAAAATGGTATTTAATTAATTTTTTTAACACTAAATATGCAATTAAAAATAAAAATATTCACAAAAATGATTTTAAAAATTTAGCAAAAGCAACAACTGACAGAGATAATCCATATTCTTTGTAAGTAAGCTTTTTATCAGTAATATCTTATGAGTGAGCGAACTACCTTTGTTATTCCATATGAAGTTCCTTTGAGAATTTATTGCATTGAGAGTAAATATAGAATTATAACTCAGTATCTCTCTAATAGCTTCTATTACAATAATTACTACTGCCGATAGCAGTGAAAACTGGATAAGGATTAGAAACAGAGTTTCCATCGTTATTGTTATCTTAATTTTCATACAACCATAGACCTTTAGAATGGAAAGTCCATTAACCTCTAGAGTATTCATTGATTCTAATATTTTTTCTATTGAACTTCTAAGCAAGTTTCAATAAATTATACTCAAAATATCTATAGAAAAATGGAATGTGCTTCTTTACTCTTCCTCCTTCGAAGAAACCATTGGCTTGTGGAGCAGCTGTTAAGAGATCAAGTTAATATTAAAATTTACTCTTTAAAATTTTCTATATAATCTAGTCTGTAAAATTCATATATCCACTAGCAAACTTAAGTTAGTATCCCTGATTATTTCCAATATACTCTAAAAACTCCAAGAAAAACTATTCATCAATTGTATAATCTATCGCTTTAAATTGTACCTATTTTTTTGTAATTCAATTGTTTTTTTAATAAAACATAAACATAAATAATTACTGTAGGGAAAAAGTATACAGGTCCTCCAATTTCAGTAAGATCTCCTTTTAATCTTTCATCTTCATAATATAAAGTATCCTCTAATTTTCTCATAATTTAATGGATTTCAACTTCATTAAAACTATTTTGCAATCTAATTTAATTAAAGAATCATTGTAATTGTTAAAATTGAATTAATTTTCTTTATTATTTACAATTCAGTTGCTTTTTCCTTTTTCTCTTATAACTCTAACGATAACTATCTATTCTCTTAGAAATAAGTATCAGGAGTAATATCAATAATTTCTGGTTCCTCCTCTTCAAGTTCTACTTTTTGTGGAGAATCTTCTTTATTAGTGTACTCATCCTTCTCTCCTTATTTTGGTTCTTCAGTTTCATTCTAAAAAATTATAAATATGAATTTTGGAATTTTTAATTTATAAATTTTTCTACTTCAGTCGATGTTTGTGATTAGATTGTGTCATTAGCAAAAGAAACAAGTTTAGGATCAATTTAATTAGAATATAGGAACATTTTAAATTAGTTTTTAAAGACAGATAGGAATTTACTAACCTATTTAACAGGATTAGGTTGGTTATTATAAAGAACCAATTCGCCAGATTCATGGACTTAATAACTGTTATTTGAAATGACATCAAATAAATCTTATAAATAATTGGCTAATTCTGGTGAGTTTTTGATCAAGAAATATCTATCTTATCTTTCAACAAAATAATCTTCACTTAAATTAGCACTAAATTATAATAATTAAATAAATATTTTTTTAATTGATTTTAATCTTTTAATATGAAAGAAAGGAGAACTAATTAATTTAAATACCCTGTTAAGATAACATTATTATCAAATACATAAAATTTCATATGATGAACTCCAAATATTTCTCTTAAACCACTCTCACTGTCTAAACTAGCTATTTTATTTACTTAGGGATGATAGTAAAAAGCAAGTTTAACATTGTTATTGTGTAGATTTTCTCTTTTTAAGTTCTCCACCATGCTTCGAGAACTTTCTTGCTTTCTATTAACACGATTGCCTAATTTAATTATAAGTTTTCATTAATTTATGAACAATTCTATTATTTGATTATCATGGTTCCTTATAAAAACTATCAAAAAAGAATTTGTATAATAATAAATTTCTATATACCCCTCATATAATCCATTAGCATTCCTACTTTTAGTTTTTTGTTTCTTTTTATAGAGTTATCTATTTAAGCTACCAAGTATTTCTCCAGATTTCCAGTACCAAAGTAAAGGGTGCTCATAAGAATTCTCTTTGATGAGTATTTTACACCTTTCTATTTACAATGGTTAAAAAAATGTTAATGATTAATGATAATATCATTTGTAAATTATTTTTGTTAATTCTTAATTTGTATCAATTTTTTAAGTCATTTTATATAATTTCAAGCTATCTTACATGCAACTGCAAATAAAAATCAATGGGTTCATGAAGTATCTCAATTTAAGAAGAATATAGTTTAAAAACAGGCTATTTAATTTTCTCAACATGAGATTTAATAAGGAGGTCTAAGATACTTTTCATATTATTTATGTTGAAAATTAATAGAAATTAAATGAGTTAAAAAACCTTATTTAGATATATCTTAAAGAGTGTTATTGTTAATTAAGTAAGTAAGCAAGATATTTTTTATATTGACTAGTAAAAAATTAATGAATATTCTATAAAATTAAATATTTCTAAAATAAGTTAACTAATCAAAGAAAGAAGAAATGAAGTAGTTTAAAATAAAAACTTAAAACCTTTACACATACATATTTTGTGTGAGATAAAGAGAATGAATCAATTAATGAATAAATATTTTAATAGATACTATATAAATTAATAAAATTAATGAAGATAAAAGCTCAAATTACATTACCCAATAGAGGAGGAGGAGTTGTTTTTTATTGTTAATATTTTATTAGAGAATAATGCATAATTTAAATTAGTATATTATAGAATTTTTACATTTCATTATTGTTATTGATTTGTATTTTAGTTTGTTACTAATTTTTTATAATTCAAATGATGATAATAATAATAATAGATAAAGATATTAAGATTTGAAAGTTATTAATTATTCCTTTAGGAATTTGCAAGATGAAAGGTTTTCAATAGAAAATACCTTAGCAGAAATATTACCACTTATCATACCTTAATATAATTGAATAAAATACTTAATATTAATTTAATAGAGCAATTAATTATTACCATCTAGCTCTCCAGTTGTCAAGAGATTGATTGATAAGCATATTGCAATGCATACTTAATTCACCATCATTAGAAATATCAGGAGGGTTAAATCTCTATTCTAAATCTAGAATACATTACTCACCTATTAAATTAAATTATTTAAATATCCCTATTCTAAATTTACTTGTAAATCTTAAATACCTTTTTCAAAACAAGGTAGGGTCAAACCATGACCAGAGTAAAGCATCTTTACAAGAATTAAAATTTTATCTTAATGTTTGCAAGCAGCTTAGAAACCTTTGAAGAAAAGTCTTCTAAAAGTCTAGAACATTTCACCTTCAACTCCTCCTAGGATTGATATATAATCACTAAGCAACTTAAAGGGAACATTTTATTCAAAAGCAAGACCCTTACCTATAATTAATAACATTTTTGATTAAATATAAATATTTATAAGTGAATTGCTTAAAGCTGAAATTAAGGAGTTTAAATTTTTAACCTGGAGCATTAGATAAGAGGAAACCAAAATCGATATGAATTATATGCCCATTTTTATGGAGAAGAATATTTCCATTATGTCTATCTTTAATTTATAAGAAATAACAAACCAAACTATATGCTACTAATGAAGAGCAGAAATTATGTTAGGCCTTTTTGAATTAATTTCCATAGTAAAGCTAGAAAAAGTGATGCAAATCTTTAATTTCCTTATGATTATGAATCTATTTTAGGAGACTATCAAGTGTGATAGAATTTTTAACCATTTCCAAAATACCACATTGAGGTCCTAAAGAAACAATTTCATAGGGAGTAAGCTTTAAATCCAAGCCTTCCTTTTTAAAGATTTAGTCAAACTAATAAATAAGTTAGACTGCAAATTACTCTTATTTAATATTATCTCCAGTCTATTTTTTAAGTAAATTAATTTAAAAAAAACTTTAAAAATAATTATTTATTTACTTTAACTATCATATGAACTAATTTCCAGCTTTTGAAATGTCCAAATGGCGAGTTTTTTCTAATTCTACTTTCTTAATCTTTTGTGTCTTCACCAAATAAGGTTTTCAATCCCTTGTATTTTTCATCATTTAAATCGAAGAGACCTGAAATTTAACTTGTTGAATTTTTATTTGGTCTAATAGAATCGACAGAAGGTGGAATCTTTTCTAAATTATCAATAAAGTTTCTTCCAGTTAGGTTTAAATTATTTTCAGAGTTTTCATTTGAATTTTAATGATTAATTGGGATATTTATTTCTTTTATATTATCTTTAAGTTCTTATTTAACTTCCCATTCTAAATCTTTAAGATTATAATGAGAAGGCACTCTCATTCCTTTTTCATAAACGCATGATATACCAGAAACAGACTATAAGGATAATTAATTAATAAATCTACTTTAAAAATATTTAAATATAAATCAATTTACTTCTATAACTTAGTTTTCTCCGAATGATTTATTTCTTTAATTTGTTTAAGAGTTCGTTGACAAATCAATTGATCTATTATTGGCACTTCTTTTAGGAGGATTTAATTTGTTTGGATTTGAAGCTTCTACTGTCTTTGAAACCTACCTTGTATTCTCTTCTGTTAATCTATTGTTCTCTATAGTGGATTACTGTGATTATTTTTAAGAATAGGATTGCTATAAATCTTTTCTATTTGATTATTGAAGTGATTAATCTTCCAAATTATCTGATTTTCTATCTAGCAAAGCAGTATTTGTATTCATTGATTCAGAGATATAATCTATTTATTTTACAATGAAACTTAATTAAAAATTATATGTTCATCAATAAATTTACTCTTTTTATTGGAGATTGAAGGTTTATTACTTGACTCTATATCCTAGTTCTTAGATTAATATTCTTGATTCTATTATTTAAAAAACATAATTAATTATTACTTAAATATCTATTGTTTTTAAATATTTTACATTAAGAGTTAGTGGCTATGATAGTCTCTCATCATAGTTCCACTTATATTTAATTTCTCCAGTTTTTAGTTTCTCTTAAGCATACAACTATGGTGAAGTAGAATCAATTTTGCTTGTTTCTTCAGAACGATAGAGTTCTAAACAAATATAAAATGGACTTCTTTCCTTTGTGGAAAACACTTTGCATTCTTGAGTAACTATGTTCAATACTACATGATTACGGAAATGGTCTATATAATAAATTAATTAATTTAATTAAGTATTTGAATAATCAAAAGCTAAATATTATTTTGCTTTCAAATTAAAAAATAATGATAATACATTATTTAATATTATATTCTAATTAGAGTAATTTCTTTTAAATATATATTTGTGGATTTTAATTAAATTATATTTACTTGTAAAGAATGGAACATAAATAGCAGCTGGCAATTGGGCATTCATTTTTTACAGTTCATGGCGGAGAGATACAATTTTGGGATCAGAAAATTTTAAATTCTCTGAAATTTCCATAAGATCATTAAAGAATAAAATAGTACTGAAGAATCCATCCTTGAAATCAGATTCAGTATTTGTTCCATTAATCTCAGCATCTTTATACAATTTTTACTTTTCTTAAGGGATACCATTATCCATATTTTCTACTTCAGAGCTTGATTCAACTCTTTCTTTAATTTATAAGAAATCTTGCATATTTATGTAATTTTAAAGCTTAATATCTTCAGGATTTATTGTAACATGCTTTTTCTCATAATAAGTAGTACCATATGTTGATATAATTTCTTTTTTCAATTGGATATGTTAATCTATAGAGCTACCATTATTTTATTTGCTAAGCTTATGAGGCACTGCATACTTTTTGCCCATAGCTAGCTATTCAACCATCTCTGCACACATAAGTTATTTCCCATAATAAAATGCCATAAAGCACTCATTAAATTCATCCAACACATTCCAAACCCTATTATTTTTTAAAGAAAATAATTTTTTGATTATTCTCTTAATGTAGAATCTAATATATTTAAGCTTATTTTCTTTCATTTTATTTATAAAAATGAATGGGTGGTAATTTGGGAATGCAAATTAATTGAGAATATGAAATAACTTACTGTTGTATATCCTAAATTTAATTTTTTTAAACGGTCTAAGCAACACTCTTTAAATAAAAACAGAGAAGGTGAGCAAAGTAGAAATCAATCATACCAGCTTTCTTTAAAAATTCTTTGAGCTTATCATTTTTTAACTCTTCGTGGAAAACAAAGAAATTGCATATTTGTGGTAAGTAGAATTCTAAATCGTCTCTCCATATATGAGATTCAGATAAATCAGGATTGATTCTATATTAATTATTAAATGAATTTAGCTATATTAAGGTAAATTAAAGAGGCTTAAGTACCTTGTTTTATTTAGTAGTTAATATATAGTGATATCATCTTCATCATCTATGTAGAGTCTAATAAGGATTTATAAAGGATCTTCAATCTAACCATAAAATAAAAAAGAAAGGTTATCTAACATGTCAAAAATCGTTAATTATTTCTCTGAATTTATAGTAATAGTCATTAAATTAATTTTACAGCATTATCTTTGTCGGATTTAAACTAAGAAATTAGTCTTTTAGAGATATCTTTTCTATTATTAGATGTAAGGAGACTTCTATCTTCTTCCTGTAATAAATAGTAAATAACAATGAAATAAAATCTACGCTCATTCTCTAATTAAACTAGTAAATCAATTTATTATAAAATATTTTACTTGACAGCAGCCAAAGCACTTGCAACAAAATACTCTTTAGCAAAATCCTTTTAAATTAATTACAAAATATTTTAACAATCCTTAATTGACAGACTCATTTATTTGAAAGAACAAATAGTTAATCTTTTTATAATTTATAAGATTTACCATATGTTTTCTTTCCACGAATTTGTATGGGAGAATCCTATGAATTATCCATAATAACTCTTGAACTTTGCTTTTTCATTTTTAATAATTTTATATCCGCTCCTAATGTCTATTTATTCTTTCAATCTTCTCTCCGTTTTAATATTGAAATGTGCTTTTGCTAGAATTCTTAGATAATTTTTTTTTTTCAATTTAATAATATTTATGTGTATACTTTTTGTAATTGATTCGTTTAAGAGAAGCAATATCTTAATAGGAATTTCAGATAAATTAAAAGGTACTCAATTATCAGTGTCCCTCACTTACCAGAAAGGAAATTATTTGATGAATATATATTGAGAAGGAAATCAAAATTAATTACAGCTATTTTTTCTTATTTAATAAAATTTAATGTAATACATAGCTTTATTTTTTTCAAGGAATATATCAAAAGTATTTTTCTTTTCTGCGGTCTATACTTTCTCATAAACTATGTGTCTATTGCTATATGGTTTTTATAAATTATTTACTTTTCAGCTATAATTTTATTATTTAAGAAAGAAAATTCCCGTTTTCACTACTTTATCAGAGAATTAAGCACAAACTACACTTAAAGAAGTTATTTACCTCAATAAGGCAAGAATAGAATAATTTATTTTTTAGTAGAATTAATTTATGGATTGATATTGCATATAAAATAAAATTTTATAGATTAAATAAATCTTTAATTACTTTACTATCAATTCTAATAAATTGCAACTTACTTACTCACTCACTCACTTTAATTTTGAATGTAACAAATCGATTCCTCATTTTTAAATTAGATAGATTCTAATTAGTTGTAATGAAATATGTACTTAATTTACATTTAAATATCTTTTATACATTCAAATAATAGATATTTCAAATAGGTTTGTATTATAAAAATGTGTATGTATTTCTTCCTCTACATATATTATTTAGGTAGATATCATTAATATAAGAATTTCTTTATTTAGTTTTTTATTCAAAAAGAATAATATTCATTTTCAAATTAGTAGATGATTATTGAATGATATATTTTCCATATTATTGAAGCATAAATAACGGAAAGGATTAAAAAATTTGGAATTAATGTTGAAAGTTTTATTGCTTATTAAATTTCAATAATGCATTGCTGTTTGGGTAATAAATTAATAATATTATAATTTCCCATAATAATAAATAAATGTTGATTTAATTAGAAATAGAAGAGAACAAAATTATAAAAAAGTATACAATAAGTTAATTATTGATTCAAATTTCATTCATAGGCTTATATTATAAAATTACATTTGTTTGATAAAAGTTTCGTTATGATTAACTTAAAAATAAACTCATTCAACCATTCTAGTAATAAAAAAAGAGATGAGATATTTATCTTTATAAAAGACACTAAAACATTAATAGAATGTTAATTTATTTATTAATAATCATAACATGACATCACTATCATTAATTCATTTTAAAATTAAAAATAACTAAAATAGTAAGTACAGAAAAAAGAATGTTTATAATAATTAACTATACTTAAAGAGTATTAGTAAGGAATTTGAATACATTTACGAAGTATCATACAATAAATGAGCAATAAGGAAATAAATTATTTAAGCTTATTTGTATAGTATACCATATTGATGCGGTATGATACATCTTTGTATTTATTAAATTACACCTTTTTTGAAGAATTTTTTACAAATATTGCCTTACTCTTTCTCTAATATATGCTCTATTAAATTCAATTATTAATGTTTTTCAAATGAGGAAGAGGAAAGGTCTAATCTTCTTTAAGGATTCGTTTTCATCAACTAAGACAACTTCCTTGTAAACACCGTCGTGCTTAATTTCGGCTTTTTATTATTTAAATAACTTGATTAATATATTTTTCTTTTATAATTAAATTAATATTCTAATGAATAAAACATTTTATTTACCTCTTAAATCATAGAAGTAGAAGGGTTCACCGACTTGGTATCTAAACTTACCAGGAATGGGCATAGTCTTGAACTTAAGGGTCATAACGGCACCAGATTCAACATCACCGAATTTGAAGAAACCTTCAGCTTGAGAAGTGTCAGTATTGAAGAATTACCAGACCTTGTTTTAGTATTCAGGGAACTTTTGAGCATCGAGGTAACCAGGGAGATATTCGAAATCGTAATCAAGAACGTGGATGGTTTCTTCATTGAAATACTTGGTGATTTCAGCATTTTGATAGAGCATATCTCTCAAGTAGCTATTTTTAAAAATAAATTTATGATTAATTCATTCAGAATTGTATTTTGTTTTTTTGTCTTAAGGACAATTAAAATATCCAATAAACAAAGAATCATCCATCCATTTATTGATTAATCAATCAATTAATCTATCAATAATTTTAATCAGAGTTTAATATGCTTATTTTTTGTGTACTTCATTAAGAAAATGCTAGATAGGTTTAATGGTTTTATATGAATTCTTTTTTTACTATCATCCTAAAAATGGATAATTCAATTCCTGTTTTATGAATTATTATTTATTTTCCTATCGACTTTATACCCTATGAGAATAGCTAATCTAAATATATCTATCGTTGATTTTATAAAATAAGGATTTATTCCTTAAGATATAAAGATTTATTTTAATTTAGAAGAATCTTAAAAGAAATCCCATTTTAAATTAAGTGCATATCTTCAAGTATTTTATTAACTTTTATACACATTTATGTCTTCGTTCAACAACAAGCGTATTGATCTTATTAATAAATTATCATAACTTGATGATCATTCATTTTTGAGAGCGATAACTCAACATATTTCATTTTTCTTTTTGCTTGAATTTATTGTCCTTTTCAAATTAATGGAATAAGTATGCATTACGTTTCCTTGAAATCGGGGTCAAGAGTCTTATCTCTAATTCTGGTGTAGGCGAGCAACAAGGGGAAAGCAGTCATAATCTATAAGAAATTATTAAAAATATTACATTAAGTTGAAATGCTTAAAACTATTTAATTATTGATTCTCTTTCTTAGACTTTATTATTCATTTCTCTTTTGTTTTAGAAATTTTCTCTCCTTTAAATTATTACTGCAATTTGTTAAAAACTAAAAGAAGAAAAGGCATAGTGTATCTTTTTTTACTGCAAAGCCTTAAAAATAAAATAAAATTTTTGTTATTTTGATGGCAAAAACTTATCTTATTATCTATTACACAACCTAATTTGCTTTACTCATCTAGAAATATATCAATGCTTTTATTTATACTTCATATTTTCTTTACTATTCAAAACTATTATAATTTTCTGTAAGAAGGAGAGAGTGAATATGCCTAAGAAAGATAAACAATAATTATGTAAATGCTTTTTATAAGTTAAGGTACCTTGAAGCCAGTAGCGAGGTCAGCAAATTGGTAGAAGAATAAAGACAAACTGGGTAAGAAATAAACGTTGAACTTATCAAAAATTCTGTCACGTCTCTACCACCACATGTTCAAACCGGGTAACCATCTGTCAATGAAATCCTTGTAATAAGCGAAGTAAACAGGGGGAGCATCATAAGAGTCTTGAGGCTTCTTAACTTCGGTGTGTTCATAATCTCTGGGATAAGTGTAATAAGAATGCTTCCACTTGTATTCCCATCTCTTATTGTAAGGATTACTGGTGTTGTAGGCAATTTAGTTATATTGGGTTTTCATGACTAAAGAACTTTCAGTCAAGTTGGCTTGTCTCAAGCTCTTGGAAATGAATGCAGAACTTCTATTGAACATTGCTAGCTACTTCCTATGAAAAAATTTATATTTCTTTCTTTGTTTTATTTATTAATAAATTATTTATTTTGATTTTCTTTCCTTTTGATTAATTTCTTTTTTTTTCTTTTATTTTGTGCCTTCTTTCTTTCTCTCTCTCTCTTTCTTATTTGATTTTTCTTTTTCCATTATCTTTCAATAAAGCATATAAATGTTTGATCTTTGATTGCAAACCCTTAAGTCGAAAAATAAAAAATGTGTGCAAGAAGAAATATTAAATAAATATTAATGAAAAGGATCTATCTATCTATTAATTGATCTCTAAGATATTCAAAAGAACTAAGTACTAACTAGGAACTTATACATTAATATATCTTAAAATACCCATAATTATTATTAAAATTATATAAATTAATGCACAAATACTATGGAGAATTCAATTATATATATCTTTCTTCATTCATACCTTCGATTACTCCATAATATTAAATTTCCTTATTTAAGGAGTGCAAACAGACAAAAATCATATTCAATTTAATTTAAAGCTACATCAATCATCTAAGCTTTTCTTCCAAACAACATTTAAAATTTATATAATTAATTAATTTAATTTAATTGTTATTTTGATATAATAAATAATTAAAAACTTAATAATTAAATAATTTTTGAAGAAATTGAATTCATTTATTTAATTTAAAAAATTTACTATTATTATACACTTTTAATTTTACATTAAATAAAGAAGAGAGGATACAATTTATACAAAAAAAGAGTATAGATTGATTTTTTTCATTCCTAAAGTAGAGTTTAAGATATTAGTATTATTAATAATTCTATTAGGGATTTTAGCAAATTAATATTCCAAATAGATATTCAATCAACAAATATTGAATACTCGTTTCCTCCCTAATTTTTAAAGTTATCAGTTGATTGTCGCTAATAGAACTTATCAAAATCAATCAAATATTAAAATATCAAAAATTTTACTTATTAAAAACAACCTAATAGGAATTATTATAAATGGTTTCAAAGAAATTAAAATTTAAGACAGATTTTGACAAATGTGTTCTTACAGATAATTTTGCGGCAAGAGGATGGACAAGGTTTAGAATTGAATTAATAAAAAATTAGAGAAAGATCATAGTAAAAAAAGAAAAATACTGATTGATATTTATTATATAATTAGATGTGGAGAGAAAGATGATGATGATTGGAATATTTATTGGGCAACAGTATGGAATGTTAGAAATATATTTAATCCTAAATCAGGTTAATAAAAGAATTACCTTTTATTTAATTATAGGAAGTATAGATAGAAAATAAATGATAACCATTTTTATTGAGCTATTTATCCTTCCTTATTTCAAGTTAGTGTTTCTTAAGAATAGATTAATAATCCTCATATTAAAAATATAATAACTAGGAATAAGATTGAATGATATGCAAATTATAAACCACTTTCCAAATCATTATGAACTTACAAGAAAGGATTTGATGGTAAAGAACTTTAAGAGATATAAGAAAGAATTAGAAAAAGAAAATAGTCCCTTGTGTTAAAAAGATGAGAATGGAAATTATCTATATTTAGATTTTATTCCATAAACATTTACTCTTCCTGGTGAATACTCTTTATTTGTTGAAGAGTTTCATAGGAACCCTAATGCTACTTGGATAGTTAAGCCAGCTTCTCGTTCTTAGGGAAAGGGCATTTTCTTGTTAAGGAAGATTCAATAACTTAAAAAAATTGGTGGAGGTAAATAAGTCATAAATTAATAATAATATAAATCAATTATTTAAAAATTTGAAAGTTATAATGTGAAAAAATTTGGTGTTTAGGTTGAAATGAATAATTATCTTAAGTTTATAAATTTAACATTTATAATCATTCTAAATAAATATTAACTATATTATTTTTAAAAGGAACAAATAGCAATCCATTGCAAGCCTTCTCACTAAAAGAAGCCTATGTTGTATCAAGATATGTAGATAATCCCTTATTAGTGGGAGGAAGAAAATTTGATTTAAGAATATATGCTCTGGTTACATCCTACCGTCCATTAAAAGTTTATTTATATGCTCTTGGATTTGGTCGTTTTTGCAACGAATAATATACTTAAGGTAAAATTAAGCTTATTCTCTAATTTTTTTTTTACCAAATAATTGGTAGAATAGCTTAATAATTAATGAAACTATAATTTAATTTTGTAATGTAAATACGTTGATTAAAGAATTTAAGTGTTGACAAAAAAGTCTACAAATTAAACGAAAATAATATAATTAATTAATTGCAGAAATGAATGGTAGGTTTACTGATTATCTGCATAGTTATTAATATAGGATTATTCTAAAAAATTGCTGTAAATACTCCTCTGCTTACCTTCCCCATAGTTATAGTATATCTTTGTAATAGATATTTTCAACAAGTATTGTTAAATGTATTTTAGTATAGAATTATTTTAGTGTGTTAATTATTAGAGGAAGATAGAAATTTCCATAGACTTTTATTATAATAAATTCAATCTCTCAAGAAATAACAGATATTTTTGATTATTTTTTTTTAACTTATTGATCAAAATCCTAAACTATTTTAGTTATTAATCAGCAGTATGAATTTGATTGATATTAGGATAAATATTGCTTAAATACCTTTTTTGAATTATTTTTTATATTAAAATTGATTGAATGGTTTCTAATTATTATTTACATTAATCTCTACATAATAGATATTGCTGAAATGGATAATATGTTCATTCACTTGACAAATGTTGCTATTTAAAAGTTTTCAGATAAATATTCAGAAAAACATGGTGGTAAATGGTCACTCTAATCTCTTAGATACTACCTAGAGATGGTGTACGGAACAGACATGGCAAACAAATGCTTCGATGATATGGACAACATCATTATTATGTCACTAAAATCTGTATAAAGCATAATTATTAATGACAAGCATTGCTTTGAAATGTATGGATATGATATTTTAATTGATGAAAATTGCAAACCTTGGCTGATTGAGATTAATGCCTCACCTTCACTCTCAGTTACAGGTATTTCTTCTTAAAAATTTCAATTTTTTAACTAATTTTCTTATTTATAGGAAGAATTGATAAAGAATTAAAAACAGACCTTATAAAAAATGTATATTAAATTATTATACCGGAAGATTGGAACGATGACCCAAGCAAAAATGGTGCTAATACAAGTACCTAAACTAAAGTGGGGGATTTTAACATTCTTTATGATGAAGCATAAGAGAAAAAAGCAAACACATAGTAGTAAAAGAAAATCATAAACAGTAAAACTATCTGGAAATGAATTTATTTATAAAAGTAAAGGATATTAAGTAAAAGATTTATAAATTTATAACTAGCTCAAAATTATAAATTTAAAATAAAATTCTCATTTTTAAACTATTTTATTTTATAAATCATTTTGCATTTATAAAGTAATTACCATAATACCGTAGGGGTTACGAAATACTCTTTTCCTCTTCTTTTTTAAGATAAATAGTTGGCATATCATAACAACATTAGACTTAAATTTATCTTTTTCCTTTAGAGTTTTAATCTGATAAATATTATTTATGAATAGTTAAAATACTTTGATCTTTTATAAAATAAGAATTTACACATGTTTGTAGCTCTTAGCCGATTTTAGTGTGTTAATAAGCTGATATTAATATTTTAATAATTAGAATTTTCTTTTAATATTTATCTATTTATCTTTTATTTTATTATTAAAGTTTTTTACTTTCTTATACTAATTTTAAAAGACTTTTCGAATAGAATTTTATTTTTACATTCTCTAATTTATTTTATAATTATTTAAACAAAAAATTTTTTATATTATTTTGCTACATGCATTTATATACATAAGTTAATTACTATTAAACCTGTTATGAATTTACTTAAATCTCCTCAAAAATAGAGAAAAACCTTAGAATTTAATTATTAATTAATTATTTTAGTATTATTTGTTAGTGTAAGTGGGAAAATGATAGGAATTAATTTATCTCCTTCCATACTGAAAGGATATATTGCAATTTCATCCTTTTTAGTAAATATTCAAGGATTGATTAGCTTATTCTTAGGGATGAACCACATGATTATTTTCAATACTGATAGTTCATGGATTTATGATTATTTTGGTAAGTAAGAAAATATGTTTATAACATCATTATTTTAAGATATTTATAAATAATTAATATATTATTTTACAAAAAATGTAGATATTCAGGATATTAAAATCAATCTAACATTATATGGATTCTTATTGCTAGTTGTAGGAACATCAGGAATGATTGGAATATTTAAAAAGAAGAATAATATGGTTTTTGTTTACAATGTTGGAATTTTGATTATGTTCATTTATTCATTAGCATTACTAATTCCTGTTGCTGCAGATTAATATAAAGAATTACCTGCGTGTTCGAAAAATAAAAATGTATCAAATCTTGAAGAATAATCAGTATTTATGTAAAGCCTAGGCCTTTGCACTGTTTCCTGTCCCTGTTCTTTGAAAGATAATATGAAATAATTATATAATCCTGAAGTTTTAAAGAATTTTGTATTTGATCCAATTGGAAAAACATCAGCAATTGAATGTGCATAAAAAGATTAATAGAATGAAATTTCTAATTCTAGAAACTATAAAAGTATGGCAAGATTAGAAAACTACTACAATTGCTAAGGAATGTGTACTTTATATGCAGTTGATGTATATCAATTTACTAATATTAATAGAGGACCACCTTATAAATCTACTTGCTATTCTTAACTTGTGAATGAATTAGACTACTTCTACATGAAATCAACTTCAGCTTTATCAACACAAATAGTATAATTTGTAATATCCTTGATACTAGCATACTTTCAATACAAAATTCATCCTAAGTCACACAATAATAAGAATATGGGAATTTATGCAAGATTGGGTTAATTATGATTTACGGAAATGATTCAATTAAGGGAAAAAAGAATAAAAAATCAAAATATCTTTTGAATAGTAGGTAGTATCATCAGAAATGCTAATACAAATTAAGTAATTATATACATATTTCTTACTTCTAATTATTTTGATTATTTTGGCTAATTCAAAATTGAAATTAATTCAATTCATTCATTCAGTCTAAAAATGCAATAAAGATTAAACATAAAACTATTATTATTATTTGTATGTACTTTTATTTGTTTGTCTCTCTATCTGTCTGTCTGTCTGTCTGTTTTTTTGTATTATTTTATATATTTTTAATAATTGTTTGTAAATCAAACCATATATTACTCCTTCTTTTACTCATTCATTGTCTTCAAACTTATTCTAAATCTATTATTTTAAAAAAATTAAAGTGTAAAAATAAAATCATAATTATTTTCTTAAGCATAATTACTATCCCTTATTATTGGTAAAATTAATCTAATTGAGAAGCTATACGTTAGGGGTCTTCTCCTCTATTCTGACTACTGTTTAGACGCTTTTAAGGAGATGAGGTTAAAGAGGGTTTGCTTAGGAACCCAAATTTCTATGTTAGCTTATATTTTTTCTTGTATTCCATATATTTCTAAAGCTACTCTGGATCTACCTCGTTATATCTTTCAATAAGGTTAGGAGAAGTATAGTCACGAGCACCTATTACATTTCTCGATTAATTGGTTCTCAATCCTGAAGAAGATTGTTTTAGATTGTTTTAGTATATGTTCATATTCTATAGGGCAGATTACTATGATTAACGCATGTATTCCCTATAGTTTTACTCTTATATTTCTCTTTATCTTCTCTATTCTTCTTCGTAAGTATGATCATAATATTCAATTCTATTAAATCCAAATAATTCTTGGAATTACACATCCATATTCTAATATTACTAGATATTGAAATCATCACCTTATTGAGATTCCCCTTCTTAGTTTTAATCTCCTTCATAATCTTATCCATATTAATAATTTTAATTCATTTGATTGGTTAATTAATTGTTATAATAATTTTCTTCTAGCCTAGAAGAAGGACGATTATTAAAATCTTCATGGGTTCCTATATACTCTTCTAAGTTGCCATATTATTATTATTAATTCAAATAAGAGCCTCTCATATCTTAAGGTTAGCTATTCTAAGTATATCTTAGCATAGGAGAGTAACTCTAATCAGATCTCTTGAGTTAAAGTTATCTTATACGCTCCATATTTATTTCCCCTTCTTAATCAAGGGCTTCGTCTATGATTTCATCCATTTCATCAACTTAATCAAGTTTTTCTTTATTAATTTAGTTTCCATTCCAGTCTTGTTAATCAAGGTTAATAATACTATATTCACTACTCTCATTATTTGCAATTACACTTCTATCACCCAGGATTTATTAAAAGCTTTGATCCATACTATTATCTAAGTGCTGGACTATTGAATTGTCAAGCTAGCTACTATTTAAATTATGTAGACTTTAATTAATCTATTACTATGATTTGTTGCCGATTTAGTTTATTTAAATTTAAGCTATTCCTGCTTAAGGTATTTTACCTTTGTTTTAACTTATCTTAGGAAGTCGCTAATCACGTCTTAAGTGATTCCTAAATTAAATTCTTTGTTAATAATTAAGATCTTCTTTTAAGTATATAACTCCATGCTTACTATCTTTTTCTTAGATGTTATAATACTGTGTTGTTAATTATTTTTATGAAGAAGATTTTTAATTTTATTTATTTAGATCATTTAATTTTTTCTTTTTTACTCTGCGAAATCTTTTTTCATTAGGTGAAATACTAACTCCCTCTCCTTCTGCATCTTAGACATACAGATCTTCACTATAATCATCCTCATCTCCATCTTATTCTTCTTCATCATCCTCTTACTCGTCATCGTCTTCATCCTCTTCAATAATATCACCCATTTTATCAATTCTCGGTTTTTTATTTCTCCTTTTCTTTTCTTTTTAGTCTTATTAGTAATCCTTAACTCTATTTCTACGTACAATAAAGTTACTAATGATATTATAAACACCAATAAGTTGTTGTTTTATTTAATTTCTCTTTTTGAAAAGTATAATAAAGCTTATCACTACATTTGCAAAGAAAACAAGGAACATAAGGGCAAGAAGAGTTCTATTTAAATGTATAGATATATCTATAGTGTATTAAAACTGCTAAATTACAAATGTTAAGATAAAGAAAACTATCATAAAGGCTTCATTTACTAGCAAAAGACCAAGGATATAAGGGTTAACTATAGGTTTATAAATTGCTAAATATACAAAGAATACTAAATAAACGAATAGAGTGGAGAGAATTTAGACTTCAGGAAAGTTGTAGAGAGTAACTAATAATATGCAAATTAGCATCTTCTTTAGTTATAGAATTACATAAAAGTTTCTTTGTAAAGGTTTACGCTAACGAACTGTAAAGAATAAGAGACACCAACGAGTGAATTAGTTAATTAAATAAGGTTTGCGTGGAGGTTTAGATTTGAAAAAGATACTGTCGACATTAATTTTAAATATAATCTTAATAAAGAAGAATCCGTAGTAAACAAGGAAGATGATACATAGGGCAACGCTAAAGGAATTAAAAGGGGTGCTCGTATCTACATCATTGAGTTAGAGTACAATGTTTAAGAACATTTCATAGTTTGTAATAAAATAAACAACAAGCATTACTGTCAAATCTAAATAGAAATAAACTTTATTTAAGAATCCTAATCTTTTTAATTTAAAATTCTTCATACTCAGCTTACAGAAAAAGATAAACCCCCATAAGAAAAGATGAACTCCTATAAGATAAATGCTATTATTCAAAAAATTATTTGACTTATCGTTACTCGAGAATTTATATGAGGAATTTTAACTAGATATAGCGCTTAACATTCTTGAAGCAGTTGATGTTTATGAGTCAATACTGCTGGTAGGAGAATTCACATCTAATCCCATTGGCTTAGGTGGTAAATCTGTTAAGTGAAAACCTTAGATAAACTAGAGAAGTTATTATATATTTAAGGAAAGAGGAACATTTGTATATTATAAAAGAGAAATCTATTAAACCAACTCGAAAGAGAAAAGTAAATTAACAGGATTTCCAAAGAAATAAAGATCAAAGAACATTAAGCTGCTGAATATAATCGAAAAACTCTAAGCTGCTTTAATAGTATGATACTCACTTCCTTTAGAAGAAGTACATTCGTTTTCCATCAAATCTTACATTCCTTCCTCACACTCACAAACTGATCTGTAAGGCAATCTTAGCACAGTTTTATCTGATTAGATTTATTCTCTTCCTCTGGTTTCCCAACATTCTGTACAATCATTATATCTGTTACCATTACACTTCTTACAACTAAAATGACATTCTTATTTTTTAATTAATAATAAATTAATAATTTTGTTTCAATTTATTTTTTTGTAGTCTTTATTAAAATCTAATCTTTTTCTTTCTTTTACCTTTACATGTTTAGTTATCATACTTGTAATAACCTAAAGGACAATTGTCACATGTTCTATTTGGGATGTTCATAATCTTTTCAGTAGGACACTCTTTAATACAAGTTTGATCGTTTAGGTAATACTCGGCCGAACATTATTAACATGTTATGTTAACTTCGCTGACAGTTGAAGCCTTAGTATTTACACATTTTTAACATTCTGATGAGCATTTTTAACATATTCTTACTGTTGTATTTTCATTAGTCCTTGTTATGTCAATTTCTGAAATGGGTATTAGCTTTTCATAATAACCATCAATACATTATGTTACGCAATATTTATTTATTAGTATTTTTCCAACTGGGCAAGTTATGCAATTATTGAAAAGTTTTCCATCACATTCTTAGCAATTTACATTACATTTTTCACATTTTTTTGTTCCTATATCTGGATAATATCCTTTTTCGCACTTCTCTGAGCAATAATCTCCATTAGCGTAAGTACCATCCTATAATCAATTTAAAACATTTAATAATTTAAGTGAAGAAAATAAGCTTACAGGACAAATGGCATAGCAAGTACCATCATATAATAATCCACTTGAACAACTTTTACAATTTGAAGAAAGACCACCTGATTAATATTAAAAATTGTTAATTATATAATTTAAAATTAATTAATTTATCAATCAATACCAGTGCATGTTTTGCATGAACTGTCACAATTCTAGCAAATACGTAGCTATCTGTTAGGGAATTAATTTGAAGGACACTCTTCAATGCATTAGTTGCTGTCATTTAAGAAGTAAGGGTAGAAACAATCAATACATGTGCTAGAGTTAGAGCAATTTGCACATTTATCTGTGCACAAATAGCATACTCTTTCAAAAGTATTAACTATAGCTCCTTAATATTGAAATAAAATATAATAATAGAGGAGTTAAATCATTAAAATTTTACCATATGTACCAACAGGACAGGAGGATTCACATGTTTATGTTAGGTATGATCCCCATCTGGGAGATGGACATTATAATAAGCATGTAGAACCTTCTAGGAAATAATTTACATTACATTTCTAGCATGTGCTAGATCCAGTACAAATAGCACATTAACTAGGACATTAATCACATTATTGTGTAACATTATTGCCATAATATGAGTCTGGACAATAATCACACAATCCCTAATACTTAAAATAAGGAGAAGCACCTTTTATAATTAAAAGATATATATAGAAATATTGGATTTAATTGATGAAATAAAATGTACAGTTAACACAGTCCTTTTTCTGACCTCCTGTACATCCATTGCATGAAGAATCGCAAGGAGTGCATATTCTGGTTGCATTATTTGGATAGAAATTTGGATCACAGGAAAGAACACATTTCAAAATGGCATTGTCACCATATGTTGGAATATCACACTTTACTTTACAGAATTTATCTGTTCCATTTTCATATAAATAAAGAGGAGGATTACAATTAATGCAATTATTAGGTCCTCCCCCTGAACATTCTTTACAAGATTTATCACATAGTTAACACTTTCTTGAAACATCTGGATAATATCCAGGTAAACAACTATCTATGCATTGTGTTCCTTAAAGGAATTTTACTCCTTTTTATAAAAAATTAATTTCTATTCATTTTTTATTTGTAAAAACTAACCTTCACAAGCAGAGCATTCTACATTTGAAGGACCAAAGCATTAAGAGCATAAAGGATCACAAGAGTTGCATTTTCTAGGAGTAGAATTAGCATCTGGGAAATATTTCGCTGGACAATCTTATCCCTGGACGCATAACTTAGGTACACTAACCTATAAAATTGAAAATATAGTAATTTTAATATTTGAATTAATTTATTATATTCTACATCATCGCCATATAAATCACTTGGGAAAGCAGGACAATTATCAACACATTGTTTAGTCGAAACAATGTAGTAAAGCTTAGTTGTTCCAGTTTAATAACAAGATAAGCAATCTTTATCAGTTCCTCCTAAATTAAATTATAAGGTTAAAAAGTTTCCTTAAGATTTTTAATTTACCATCACAAGTTTGACAAGTAGAATCACAAGGCTTACATGTGCCAGAGATAACGTCGCCATAAGTGCTCCCAGTACAACTTTTGCATTTATTGCTATCAGCAGGATCAACGAACTGATTTAAGTTGCATGATAAACAATAAGTAGCACTTCCGCTACAAGTTTTACAATTAGCATCGCATGGTTAACAGACTTAGCTTAAAGAATATTAGCCACTAGGACAACTATAATTATAATTTTAGAATTAGTTTTCGGAGATTATTAATATAATTACTTAACAACACAGGTATTGGCAGATAGAGAATAGCCAGGAACACATGATTAACAAACTGTTCCTTGATATTAACTGCAAGTCTTACAAGGGCTGATGCAACTGAATATTTTTCCTTGAGTGTTATCTTAGTAAAAAGTATTATCTGGTCTAACATTCAAACAAACTTTATTTAGCAGCAAGAAATTCTTGGATGTATTGGTTGTACATCTTTTGCAAGTGTTTGGTTGATCATCTTTTTATATTTTTAAAAATATTAATTTTCTTTTCACTACGTACTCACAATCAAAATGATGTGAAATAATGACTAGATTTTTACTTTCACACTCCATACAATCAGTATCTTTGCAGGTTATACATTTTTTGACAATCAAAACTTTACCGTCTGGACAAACACTCACACATTTACCAATTATATCAACATCATCTAGTTATTTAAAATCAGATTGTTCGTATTTTAGGTAATAAAATAATAAGTATAATTACTAACAGGATTCAGATATCTTAAAGCAGGACAAGACTTGCATTGTTAATCTACCGAGCCTGTACAAGTAGAACAACTCTAATGACAAGAATCACATTTTAGTGATAGGACATTTGGATAAGTACCATCCGCACATTCTGAATCTAGGACACATTAAAAATTTTAAAGATACCTCTTAGGGGAATTTAAAGGGCTGATTATTATTATTATTATTTAAATTAATGTTTTAACTAAATTAATTGATATACTTGCATGTTAAGCATTAAGTTGCAGAAGGGCCATAGCAAGTGGCACAAGTAGAGTCACATTATTTACAACTGAAACAAGGCGATATTAAGCAAGGAGCTTACTAATATTAAGGATAATATCCAGGATTACAGATACAAGAGTTGCTAGAGATAGTAGCATAAGATACACAAGTCAAACAATTATCAAACATGTCACCATTACATGTAGCACAACTTGAGTGACAAGAATCAACCTCTAATTTGAAGTCAGAAATTGCCAAACTTAGCTATTTATGTTAAAAATCTTATAAATAATTTAATTGTAAACATTTAATCTCCATCAATTAATGTTTTGTTTAAATTTTAAATTTGAACTATTTTTTTATTGAAAAATTCTTATAATTTCCTTTTTTTAAGATGTTAGTGGTGTGATGGTGGTGGTGGTAATAAATTTGTTTGATAAAAATAGATTGAATTTGTTTTTTTACATCACTAGATTGCAGAACAAAGTTGTTTTCGATTTCTATATCTACATCTAGCTTGCTATGACTAAATGTATGTGAAAATGCAAACTTTTTTTCAAATAAAGCAGCCACTTAGCACTAGTATAAATTAACTCCTGAACTTGTGTATGTATAGGATTTTATAGAATTAGCATCGTTGCAAGTATAAGTAGCTGAGTTGTAATCACCGCAGACAGTAATGGCGTGATTTGATGTGACAGATTATTTAGCAATAAAGTAACCATTGAATGTTATTCTTAACTAAATATTATTATTATTTAATTACAGCTTAAGTAAATTCAACTAATATATGCTAATAATTTCAAATTAAACATAGTCAAACAATTTTATTTTGCTCATACCTGCTTGTGAGGAGGTAAACTTTTATAAGTTTTTATTAATATTACACCTGTACCAAACTTGCCAACACCTCCATAAAGCTTTTAAGTTGAACCTTTAAAATAAGATTAGCAAAATAATATAAGTAAATTTGATATTGCTTTAATCAATTGATCATAATTAATATCCTTAATATGAGTTCTACTCTTTTGATATTTAAAGCCCTACACTAAAAAAAGTAAATTCTCTAAATTTGTTACCTCCTAATGAACATAAACTAGAAGGACTTGTCGATACTTTTTGATTAATTAAATATAAAAATACATTGTATTTTAACTAAAATTAAATATTGATAAATGATTACCACCAATTATCTTCCAATTTTTAATTGTATCTGCCCAACTACTACCTACAAATTCTGTATTTATTGTACGCCATGCTATGAATATAAAACAAAAAAGAGATGAATTGAATTCTAAAAATAATCTTGCTATCTTAAAAATGTTATATTACTTGAAGTTACAGTATGAATGAGACACCAAAGCCATATAATAATACTAGATTTAAAGGAAATATGCAATCGCATCTAATTTACAATTATATTGATTTGTTAATTTCTTCAATATTCTGGCTTTTCTAAACAATATTAATAAATTTTTTTGAAATCAAATATTATAAAATCAATAATAATTTTAGAATAGTTGGTTGAAATACAAATGAGAATGTAAATTACAATTATTTGTGGCAAATGTCTTAAATAAATATCTAAGTGCATTACTATCCATGCTTTTTGAATCATCATCATCATGATAGTATATTTATCTTTTTACTTCAAATTTCAGGATTTTTTATGCATTAATTAATATATTTAATATTAAATCCTGGAATTAGAAATACTTTTAATAAGCTTTACTGATATAAAGAGTTTATTTGTTTGAAATTTGTTATTTTACAATAGATGATAATAAAATTTGAGACAATCGTTTATAGAATAAATTGTACAATTTAATTTAAATTATAAATAAAATATTTTGATATAACTATTATTTTTTTTAATTTACTAAAATAAGTATAATAAATACTCTTTTTAGCTCATTTCTAATTATTTTTTTATTATTTTCTTAACTCCTCAGCCTCTGCTTCGGCTTTCATCATTTCTAGTTCTTTATCCAAATCATCCATATCTGAGATATGCTTTTGTTTTACTGCTAAGATTTAAGTTTATATTTATACCTTTTACTGCTTTTTTTCTTCATTTTCAGCAAGATAGCTTCCACCTGTACTTTGCTATTACTTAATTGTTGTACTAGTATCAATTCTTTTACTATCATAACTTTTATTTGCTATTGTACTATTATTCTTTACGTCCTATATTGATTTTGATTTCTTAAGTATACCGCTATTAGTGCTATTGTTCACATTAGGTGAAGTAGTAAACGACGTTTTACTAGGATTTACAACAGTTTTTGTTGATTTTTGAGTCCTTAAAGGGCTTTTATTTGTTTATCCAGTTGGAGTTGTATGTCTTATTTACTATTTAATATTTTTTTCCTAATTAATTTTATCAGGTAATGAAGATTTCTTGGCTTAGATAGTATTACTTACTGAAGGTAGTTTTTCTTTTTAGAGTTGATCTTCGTTATTAGTTTTGGTTGTTTCGCTTTTTACTTCCTATTAATTGTCAGCATTAATCTATTATTATGGTTAGGAAACAACAACATTATGAGTTTAATTACTGCTAGGATTGTCACATGTATTATTTTTATCAGTTTTATTAATTTAATTTCCAATACTTGACTGCCTATAGGCATTTGCATAACTATTTATATTGTTTTCAGGCTACTGATTGTTGGTGTTTTCTATATTATTCAAATTTGGATTAAAGCTACTACTTATATTATTATTAAGCATATTATTGTTATTATTCTGCTTGTAAGAATTAAGTGCAGAAAACTATGGTTCAGAAAAAAGTACTTGCATTGGTGAAGAGTATCCACTTTTTATAAATTAGTTTGGTGTATTGAATTAATACTATTGTTGAGGATTTAGTTATGCGGGAGATTAAACACCTAGAACTTTTTTATTAACATTATTATTATTATAATCCTCTTGGTTTTCATTCCTTTCATTCAAAAACTACTAAATCATATTTCTATTATTATTTTAATCTAATGATTCACTAACATTTTAAAGGCTGTGAGAATTTTTTAATAAATATTGTTAAAATGCCTGATTGTTAGTATGATCTGAGTCATCAGTTTACTTATTGTCAACACCACCATATTTACTGCCACCACCACCTGTACCATTCATTATCGTGTATCCACTCTTTTGATTTAAGTTGCTTTGATTTATATTTGCATAATTTTAATTCTCGTTGTATTAGCTCTCAAGTGATTCCTTTCTATGTAAAATATCTACATATTACTGGTTCTAATTTTATTGTAATTGTTGTGATCTCTAATATTGATTCTAAATGCTCTATTTTCCATAAGATGATAATCCTCCATTCCCAAGTTGCTATTAATACTAAATCTATTAATCTTATTCCTAATCACCTCGATTCCATTTCATTTAATCTTAAAATGTAGCAATTTATTGAGACTAAAGATCTTGCTAATTCATACCTGCTTAATTATATGAATTCAATATTTACCCATTTAATAGATTATTCTACGATCCATATTTAGTAATTCTGCTTATCCTATTCTTTGTAGTACCTTCGTCTTCTATAATTGATATATTAGTAACCGGATTATTCTATTAAAGTAATTATGGTAAAGACCCATTATTCATACTTCCCAAAAGTACATTTCCATTCATACTAATTCCTTATTAAGAGGTAGGTCTTTGTTGTTCTTAATCATAAAAAAGTGCTTGTATATCTATATTAAATCTAAGTAATTTCAATAATAAATCTGGATAATGCTACGAATCAGAAAACAGAGCTTCGAATTATTCTTAATTGAAGAAATTCTTTATAAATAATGACAATAAGTTCTTATTTTTCCTTTAATTAATAAACTACAAGAATATTTTCTTTTATACTAGTAATTCCTTTATAAAATAAGCTGCCTATTTTTCTATTTCTGCTTTAGATTAGAACTATGCTATTAATTCTTCTTATTCTTAATTTTTACAGGTGAGCTACTCGATTGTTGCTTTCATACTTTAATTTAGCTACTGTAAAGTATTCATTTATTACTGCTTCTTCTCTAAAGATTGCTTATATTCTTCTTTCTCTTTATCAATTTCTTCTAATTTTTCCTATTAATATAAATAATAAGCTAAATAAATTGTTATTAGAATATGTATATTTTCATTTTAATTCACTCTAATATCCTTAATTTATACTAAATTAAACTTTATTTTATTTATATATAATAATTTACCTATAAATCTTCAAATTCTTTATTTATTTAAGTAACATGCTTTTTAATCTACTCCTACTTTGAAATTTATTCCTAATATGACTAAAGTTTGCTTATGTGTTGTGAGTTATTTTCTTAAAGAAATGTTATCTGGTTTTTTAGTAGATCTAATTAACCCATGAGAGAAGAAATGCTAGATTTATATTCTAAATTAGTTTATCTCTCTCTTGTTAGCTAGTTAATTAGATCAGTTTAGTTTTATTAGGCTGTAAGCAATTCCCTTTACATTTATTATATTCGCTGCTGCTAGTTTGCTATTACACTAGTTTATGATTATAGTTGTTATAATAAATTGCTATTATTATTAATATTATTCAAACTTGATATTAACTACTCTTATTTTAACTATCCTGAAACATTTTATAAGCTTCCTACTTTTTCATATTCCTCCTCATCTTCAAGAGGAGTGGTATTCTAAAAAGTATCAACTTAGTTGTATGCACCATTTTAAAATTTATAATAATTTTGGCTTTTCTACTTTGGTAATGTCTTCACTTCTAAACTACTTTAATACTAAAATTTACTGTGACTCTAACTTTTATTTAACTAATTCAATATCATCTCTTCTTCATGGTTGGAACTATATTAATAAAACATTTATAAAATTATTTAAGTTTGATTAATTCACCAGTAGAATTATATTCTAATATCTATAAAATATGAAAAGAAGAGACTAATCATATTATTTATAAAATATTAGTATTTAAGTGTATAACTTTTTAGTGATGAACTGTAATAACTACTAAATCTAATTGTTTTTACTTGAAGCTGGTTTCTTAATTCTTATCTAAGAATTTCTACATCATCTTCTTTAAAGTATTCTTCTCCATATTAAGAATTTCAATATGCTAATGAGCCTTCAAAAGTTCTGACTCCTATTAATAATAATTTTGATACTTTAAAGTTTGCTAATATAAGGATCAAAGCAAGTATATTTCTGCTAGTAAAAGAAATGATTACATAGTTCATCATTTTATTCTCTCGTTATTTATTATTGACCTTAACTTTGATTATCAATAATGCTAGATATTATTTCTATTTATTCTTTATGTAAATTCACAAGTTAATTATTTTATTATCAAAAAAGACATAAAATTCAAAAGATTTCAGTACTTTTTATTAACTTTCAAATTTCAGTGCATACAAACAAACAAGCATAGACTTTTAATCAATATAAAAATTGAAATCAATTCTATTTATAAAACAAGATACATCTTCTATTTTGTGTGTTAAATAAATCCAATATTGTTATTAAATTAATAAAAGATATATGAATTAACATGGATGATATTTAATTAAGAAGTCGTGTTTCAATTTCAGATAAGAATATTTTAAACTCATTCTCATATTTTGATATCAAAATATTTTGGTAAAGTAATTTATGCATTAATATATCCCCAACTATATAAATTATATAGTTAATAAGTATGTCATCACATAATTAAAATAGAACATACAATCAATTTAATAATGAAACAAAATTATTGTCTTTTGAGTAGAATAGTAATCTTTTGCATATTTTACCATTATTAACATCAAACTTTTTAATATATTATAACATATTTGCTGCTTATTACTTTAAATTTATTTTAAAATCATTCAATTTGAATTTGAGGATATTGCAGTAATTAATTGATTTTAATTTTGAAACCTTGAAATAAATGTATTAAGATTTATTAAGTAAAAATCTAAATACTATCCCACTTTATGATAAATTATTTAATATTATTTATCTGTAATTTTTAAGAATGTTTATAGTTATTTGTTTTTTATACTATAAAATTAATAAATATTTTATATAAAGTCTTTTAGATAATTTTTAGCTTATATTTGTTTATATTCTATTAATTTAATGAATAGATATGTTACACTTAAAGATATTTAGATTTTAGTTCTATTCGATTTAAATATAAAATTCTTTTATTAGAATATTCAGTTATATTAATATTACATTTACTAAAGTGTTACAACACGCTTCTAAATAAGCAATATGAAATATCATAGAAGACCTATAATTTCTGTTAATTAATATTTTAATAAGTTTATAAACAAATTATATATAAGGAAATACTTCAAAAAAGTCCTTTTAATCTGAAATTAGAGATAATATTTAAAAAATAATGTATAGTATTAGAAATCAATTGCTAAGCCCTTAATAAATATTATTATTACTTAATTCATTGAGATTATTTAATTAAAATAAGATGTACATATGTATGTGGTAATAATTAAAATAAACTTCTTGATAGCATAAATTTTATATTACTAAGATCACTTACATATTATATATAATGTAGATTTAAAATAAAGTAATGGATCACATATGAGAATTTACTATTAAATATAATTACTCTTCTAGAAAAATTATAAGCGAGTAATGAATTTTAAATAAAAGATTAAGTAAGGATTATTTATTACTTTTTTATTTCTTTTTTTATTCTATTTATATATCCTTACATAATTTAATTATTAACATCATTTATTACTTCATTTCTTTTTAATTCTCAAAAATTTTCATTGATTTAAATTTATAGCTTCATTGCTTATAGTCTCCCTACTCATTTTTATAAATATTTAATAAAGTAACAATTTCCTTAATGACAAAATGCTTAATAATTAATTTTAGTTCAAAGAAAGAATATTATTTTGACTCTTTTGAATAATTTAAATGTAAACTCTTTATTGATTTTTCCTTAATGATGGTTCTAATTAAAAAAGATGATCATATATTGGATGAAAATTCTTAATGGAATAATTATTCCTAATGGAAATTAATTAAAAATTTACAATCAAATTGTTGTACTCTATTTCTTTATATAAAATGGAAATCTAGAAGCTCGTAAATGAATCAGAATCTTTATATCTTACTATTCGTTCTTTTAATAAAGAGTTTGCTTATTTAATTACATTATTAGTTTAACTTTCAATTAGCAGGTCAAATTCGCTGCTTAAGCAAAGGTTATATTATCAATTACGTTAAACAAAAATGCTATCGTAAATAAATTGGAAGCGCCTATCTAAATCTACGTCAAATAATTCTAGAACTAATCATTTAGCTTAATAATTAAATTATTATTTTTTAAGAAAGTTGAGTTAATAATTATGTAAAAAGAATTTATCAGTAAAAGTTAAGTTCATCTTAATCATTTTATAATTTGATGTAACAATGTAAAGCTGAAATGGTTTCTAATGACGAGAAGAGTGTGTCTGAAATTCCTAATATTTAAGATAAATAAGTATGAAAAATTTTAAAATTAAGAATAAAAAAAGTAAGATAATTGCTTACATTCCTAATTCAGCATAGGCTTAACTTCAGTGAATAATCTTGGACGCTGATTTTAATTAGCTTTCGAAATTATTATTATTTAATATTTTCTGGTAAAATTCTATCTTTCCATTCACGCGTTGAATGCTTAACCAATCAACCAACTGTGGTTTAGTAAAATAAAATTTTTCTAAAAGAGTTAGTTAGTACACTAATTTAAGTATAAAGATAGTAATCCTATTTTGAATTATAATAAAATAATCGATATAAAAATATTTTGAAAGAAAATAGGTAAATAAATCAATCAACCAACCAACCAACTAATCAAATTATCTTTCATTAACTGAATATAAGAGAATTAAATATTACTTAAAATGACTAAAATTGAAGATTAGATACAAGCACAGAAAACAAAAATAAGAAACATTAAAGGAATATTGACTATCTTGGGAGGTTTCCTGACTCATTTGACATGTGGCACATTGTAAGATTTTTACATTCTTTAATATCTTTCCCTAAATTCTTTAATGTAGTTAAAATTTTACTCTTTAATTACAATATTGAATTAAAATTTTTTTTTTTTCATTCAATAATTTGCAATAAAGGGAAAAGGGTAATTTGAAGAAATTTTTATACCAATTAATTTTTTTACTTTTCTATAAATTGAATGTAATTTAATCATATCCGCTAATTAAAATTGTAATTTTATTAAACTAGATATATGTGGGGTGTTATTAATGTTTATGTCACCTCATTCTTACGTTAACATGAAAATCCAGACTTATCTATTATTCTTGGTAGTGGAGTTTTTCCTTTCATGATGGTAGCTGTAGCTTGTGGTGTTCCTTTTGGAATGAAAGCTATTAAATACCTTGGATCTGCTCGTATGGTTTGTATTGTCTGCTCTTTAATTGCAAGTTTATGTATCTTCCTTGTCAGCTATGCTAAAGTTTTCTGGCTATTTATTATCCTTTATGGTATCATATTTGGTTTCTTCACTGGTGTAATGTATATGATTCCCATCTATCTAGGTCAACTCTATTTCCCTACTAGAAGAGGTCTTGTTTCAGGTTTTATCTTGACAGGTATGTTATTTTATCATTTTATTGATGGCAATTGTGTTACGAGCATTTTAAATTTTGTACTATTGTACATTGGTTTAAGAGTAAATGAGTAAATTAATATAGATATAAGATTTTATAAAATAATCAAAGAATAAAAAAAATTTTGGTTACTTAATATTAAAAATTTTTATAAAAATTCTCTCTTTTTACGATGAATATTAATTTATTATGAGGTATACCAAACAAAAAAAGTGAATTTTAATGAAAAAATATTTTTAAAACCTATTGTATAGTACAAGAATAGAATAGAGACTAATAATAAATAATTAATCAATCAAAGAATATTGAAATAATGATAGTATAAATAATATGCTACATTCTTAATCAAAAGCAATACGGACTGATGTATTAGTTGTGCAATCTAATATTAAAAATTAATATAAGAATAAAGAATATTATTTGATTATTTGTAAACTAGCAAATCTTATTCCACCCCAAAACTATTGGCTCGCTCACATCCCATTAACAATTCTAAAATCTGATTTCTAGAATTTTATATCAAATAAATTAATAAATTTGAAATTAATTTACTTCATCACTTTAAGGATAATAATCACAATCTCTTTTCTACCATTCTCTTCCATATTTATCTACCAGTTATTAATAATAATTTATCAAGAGTCTTAATCACAAAAGTCATTTCAACTTACTTTTTAGAATGTGATAAGTGTGCTTAAGGATCTGAAAGAAAAAATCAAATTATTTAAATAGAATGTTTAGAAACTCTCTAATTAATTTTATTTTTTAGATTTGTTTCATTAAAACTCTATTAACTAATAATTTTATGTTTAAAATAGGTTATGGTCTTGGTTCTTTGATCTACAGCTAATTCTTCTTTTATATCGTTAACCCTCATAACTTAAAGCCTAAGAAAGCTGGAGTAAATATTTTTAAATAGAATTTGATTATTTTAATTTGTAACTTAAAAAAATAAATATATTAAAATCATTTTGCATTTATTAGGATGGTGGCAGCTATTTCTTTGATGAAAGTGTTTCTGTTGCTAATGCAGTTCCTGAGGCTCTTAGATGGTTGAGTTTGATTTATGTTGTTTAAATGGTTATTGGTTCCAGTCTTCTCTTTGAACATCCTAACTCAGTAGGATCTAAATAAAAAGAACTCAGAGCTCAACTTAAACTCAATAAAAAGGAATAAGAGGAACTGAGATTATAGAATGCTGCAGGAAATAAATAATAAATCGAAATGATCAAGAATGTTGAAAAGGATATTGAGCAATAAATCAAGAAATAAAATGAAGCTGATGATTAATAAATCCAACATATAAATACTTATGGATACACTTAAAATGAATCTGATCCTTCTAATAAAGAACCTCGCCCTGAAATGTTGCAATCCTAATAAGGCGAAATTGCTACCAATCCTGTCTAATTCCAAAAGGTTTCAAATACAATGACTGAAATAAACGATGGTAAGACTAATCTCTCTGAAGAAGAATAAAATGAAAGAATATAATTCTATAGAAGACTCGGTGCTCCATCTATTACAGAGGCTTTGAAAACAAAGGAATTCTATATTTCTTAAGTAATAATATTACTTGCTTGTGGTTTGGGATTACTCCTTTCAGGTAACTATAAAAAGTATGGTTAGGAAAATTTTTCAAATGATAAAGTACTCACAATTATTGGTTCAGTTGCTAGTGCTGCTAACGGCTGTTCAAGGTATATTTTACATTTAATTAAAAATTAGATTAACAATTAATTTAGTAATTTTGAAAATATTTATTTAAATTATTTTAAAAACGAAATAGATTCCTATGGGCAAGTCTTCTTGATAAATTTTCTTTCAGAAAAGTCATTAGTATTATCTTAGTAGCATAAGTAATTATTTTAATATTTCCTTGTTAATTCATTAAAATAAATAATTCTTTCAATGCACCTTATATTAATATTGTTTTATTAAAAATAATTTTAGATTATTCTTTCCGTAACTCTCTAATTCTCAGTAAAGGATGAATACTTCTTCCTTGTTTGGGTCTTTTTAGTTTCTTGCTGTTTGGGAGGACTTTTTGGTATATATCCAGTCTACTCTACTCTCCTTTTTGGTTCTAGAGTTGGATCTGAAATTTATGGTACATATTGGTTATCTGTTAGTGCTGCTAATTTCATTCAATTTGGTTTAGTTTACAAATAAGTAAAAAACATACAATTCTCTGGTATTTTCTACTTCTATTTCGCTTTCAATATAGTTGCTTTGATTATTGTTATTTTTTCTAAAATGGAATTGGACTGGTCAAAATACTACCTAAAAAATACAAAGACTTAGTAAGAAATAAATTATAAAAGTGTTGTTCCTATCATGCCTGAAAAGCTTATTAGCTAAGAAGGAGTTAGTAATGAAAATCTAGAAGAAAAATAAAATAATTGATAAATACTAACCAAATTGAACGAATTTATATAATTAAGCTTACCTATTTTCAAAATTAATCTTCTTTATTGTATCTTCATCTATTTATTTTATTAGATGTAATTCTTATGATTTTATATTATTATTACTATTATCTTTTTCTTCATAAATAATTCTTAAATAATTTTCTTCTATTTAAAATAATTTTACATCAATCAAGGGATTCAAAAATTCTATAATTATTACATAATTAAAGAATTTTATATGACAGAATCATTTTTTATGAACTTTTATTAAGTACTCTTTTTTAAATTCTTGATCTTAATTAAGGGATTTATATAGTTTAAAGATGGTTAATCGAGGTATTTTCTCATTTCTAAAATAAAAATTAAGATAAGGAGTTTATAATTTTACCCCTTTCCTCTATTTTAGTTAATTAGAAAACCCTACTATAAAAATAAATCTTTCATTTAATATTAGACGATGTAAGAATTTTTATCATTAAATAGTTCTAAACATTTTTAAGCTAAAAAACTTTTTATTTGATGAGATGAACTAAGTTATTCATAAAAATGGTTATTATATGAATGAGATATAAATTATTAGAAATTAAATTTTGATGCAATGAAAATATTAAATTATAAACTAATTACATCAAGTTGATTAAGAAATGATTTTATTAATTAGTATAACACGTCACAAATATCTGCATTTTCATTTGTAAATTATTATTAAAATAAACTATATACTATTCTTTCAATCAAGAAGAAGCAAAGTATATTTTTGAAGTTCCTTCTTAGTCATCAGAAGATCTTATGTATGATAAATTATCTTCTGCATTTAAGGATAGTTTACCTTCTTTAATACTATAAATATTTTATTAGAGAGGAGGTGAGCTCAATTCTGACTCATCTTAACTATAATTACAGCAGCTTATAGGATTTATAGAAATAAAGTAATAAAATATAGCATTAAGCAACCCATTCATGTTATCCATTACAAAGCCTACTTCTACCATAAATTATGAATCTACCCCATAATATCTGAGAATTCTAAAGAATATAATAGGAAACCAACAAATAAAAAGTGCTAATGGATAAAGACACATCTTAAGGATATCCCTAAGAGAAAGAGTTTAGAATTAATCTTCATTTCTTTTGTAATGAATTAGGATTCTTGCAATTAAGTAGCAATTTAAAAGCAAGCATAATAAGAAAGGAAGATAATAAAAAATTAGCATCAATAACTAATCTGTATCACTATTACCAGTACTAATATAACAAAATGTATTAGGGAAAGGATCTAAACGGCCAATTAATTAGAAAGCGCAAAGAATAATTCCACTCAGAAAGGGAATAAGAAAATTTATAACCCAATATTGTTTAAATGCAGATTTTCTAAAGATAGCAGCCTCTTTCACTATCCACTAATATAAAGAATAACAAATGCTAGATGTACAAATATATGAGCTTAGAATAGATGTTTAAATTAACAATCCTTAAATATAACATAAGCTCATTCCTATTTCTGTCTCTGGACTTGAAACCATAATAATAGCTCTAATAAAGCTAACTAAAGAGTAAATGAAATCACTAATGCATAACATGAGTACTAGATCAAAAGAGAAAGAGCGATATTATTTATTAAATAAGTAGAATAATATGATTAAAGTAGTAGCTAGTAGAGAAAGACTGCTAATAACTAGTAAAGAAATCTTTATATGCTCGCTGATGCCTTGGTCATTATCTCCCATTAGTATATTATAGACAAAATTTAATAACTATCTTTATTACTTATACTATTATAAACTACCAAAAATACTTTGATTACTTACTACTTTTTTGCTAGATTAAGTATTGGTTGAAATTATTCCGACTTATAATACTTTTGAATTGAGATTTATCTATTATGAACAAAGAATTTCATAGAAATTGTCATAAAAAAGATTAAGTATTTGATAATCAGACTCAATTCAATAGTATAAAAATCAAAGATACATCTGATAGCAATCAGTATTAAAAATTGTTTTTACATTTATATTTCATTTTATAAATAATAAATCTAACTTCTTATAATTAAAATATTGCCTCCATTTATAAAAATTAAGTTTGCCTTTATTTATTTGGATAAGATCTAATCATTTAATTTTTTTGTTGAAAATTAAATTTCTTCCATTAATAATAAAGATAAGTATATAGATAGATAGACAAATAGATAAATAAATAAATAATAAATATAATGTAATTTCTTATTTTTAAATGTGATTGATCTGTTAATAGAGAATTCAATACTTTCAGAATTAATGATGAAAATACAAATAAATTAATAAAAATATAAAGTTTATGTGTTATTTCTTAATAAATAATATTAACTTACTTGATTGGGAAGGGATTTAATTCATCATTAGTAATTTTATACGGATTAATCGTTTGTCAAAGTTAAAATTATAATTGTTCAAATTGGTGGAATTAATTTATAAGCAATTTATTAAGATTATATAAATGTTACTTATAATATAGAATAAATTCCTTTAATTTTATTATATCTTAATGAATTCTCTCTCAATCCATTAGAGAAAAAAAAATATGTTTGGTTAGATGTTTAATGACATTTTTAGATTTTAGAGTATCCTTTATTAAATTAGAATTTTTTTTAAATTTCTGATGTAAAACCGATTAGATCTTATTTAATTTAATCAATTCTAAAAATAGGAGCATACTGTAATTAAGCGATTTTACTATAAACCATTTATTTTTATTTCCTTAATCCTTAGTTACTCTTAATAATTCAATTTATTTTTGGATTCCATTCATATAATTTTAGTAACCTATAGTTATATTATTTCTAGAGTGTGTGAGAACCCCAAATGGTAAATTATAATTTATAAATGGTCAGTGAATATTATATTACTTCTGCAACCTTCATTCTGATTTAAGTAATGAACATTTTTTTAAATAGTAATTTGTAATAAAAACTCTAAAGATAGTCATTTCTTTAATGGATCAATTTCATTTATTCAAAGAATTGGGCCTTTCTAAATGGAATAGAAAAATATGATGTAATTGAATTAATATATAAATAATTCTTTATCCTAAATTTCAAGCTTTTATTTCTAATTAGAGCTCAAATCGAGGATAATATAATGCGAAAAGAAGAAATCTAGTTTGGAGAGTCATTCAAATACTATAATTTAGTCTTAAGCCAATCATATAATTAATAAATCAAAAATTGAATGAGCTTATCTTAACAAAAGTACATTCACCTTAATAAATAAAGAGTTTATTTATTATAAGCACTTATTCTTTCTTTTGTGTGGGGAAGGAACAATTTAATATCAGTTATTAGATAATAAAATTCTTTAAATAATAGATTGATTTATTTTAAATAGCAAGATGGTATTAATAAATAGAGTTACTACTCAATATTCAGTTTATTAATCTATGTGCTTAAAATAAACTTTTATTTATCAATATTATTTATAAATTTAAGAATTTCTTTAGGAAATTTCATCAATTTACTAAATATTAATGGATTACAGTAACTTGTGTAATCTATTAATAATATTTATTTTTTCATTTAGCTTTTAAGAGGACTTTAATATTATTAGAGTTAATTTGAAGGGTATATATATGTACTGGATGATTAAAAAAAGAAAAAAAAGATTACTTAAATTTCATAATTGATACAAAATATTAAAAATTTATAACTAAATATAAAGAAAATTGAATTGAAAACATATAGGAAAGTTTAAGTGAAAATAGAAATTGAAATGCAATTGTCGCATACTCAAAAAGGTTTATTGACCATTTTTGGAGGATTTACTGTTCACCTAGTTATAGGTGCAGTGTAAGATATTAAAAACAAAGCTTAGTTATTGAAGTTTAATTAACTTTTTATTTGTTATTTAAAAGGTTTATGTGGGGTACTTTGAATGTGTATATCACATCCTACTTCCGCTAACTTAATGATGATGGCCTTTCATTAAGTATTGGAGGTGCTATTTTCCCAGTAATGATGTTATCAGTTGCATCAGGTATGCCATTGGGTATTAAAGCTATTTAAATTTTCGGATCTGCTAGATATTACACTATGTTCGCCTCTATCATCTGTAGTTTTTTAGTATTCATCTCAAGTTACTGCACAAAATTCTGGTAATACGTTCTTATTTATGGGATAGTCTTTGGTGTTATATCTGGTACAATATATTTTATTCCAATTTACATGGGCTACTTATTCTTTCCAAAGAAAAAAGGATTTGTTTCTGGAGCTGTTTTAGCTGGTAACTTATTAATTCTCTTTAAACCAAAGTTTATTTGTTAATTTAAAAATATATGAGATATTTAATAAAATATGATAATTAAAAAATAAAAAAAGGATATGGATTATGTTCTTTAGTAATGGGAATGACTTTCTTTTCATTTGTTAATCCTAATAATCTCACTTAGTAAAAAAACAGTGTAATTAATAGGACAATTTAATTATTATTATTTACATCACATCAATCTTAAATTATTTTCTTCTTCTTTCTTAATTACTCATTTATCAAAACAAAATCTCTGATTCAATCTATCTTAAATTATTAGGATGGATATTCTTACTTTGAAGGAGAATCTATTTCAGTTGCAAAAAATGTGCCTGAAGCACTTCGTAAGATGAGCTTAATTTACATAATAATCTCTGTCTTTGGATCTATCTTTATAATGTATCATCCAGATTAAGTAGGAGAGGAAGAAAGAAGATTAAAGAGATAATTGTTACTTAAGAAGAAATAAGAGGAAAAGCTCAAAACTGAACTTGAAAATTTATCTCAAGAGAATTTCTTTACATTTAGAAGTAATGATAAAAATGAAGTTGAAGATAAGAAAGAGAAATAGCAGCACTAGCTTATAGAGAAAAAAATTGAAATTGTGAAGCATAATATAGAAGTAATTGAAAGATAAGAAGTGGCAATTGAAAAATAAATTGAACTTTAGATTTAAGAGGATTAAAGATCAGGTTATTTACCTGAGTATGATTTAACCAATAAATAAACTACAGCTTAAGATTTTTAAACTAGAAATTGTATTTAATAAGATTGTGAAGATAACAATTATTCTGAGAAGATCAAAAAATAAGTCTAATTAAACAGTTTGGTAGTAATTCAATGCAATTCCGATGATAAATAAATCAATGATGATGAAGCTGGTTAAAATAAAGCAGCACACACTAATGATTTTATCCAATAACTTGAATAAGAAATCTAAGAACTAGAAAATTCATGTAAGGTTTAAGAAGAAGACCTTAATAAAAGAAATAAAATTCTTGAAGAAAAACATAAGCAGATAGTAGAATATAATAAAATGGGAGCACTTAATATATTATTGGTTTTCAAATAACCTTAGTATTACATGTCTTTAGTATTGGCTTTCTTTGCTATTGGATTCCCTATTATTATTAACGGCAATTATAAATCTGTAGCCAAAGAGTATGGATATTTGGATGATTCGTATCAAACTATGGTTGGTGCATTGGTCAGTATCGCTAATGGGCTTTCAAGGTAATAAAATTTAAAATATTTATAATTATTTTCCCATACTTTAATTGGATGAACAATTATTTTTTATATTCTTACAGACCAGTCTATGCTTCCTTACTCGATAGATTCACATTCAAGCAAATTTTATCACGTATTCTGTGTTTTTAGGTAAAAATCAATTATTCAAAACTGCACTTATTTATCTATTATTTTTAAAATTAAAATAGATATTCTTATCACTTACACTCTAACTAACTGATATCAGCAAAGTTTTCTTCGCTATTTGGATTTTCCTTATTAATACTACTTTTGGTGGTGTGTTAGCTATGTGGCCTGTTTTCTCTGCTTAACTTTTAGGTGTTAAAGTTGGGTCTAAATTATATGGAACTTATTGGTAATTAATTATTAAATCTTAATATTAACTTATCATTAAATTTATTTATAAATTATAGGTGGTCATTTAGTTTTTCGAATTTTCTTTAGTTCTTCTTTATCTACTTCTTAAAACCTTTAATAGGCTTCAATAACATTTTTTATATCTATACTTGCATTGCCACCATATCTCTTTTGATTCTTAGATTTTACACCTTTAAAATAGAATGGTCTAAGTATTATTTGAAAGAAGAAGAAAAGAAATAATAAATTGCTAACTTAGAAATCTTGCCAATTAAAACGATGAGTTGATAGATAAATATGATAAAAAGAGTACTTTTATATAGAGCCTACTTTTGAATAAAAATTTAGTATTTTTGAAAATGTATAAATTTAAAAAGATGGATGACAAGTTAGTTAATAATAATTTCTCTTACACATTATAAAAAACCTATAAATATTAATACTACCCTTAATACATACAAAATGTAATAGTTTAAAATTTGTTTATTTATAACCATTGTAATTTAATATTACCCTTTATTATCTCCATTCTGCTATAACCTTTATTTTTATTCATTGAGTCCTACCTAGAGTTAATTAATTATATTTATAAACAGACAAAGACAAGCAATCAATTTTATAATATTTAAGTATGAATTGATTTAAGATTAATTCTCTCCTCATTTTGAAGGTATTTACCTATCAAAAATTTATAATGAAAATATGTATTTTTAACTTTAAATTATATAACATTGAGCATATGATACCTATATTCTATCATAATTAGCTACTTTGAATGAGTAAAAGTAAAATTAGATTAGTAAATGGGCATTAATAATTAATTGATTAATTGGTTTCATTCAACTTTAATTTACATAATTATACAAAGGCTTTTACATTATTTTATAGTAAGGTTATTAGTTGTTAATTGACACTTTATCACATTTATTCCTTTAAAAATTTTTCGTTACATTTAAATCTGTAAAAGAATATATTGTTAAAGACCTAAAAGTAACTAATTGTTAATAATTAGGTAATTATAATCAGCTGTAAACAAAAAGAAACATATTTTTTTCATCATAATACAAAATTATCATTTTAAAAAGCTAGAGAATATTAAAAGCATCAATGAATGCAAAATAAATTATTTTACAGTTAACAATATAAATTAGTATTTTTATAATATTAATTTAAAATAAGGTTAGGTTTTATATTCTATAATAATAATATTAATAATAATAATAATCAGATCAAAAAAGATTATAATTTTGATGAATAAATTATTCTGTTATTTAGTTAATTAATTAAACAATCAAGGATAACAATTTAGAATGATAGAACATTCTCTCTATATAATATATAATACCAAAATCACTTCATAATTTATTATTAACACCATTTTAAAAGTATAGTTGCAAAAAGAGATAAATTCAATTTTATTTTATTGCCTACTAAAGGATTTATTATTTATTTATTTATTATTATTCTATTAAATAATAATCCTATAATAGTATATTCCTGCTCGTATAAACTATTAAACTTATTTTGCTATCAATCCATTTGGTAGTACAAGCAATATACTGAGACCCAATGCATACAATAATTAATCATTTAAGTTTTATCCTAATAATTATCAATTTTACTGTGCCTATTCTTAAGTATTTTGTTAGTTCTATTATTGGCTATTAACTTAACTAATTTCTTATTCTTCTGAAAAATTAGTTTGAGTTGTTGTATAATCAGTTTCTATAATATCATAATAAAAAATAGCAATTTTATTAAAATATTTTCTAGGAACTAACCAAATTGCAGTGAATCCTATCATATACCCTGAAAAGAAGTTTAGATTTCTTAAAAATTCCATTTATATTAATTTTGCCTATGTATTGAATTATTTATAACTCTGTGAGATTTTAAACAACGACTCTATTTATGATTTTATGTAGAAATGATAAGTAATCTATAAAAAAAATACAAATTATCTGTGTTAAAAGATTTTTATGATAATTCGTTTTTCTATCTATTAATTCATTCTTGAATATGAATATATTTTTTAATAATTTAAAGATAGAGAAATTTGCATAAAAAATATCTTTGGTATTAGAATTGCATGAATTATGATATACTAAAGCGAATTTAGCCATTATTATTCGAAAATTTGTCATTTTAGTTAGATTAAATTGTAATTGTCGATAAATCTATGATAAGTGAATAATATCAAAGTATTTATACTTTTTGGAAGAATTGAATTTAATTTATTTTAATTGTGATTCTATTCTCTGTTTTTAATGAATATTGAAAATAGATAATAACTTTGAATGAACGGAAGTGCAAAACTTTAAGTATATACTTGAGCATTTAATATCGTTTAAATAAAAATTGTATACAAATAGATACATTTAATTACTCATAATTTTTTGAAATTATTTTATTATAATTTAGGTTTATTTATGTATCAACAAACTCAGAACTTCATTTCGTGGGGTCTATCGTTGTTGTTTAAGGTGAACTTGGAAGCAAGATAGTTCTTTAAGAATTGAACCTTCTTGACGGAGGCAAGGACGGCAGTGTCGACAGCTTGTTGGTCAGCCTTTCTAGCAACCTTTCTTTCGGTTTCCTTCTTCTTTTGTTCTTCGGTCAACTATTTAGATTAAAAATCATTCATGTAATAAATATTTAAACTAATTGCAATAGGGTGCAGATCAATTTCTTATTTTCAAATATTTTCTTAGAAATTGGTGTACAATAGTACATTTTTCTAATATGTGAAAGGTAGAAATTTTAATGATCTACTTAATCTTAAAACTCTCTGAAGATGAGAGTAATAAGTATTTTTTCATAAAACAACTTATTTTAATAATTCTCAATATCCTTTTATATTTTCTAAAACATATCTGCTACTTTTTGACTAGAATATTTTCATGCTTTATAATGATGAAAGAATAGATTATTTTGTAGAATGTATGACTTATTAACTTATCTATTGAGTAATTATAATACTCGCTCTACTATCTTTATGCCTTCAAACTATCTCAAACTTGCTAGATTTTGATGATATTTCTTTTGATAAGCTATATGTAACCTTTAAAGATGTATCCGAATGGTTAATTTTTAAATGTCATTATATCCCTTAATATGAATGCTCGTATTTGAATCATTCATAAAACTTTTAATTCTCTTTTCATGAAATTAAACTATTTATGGATGTCGCTTTTCCATATTCTACTTCTAAATTCCTTTAATTTCAAAAGAGACTAATTAAATAATCTTCGTATATTCATAGTATTTAGCAGATATTTTAAAACCATTAACTACTGGTAAGCTATCGAAAGTTTCACTTTATTCTTTCTGCTTTTAGAATTATTAGGATAATCACCAGCTCTATTAATAACAGAGCTGATCTAGAAGAATTTAAGGTATTTTATGAAAAAACTATTGTATCCTTCTTTCCATTTTTAAAGAAATGATACACAAACTTGCCTCCTTAATATATTATTAAGATGGGCAGTCTGTAATTTTATTAATTATTAAAGAATGATGCTTTAATTGAAACTATTATGTTGAATTTGTTTCTTTGCAATCACTCAGTTTTTCCTCATTGGGTAAAAATTATAAACAATCTTACTTCAGCCTTGAAGAGGGTCTTGTGAGTCTTGTTAGCAGTTTCTCTAGCAAAGTAAGCATCTTCGAACTTAGCAGCGTTGACACCGGTAAGATCAACCTTGGTGGAGGTGGAGATGGTGTAAGCTTGGTTGACTCTCTTCAAAGGGACACCGTTAATCTTGTAGGGACCGGTGACCAATAACAAGCCAGACTTGAGTTGCTTAAGGAAGACGACTCTTTTACCTCTGAATTTACCAGCGAGGAGGATAAGAACGGTACCGGGGGCGATATCGCTTCTCAACTTGGTGGTGGTAGCCTTTTTAAGTTATCTTCTGTGGAAGGGGGTGGCTTCATCATCAGCCTTGTACCACTTGGAGATCTTAGAAACACCTCTATTTTTACCAGCAGGACCTCTAGCCATTTTTATTATTGTATTTTGTTTGTTTTTAATTAAAGTTAATTGATTTTTTTCTTCTTTTTTATCTTTATACTTATAAAATTATCACTCCTGAGAATCTTATGAAAAAAATTTGTATTTATTTTCTCCCCTTAATTTCACCTCCAATGTCCATATATATCATATTGCCTAATTGCTGAAGAAATTCTCTTAACCCTTTATCAATTTATTGAAAGTACATTGGTTTAGCAAAGCCATCTTTTCATTTCATGAAAGATTCATTATTTAATTATATTCAAAAATATGAAGAGAGATTCATTTTTTATTGACTTATGAATAATTATTTTAAGCGGATCTAAACCATTTATTGCTTGAAAATTCATCAATATATATTTATTTATTTTTATTTTATTAGGATTTCAAAAAAAATGTTTGTGATATGAATGTCATGTTGGCATCCTCAAAGAGACATATTGGGAGTATCTAAAATAAAATAAAATTTAAATTATAATATAAATTATTTTTTATTTTAAGCAAACTAACTTAAATAAATCTCATATAAATCAATAAGAAATAAAATATTTATATTTAATAAAATAATTATTATGATATTTAAATCAAAATAATTTCAATATTTTAAATGTATTCAATTAAATAAGCATAAATTAGATGAGGTGGTTAATTAATTGCATAAATATAGTTTTTAATTAGAGATAGATTTAAGGTTAATATTAAGAAATAAATATATAAATAAAGTAATTTAAATTAATTAATTAATAATAAAATAATTATTATTAATGTTGCTCTAGTTCTTTTTGTTGCCATTATTGTTGTTGGTTTTTATTTATTGTTGTTGTTGCTTTTCTTGATATTTTAATTTATTGAAATAAGGTATTTTATTGAGTATATTATTTTATTAAAACTAAAGGATTCATTCATTATTCTAAGAGTTAATTTTCTTCATCTATATCAAAGTATTCTTCATCACTTACCTTTCTAAGTTAAAAGCTTTCATTTTAGAAATCTTATATAGACACACCTGTAGATCCGGCAGCTCCACCAAATAAATGAGAAATATTACTAATAGACTCGAAAGCTATATCGATATCATCTTTATTACAATCTTCTATAAATATTCCTTCTTATGTTACTTAACAAAGAGATTTAAACAAATTTTTAGTACTCTTTGCTAGATTCAAACCTAGTAAATATATAAAACAACCCTAAGTTATATTCCATATGAATTAAAAAAGAAATGTTTTACCTATTATCATTAGATGAATTAAATCTTGTTATTCTTCATTTTCATTTTTAGGACTATTTGCTTCTAATAGATATTCTTTTAATTGCTTAATTTGTTTTAGTTTTTATTCATTACTTTCAACTGTATTGTCTAGATTATCAGTCATAACTACAATCCACTTCAGATTTTTTCTATCTTCAACTTTATCAAATAATTTACGAGCTGTATAAATACTTCTACATAATTTTTTAAATGTAGGTTATTCACTTAAGCTATCATTTCTTGCACTATCTCTCAAGCTTTACAAATCGATTACCTTTTGACTGTCTTTAATATTCTTTACATCTAATTAATTAAAGGTTGACCTATCTTCTTTAATATTATCATTTACTTCAGTAGAGTCATCTATAGTTGTATTACGAATAATGCAATTTTTGAAATATTTCTCGTTATTATGTTTATGTTTTAATTCAAAGATGACATCAATTTATTTTTAGATTTGAATAAATGATATCCTATCGTCTCCTTCAATATATCTAAATGAAAAATTATTTATTAAAAAATAAAATAAATCAATTAAATCAATTACTTTTCATAGATTTTCATAAACACTTAGGCCATTTTTTCCCTCACATTCTCAAATTATTTCTTTTTCCTCCTCATTTTTAAATCTACTGGCTTGCAAAAATTCAAAACAAATACTATATCCTTATTTTTACGAACTTTAAACCCTTCAATCATATCATACAAAGATTTAGGTATTTTGGGGTTAAATCTCTCTAATATTTGTTTCACGTGAGTTAAATAGCTATACCTGATTAGTTTATAAAAATAATTTTAAAAATAAGATTTTGAGAATTGATTAATAGTTAATGTGAATTTAATATCTTTTTCTGAAGATAAAGAATTAAATCTCTAAATAAAAAGAAATGCTATCATTGAGTATTACCTAATAGCTGGATCATAATACTTATGTTCCGTTATGCACTCTGTAAAGCGCTCATAGGCATCCTAATACAAACCTGCTCCTTTGAGATAGAGAAAGATATAAAATTGATGTATTTGATTTAAAATATCTTCTTTTCGTTTATCTCCTTACTAATACAAATCTAGCAACTTTTAAAAGTTAATATAAGTTATTAAATTACTATTGTAAGCTATCTTACTTTTTAAGCTTCTTTATATGAATCGTATGATTTGTCAAATTCAATTTGTCCTTCATCTTCAGTCTTTTCAACAAATTTATTGTAATCTGCACACTCCAAGTACAGTGAGATAAGCCTTATAATAACCATGAAGTGTGTCTTTAAACTTGTTTAAATATGCTCATAATTCTTTAATAGTCTTGAAACAATTTTGTATCTTTTAATTAAGTAAATTTGAGTTAAAATAATTCATATTAAATTATTATTGTTTACCTTTCTATAGCCTTCTCAGCTAATCTTTTAGCTTCTTTTCTATTAGTTTTTTTAATATCAAATACATAGATGCAGTAAGCATTAGCCAACTGATTACACCTATTTATATATAAAGGCTCAAGCTTTTATAGGCGCTTTAAAACACTCTTTGAGAAACATATTTTTTTATTTTATATATTCTATTTCACAAATGATGAATTTTTATCTTAAGAATTCTTCTGTCTTGAGTTAATATTGGTTAGTTAAAATAATTTTTTTGGAGTGCTGTAAGAGTTATTTGTGATTCCATTAAAAATATCATAATTATGCTATTGAGTAGAACTCTTGCTAATTGTTTTATATTTCTCAAATTTTTAGTTAGATGAACCTTCTATTTAATTACTCCTTTCGTTTGTGTATCCAAAAGAATTCTCCACCACTCCTCCTTTCTTCTTTTAAGGTTTAGCTTTTTCTTTATCTTATCTATTAACAATTTATTTAAAGAAGCTTTCAACTGTATCCTCCTTCATAATACTCTCTGGAATGTTTTCAAGGTCAATCAGTAGATCTTTCTTTTCTTCCATTTCATCTTCATATTTATCATCTAGTAAATATTTCCATCCTTTTTCAGGTTTTACGCTATAAAACTACTCTAAAGTATATCCCTTAATCAGTTATTTCATTTTATCTTCCTATTATGAAATTCAAAAGAAGGAAGTTAATTATATAGATAAATCTCAATAAAACGATATGATTATTTACCACTATTTTTAGAGATTATTTAAATGATTTTATTGCCTCTTTATATCTTTAGTTTTAGATGTGAACCAACCCAATATTATTGTTTGCTATACCTATACCTCTCAGATGATTTATTTTCTCAAAATGTTTTAATGCACTACAAAGTCTAATTAAAACGACAGAGTCCTCTTCTTCTGCATAAAATTCATCGTCAGAGAATCTAAGACTGTCATACAAAAAACTTAAAGCTTCATATAAATCTTTAATTTCCCTAATTGAATCTATGAATATTGATAATAATCTATGAAAATAGTTTCTTAGTCATTAATAAAACTTTACGTTAGAATATACTTGGAAGAATAAGCTGAAGATTTCCTTAGGAGATTAATTATATCTTAAACCTTAAATCTTTGAGAGGGTTAATAAAATTTATGGAAGTGTAGTAAATAATAATATAGGCGCAGATGAGGTTAAATAAATAAATAAGGATAGGATATTGATAAATGGATGAAAATGATCTGTTCTGCATACTATCAAATAAGCTCTTAAGTTAGTATTTTGATGAAATAGAGCATTGACTAAGCGAACCCAATTGAGTAGACTCATAAACTAAATCTATAGAATTGCATGCAATCCATGCATCTTTCGTTTGGTTAATGATAAGTTATCCTCTTTTTAAATTATAGGTAGTGGCAATATTTTAAAGGGAAGTAGAAAGAGGAAGAAGCTAAGAGCTAGCAGAATCTTATAATGTTTTTGAAGTGTATACAATAGAATCCCCTCTCAGTAAAATAAAAATCTTATCCAATTTTTAATATAAACTTTCTGTATTAGTAACCCAGCTTTTAAATTCATTAAATGTAGATTTTAAGATAATACAAGCAGTACCACAAAATTCATTTTAACAATCCACACTAATTTCTATTACTATGCAAAGATAAATAGCCTCTTAAGAAGTAGAGAATTACACATAAGTTGGATCTTTTTTATTGTTTATATAATTATTTTTTACATTTTTGTAATAAATTGTTTATTTGAAATCGTATCCAATTGTATCATCAAATTTATTATTTTATTTGGCAGGATAACGCATGTACATATTCGTCTTTTCTGAGAAAATTATTACATCTTAGATGTAAATCTTATAAGCTTAGTATATAGGGCGTAATACTTCAAATATTCTTAAATAATTATTTGTTATCTGCTTTTTTTCAGAAGAGGTTAGCTAGCTTATTGTCTTTAAATCAGAAGATCTACCACAGTACCATAAAAAAGCTTTTACAGATTATGACGTAGTGCTATCATATCCTAAGATTGTACTTGAATCAGTATCAGCAGTTTAAACATTTTCAGTATATCTCTCAGAAACGACAACAGTATTATCAGATTCCTAGGCCTTTTCCATCGGATTTTTATTATAATTTTATATGGCTACAGCCTCTGCCTAATTTTTAATCTAGTATACTACATTAAAGTGGCGATTATATATATTTTCTATTTCATTACAACCTTTTACTGTCAGTTATTAAAGGCTTTAGTCGTTGAAGTGAATATAGTTTTTATAATTAAGCACTATATTAGTAATTCCCTAAGCCATAAAATAAAATAGAACTATCTTTAGCACTGATATGAAGAAGATAGGCTATAGGATGTACTTGAATGTACTGATTTTAAAACCCATTTCTATTTTAATGGCTCAGAAAAATAATTATAAAAAGCAATTGTCTCTATTTAGCTTGATACTATTTACTATTATTACTAGTTCTATCAAGTATCAAATGCTATTGTTAAAAGGTTGAAAATCAAGATATTTTTAATTTATTTAATAATGAATTTATCACAACTACTCCAACTTAAACACTACCCAATTTACTCGTTAATACCAGTATTACAAGAGAACAAAAAATTTTTATTGGTTTTTATATAATTTCTAATATTCACAAATAATATAAAGACACATATTGACAACTAGCCTTCAATTACTGCTGCAAATGCTTATATAAATGTAAGTAAATAATGGTTTTAATAATTTAATTTAGAATCAAATATTTCATGATCATATTAAAGTTAATATTAGGGTTATGTATTTATTAGAGCTTAATATTTGGCAAAAATATATTTTGCAATTCATTTTTGAGGTGTTTAATGTTATTTTAATGTATCTTCTGGTGAAACCTGTTCAAATCCTTTTTAAAAATTTAATTTTGATGAATATTAAATATTGTAATCTACTTATTTCTTCTTAAAAATCTTTCAATTTTATACTTTGATGAATTAATTATTTATTTATTTATTTGGAAAGATGAAAACTAATATCATTAAAAATGGAATTGAAAAATAATTATTAGAAAAAATAAATAATTTAAAAACAGTTATTACTTAAATTAATAAGAATACACCTATGATATTTAATATTCTGTTAGGATTTTTTAAAACTTTTATAAGTCTTCCAAAAATTAAAAAGATAGGAGATATTTTTAAATTTACTTATTTGAAATTCTCCTATCCTAAGAAGTTTTATGGTATTTATAAACTATTAATTAGTAATCTTATATTCCTAAGATTCTCACTTAAAATACCCAGATATTTACATAAATTAACTAGTCTTTATTTATCTAAATTATTAGAATTAAAATAAAGCTAAAACTAATACATTTTATAAAAATAAATTTATCGTAGTTTTGGTGAAAATTTAAGCAGTATTTTAAATAATAAAAGCAATAGAAATGGTAAAGACTAAAATAAATTTAATTATTCTAATTAATCTTTATTAGCAACAAAAAAAATTTTTTTATTGCAAGTATTAAGGAGATATCACTTAATAAATAATAATGCATTTTCTATTTATGTATTGATTGTTTGTTTATAACCCTCTATATAAATAAGTAAGAATATTAAAAAATATTCTTTAGTTAATTATAGATCGTATATACATTATAAAGAAATTTAATACTAAATATTCATAAAGCATATTTAATTTTAGAATTAATTCTTTAATCAAAATGAGCAAGATAATCCTCTTAAGTTTACTTACATTAAACCTTGTTTTGTGTATCCCTTCAGGATTTGTTTACTTATCTGACTATGATCCAACAATCCTTTAAGATATAAGATACAATAGCTATCATAATTTTGTTGGCAGACCAATTATTGGATATAATGCATCAGAATGCATTTTGACTATTTAAGCAGCAAAAAATCTTTCACTTGCTTAATAAGAATTCCTTTTAAATGGCTATACAATTAAAGTTTACGATTGCTATCGCCCTTAAAAGGCTGTTGAAGACTTCTATTAGTGGTCATTAAACTATACCGATGATTTAATGAAGTAGGAATTCTATCCTACCTTAAATAAAGATGAACTTTTCCCTGATTATATATCAAGAACCTCTAATCATTGCAAAGTAATCATTCTTTCGAAAAATTATACTTTGATATAATTATAATTCCCAATCTAATAAAAGAAAATCCCCTAAATTAATTATTTATTTTTGCATCTACAATCTTTATTACTTACTTGATTTATCATTAATAATAAAAGGGGTCTACCACTGATTTAGCTCTTGTAAAGCTCCCTGTTAAACCATCTGAAAAATATTACCCTGGAATGAATTTAACTTCTTGCTTTGCCAATGCTACTCAACGTTTCTAAGATAATATCCTTGACTTTGGTACTGGATTCGACTGCTTCAGCCCTATAGTAATTACTAAATTGATGTTATTTAAATAATTAATTTTAAAATATAAAACTAATAGGCCCATACTACTAGTCCTAATATTACCTCTGAATAAGCTAGTAATAGATCAATTTTAGTGAATATCTTAGCTAAATATGGTTTTGTAAATTATGAAAACGAATGGTGGCATTACACTCTCACTCCTTAACCTTATAACACTTCTTTCGATTTTAATATTGATCCTAAACCTAATAAAAGAATTTCAGTCGAATTATTATGATAAATTATTTTATGATTAGTTATTTATTATATTTGACTATTAGATTTATATTTTAACTAAATAATGATAATACCAACCTTAACTTAATACAATTAAAAAAAATATATTCACTTTTTTTTTGTTTTCTGACAAGTATTAAACCTTAAAACCTATTATCAATTAAATAAATCTGAATGGATTATTACAATTGATCATTACAATAAATTAATAATCCATTATGATTAAGATATTAAATAGTAACAATTTTTTAAATTTATGAGTCTATAAAGTTTTTAAAATTAAACATTCACTTTGTTGTTAAAGATACTGATTAGATTAGTAATTTGCTTATTACTATATTATTATTCATAAATTGTCTTATCAAATTATACAGATTATTAAGGAGATAAATAACTAACTATTAATATAAAAATGAAAAGAAGAGATTCAAGCGATTCTGATGAAGATCCAAGAATGGCTCATAAAAAGGCATAAAAGAAGCCAGGAAAAGATGAAGCAAAATTTAATCTTGATGTAGCCTCTAAGACTATAACTAAAAATATGTTCGAAAAGAGAGGATGTAAATTTATTATATCTCAATACCAATTATCTAAATTAAAAGCTTGTTTTATCAAATCAATAAAGTACAATTCAATGATGAAGATCTTAAAAGTATGGGTTCTGCTTCTTAATAAAATACCAATTAAAAAAAACCTGTAAGAAAATAAATAATAATATTTGCTTTCATAGAAATTTCATAGTAACTATTCAACTTAATAGGGTGGCTATGTAGCTGGTGGTGGGCTAGCTAGCTTTGAAGAACTAAAGAAAGAATTAGAAGCAAGCATAAAGAAAAAGGATGATAAGACCACAAGTACGATATTGAAGTATATTTTAGAAAAGGATATTGATGCTAGCCTAAAGTAAAAGTACATTATTTAGCGTTGCTAGCTCCTTCTACATTTGAATCAGCATCAAGATTGTGTTTCTGAGGCAGAAAAATACATTTAAAATTACAGAGGTAGAGATTATAATACACAAAAGTTTTCAGTTAATATGAGGCTTTTACTCGCTTAAGTAATCTTATAATTTAATAACTCTTTCTACTTTTTAAAATATTAATTCATTATTTATTAAGGCCAAATCACATTTAGGAGAAGTTTGGAGTGGATATTTAGAATTATTAAGAGCAGAAGGGTTTTGTTAGGCTCTTATATAATAAAAGTAATAGGAGATTCAAGGTGAAGGTAAAGCAAAGGGAATAAAAAGTGACTAAGACATTAATTGGGGAGAAAGTGAATCAGATTTGTTATTAAGAGAATTATAAGACACAGAATTACATTTCAAAGTTAAATTGTAGCAAGAGAAGAAAACGGTTAATTTCATTTACTGCAGTGGTTTCAGTAATACAGGATGTTTAGGTTTGGAAGGTACATCCTCTACTAAAATATCATTAATCCCATAGATTAAAAATAGATAGGTTCTCAGTGTTGCATGTGGTGATCATCACACCATTGCACTTGTTAAAGCATTCCCTTCTTCTCTTCTCTTTACTCCAAATTATGGATAGATTTCTTAAACCTTTGATCATTCATACGAAGTATTTGGATGGGGAGAGAATACTTGTGGCTAGATAACAGGAGATTCATCTTATAACAAGTAAATTATACTACCAATAGATGAAAATAACAGATTTTTCTTATAAATTTGATAGAATTATTGAAAAACCATTGCTTTTAAGCTATTTTAGTGGAAAGTTTATTAATGCTGTAGGTGCACATAAGGCTAGCAGTGTAGCTATCGATTTAAATGGGGCTGTTTATGAATGGGGGGCAAATAAGTTTAATAATAATGAAAATCCAGAATTTGAATAAACTTTTTAAATTTAAGTAATATTTTCAGATGGATGGGAATTAATGTAATTTAAACTGTTTTAAAAATAAGCAAAAAGAAATTGTTTAAATTTGTAGAGGATCAACTGCTTATGCAGTACTTGATTCTAAAAACTAATGTAAAAATTATATTCAATCATTTTAAATTTTATTGGTAACTTTCTTTAACTTTAAATAGGCTTTTGGTGGGGCAGTCTCAAAGGAGTTTTAACTAAAAAAGATTTATAAAGCACAAAATTTAATGATGTTACTAGTATAGCAATAGGTAATAATCATATCCTTTTATCAGATTCATCGGGAAAAGTAAAATTGAATAACAATATAAGCAATTTCTTAATAGAATATGATAATAAAATTGATAGGTATTTGGAATTGGAGATAACTCGAAAGGATAGTTAGCTTTGGGTTATAAATGTTAATTTGCAAATTAATTTGAATAGATTGAATAACTTAAGGGAAGTAAAATTACTAAGGTGAGAGCATTTGCAGATGCATCACTTTTCTTTACAGAAGATGGTGTCCTTTATTATACAGGATTGATATCGGCAAATAGTAATAAAATTATTAGATAAATATAAAGTTTAATAACCAATATCTTAAAAAATCAAAATTATAGAAGGTATTGACTATGTCAAAGAGGCTGAATTTTCGGATGATGTAAAGATAGTAAATGGTTGTGGATATGATGGACAACTTTATGCCTTAAGTAATTCTGGTGTTGTTTATAATTGGGAACCAGAAACATCAGTTAAATTTAAATTACACAAAGATGTTGTCCCTTAAACATTTAGAGATATTTTTGTGGGTTCGTAAAATAAAGATCATTTATTTCTATTAAATTATGTTAAATTAAATTAAATTTAAAAAGAGGATTCTAAATTATGACAAAGTCATTGCCATCTCCTAAGATTAGTAAAATAAAGTATTTAAACTTTTAATAAAGGATTTGTAGATCTATAAAATTTATTTTCCTTTTATAATAGATTGTTGTAAGATTAAAAAATTGAGACATATGAGGATATAGTTGTATAAGTTGAATTGAGAGATTAAACTGGTTTATGGGGACTTAAGGTAACAGATATTGTTAAACATTCTACTATTCTATTTTAACTATTATTTTATAAAAATAAAGCCTTTCTATCCTTTAAGATATTAATTACTTATCAGTGATAAAAGAAATCTATCAATTAGTGAGGTTGAAAAATTAGCACAGAATTTTACCAATATGACAAGAAACTAATATACAGAAGAAAAAGTGTACGTAGATGAAATAGGCACAAGTTAGTTACTCTAATTTATTGTTTAGATCAATAAAGAATAGTCTTACAAACATGATTTAACAATAAATATTGAAAATGCTGGAGTTTACTACTTGTATGTTCTTTTGAATGAAGAAATGATAGGGACCCAACCAATAGAACTCAGAGTATAAGCTTCAAAATTAGAAAAGTTAAGAAAAGAAGAATAAGCTTTAGAAGATGAAGTAAATTAAATTAAATTTTCAAAATACTATCGAAATTTAAATATTGCTTTTATTTTTAGAAAAGAAGAAATGCTGTATTAGATAAATAGAGAAGAGAAGAAGAAAAGAGATAAAAGTTATAAGACATGCTTGATGAAGAGAAAAGGTAGCTTGAATTGAATGAATTGAAGAAAAAGGAAACAGGTAATTAATCAACCTATCACTAAAAATGGATTTTCTTTAATATCTTATTTTTCTATCAATAGATGAAAGAGCTAAGGAAGCATATCAAAAATACTTGAAAGAATAGTAAGAGAAGAAGGGCAAAGAAGAAGAAGAAAGAAGAAGGAGAATTGAACTTCAAACAGGAGGTGGATTTGATTTGGAAAAAGCAAACATGTACAACACCCAAAAAACTACCACCTTATAGAAACAACCTAGTCTTTAAAAACAAGGCAGTAAAGAATAAAATACAACCCAAAGTTAATTAGGCTCTTCTCAAACAAAAATACCTTCTTCTAAAAATTCTTTTACTTCATTTGAAAAGGAGTAAAAGCCTTAGAATTTATCAAGTGGAGTAAGTGGTGTCAAAAGAGTTCCAACTAGTAACTTAGGAACAGGAGTTGGAGGAACTAGACCTTCAATTACCTCTAACTAGACTTCTAATAAATAGGCAGCTACTAATATTATCAGTGCTCAAAAAACAGTACCTAAAGCACCTATTAAGAAGAAGTGATATTTAATTAATGAATTCCTCTCCACTACTTTATTGTCAAAATAAAAATGATAATTATGTAAACATTTTGATGCCTTCTATATGTTATGTTACTTTATTAAAGAAACTTTAAAAGTTAAAAAAATTTGATAATCGAATTAAATTTCTTATGGTTTGTTTTTATCATGTAAACAATTAATTAAGTTTACTATATTTTTTACCCTTTGAAAAAACTTAATCAAAGTAAATCTTCAAGGTAATCTTTAAATTTGATTTTTATATTTGCAAAATGATAGTTTTAATACTTACACGCTCAAATAAAAAAATTTTGTTAGGTAATTATAGAAATTTTTTAGATTTTATTTTTGAGATTAAGAAATAATTTGGGTTTTCATTTATTTATCATTTGTCTACCTTATACTTTAATAACTCTAATTTTTAAGACTCTAAAATTAATTAATATATTAAAACTAATTGTGAAATTTTCTGAGCAGAGAATTTGAAATATTTGACATCATTGCTTAAATATTCTCTTTGAATTTTTGAATTAAGTAGAAATATTATTGTAAGAAATTGTACTTTTGTTAAATTAAACTAGATATAGGTCCCCTTTTTTGATTCAGAATTAAGCAAATCAAATATCTATATGATGCAAAAAGTATTACAAACAATCAAAGAATTATAACCTTAATTAAAAAGGATATTACACTACATAAATAAGATTACAAAATAAGGGTGGAATATTATTGAATGTTAAATTTTTAATTTCTTACACTATTTATTTTGTAAACAGAATAAGAAACCAATAGTTATTAAATAGTCAGCAAATTATAATTTACAATGTGATTAAGTAAATAATCATAAATATTTCTTTCTTAATTGTTCTCTTTCGCAGTTTATATATCTTCCCATAATCATAATTACTAAAATTAATAATAAATAATAAAAGAAAAATACTAAATATTTGTTGAAAACAAAATCAAAATATACATCAATATATCTAAAGCAATGGAAGTGTAACCTACTCATTTCGAAACTGTTCTTTTAACTGGTGGTTTGGGATTCATTGGATCTCATACTTGCGTAGAATTATTTAAATATATCACTGAAAAGAATAAAACTTAATCTATTCAATTGAAGATCTGCATCCTTGATAATATGTCAAACTGTATGCCCTCTGTTGATAACAGAATCAGAACAATTCTTAAAGAATCCTTCCCTGAAGTAGATGAAGCTGAATTCTTCTAATTACACAACATCGACGTTCTTGATCTAACTGCTCTTGAAAATTTGTTTTAAACTTATAAAGATAAGCAATAACCTATCAATTATATCATTCACTTTGCTGGTAAGAAAGCTGTAGGAGAAGGAGTAAAGAATCCTATTTTATACTTTGAAAACAATTTATGTGGTACTTTAAACCTAATGAAAATAGTTGAGAAATACTCTGTTAGAAATTTCATCTTCTCATCCACAGCAACTGTTTATGGAGAAACTGATAATTGTGATGAATCTAAAGTCCTTAATCCTTTATAAACATACGCTTAGACAAAGGTAAATTTCATAGCACATTTTATACTCCCCAATTGACTTGGATATTATAGTTTTTTAATAAATACTTCTATTTACGCAATAACCAATAATAAAAATATCTTTTTATCAAAATCAACCACAGCTTTTCTATCAATTACATAGTAAAGTCTAAATAATTTTTTTATCATATAATCGGAAGCAAGCTTAATAAATGAGTATATCAATTATTTTTTGAATTAAAATTTTAGATTGGGAGTAAATTAAACTAACCCATATTTCACAATTTAGTTTAATTTTTTTACATTTTATGGATAAATAATGTTATATTTAATTTAATCTAAAAGACTTGCTGCGAATATTTAATGAAGGCCATGTGTGTTGCTCATCCAGAACTAAGAATGGTCTGTTTACGTTACTTCAACCCTGCTGGTGCACACTCTTCTGGTTTAATTGGAGATTCTCCTTCTGTTTATCCTAACAACTTATTCCCTTTCCTAGAGCAAGTGGTTATTGGCAAGAGGTAAAGATACTTAAGAATTATATTAATTAATTAATCGATTTAATAAATATTTATAAAGAGAAAAATTATATATCTTTGGCAATGATTACAATACCTATGATGGAACTGGTGTAAGAGATTTCATTCATGTTGTTGATTTGGCAAATGCACACATTTCTGCTTTAGATTACATGGTTAAATTAACAGACACTCATAATTTTGAGGCTATCAATATAGGTACTGGCTAAGGTATTAGTGTATTAGATACTGTTACTACTTACTCTAAGGTTATAGGGAGATAAATTCCTTATGAATTCACTAAAAGAAGAGATGGAGATGTTGGTTAACTTGTTGCCAAAGCAGAAAAGGCTGCTTCAGTGTTAAATTGGAAGGCTAGCAAAACTTTAGAGGATATTTGCAGAGATTCATATAATTTCATACAAAAGAATCCAAATGGTATCTTATGAAAATGAAAGGAAGCAATTATTATTAAATATAATTTGTATATTTCTATTCTATTTTGAACTTAAAGCACTGAATAAAATTATTAATTCTTATCAAAATCTTTTCTATTATGTATTATTTTATTAATCAAATTCTATTAATGTAATTTATGAGTATTAAAAGAATAAGTAAGGAGCTTTAATCATAGTGAATTAATTATAAAGCATTAGTCAACCTAACATATATACAATAGTTAAGATCAATGAGCAAAAGCAAAAAGAAAAATTAAAAGTTTTAAGAAGAATATCTTAATAATTATTTCAAAGATAATACTATAATTGCTGTGAATATTAGCAATTTAAATATTGAAAAATCTTTTATTTTACTAAAATAATTTTTAATTTTAAAAGAGAATTTCTAATTATTTAGATTAATGTTTTAATTTTTCTTTTAAGGTTTTAAGAATCAGATTATTTACTATAATTAATAGGTAATAATAATAAATAATAAGTAGAATTAAAATAAAATAAAAAAACTATAAAGAATACATAAATTTAATATATTTGTTGAGGTATCTATCATCTATCTTTAATGATAACAAATAATATAGATTGAATGTAATATAATATTAATGTCATAATTAATTATATTTATTTGCATCTTCTATTTGAAAAGAAAAGAAAACTTTAAATTACATAATTACATTACTCATTGAAAGAATATTTAAGTGAAGTTAATTACTTTTGAAAAATTAATGAAATTTATATTTTAAATAATATTATGATCAGCTTATGTATGTGTGAAAATAACATAATCAGTATTTCTTTATTCAGAATATATAATCTTGCTCTATTTTTTAAAATCTGATTATTTTGATTAGGTTGTATTAATAATGATTGAATATGGATGACCCATACAATCTCAATAAAAATTAAGTAAAGAAATTTACTAAGATTTACAAATTATAATTAATTACGATAATAAATAAGGTTTATATCATCAAAAAAAGATTTTCTCTATAAAAATAGATAGGTAACAATTAATTTGTTAGAGAGATTGAGATGTCATAGTTTATTACAGCAGAGTTATCTCTTAAGTATGGAGTGAGGTTATGCCATATGTTCACAGTTTGTGCTCTAAGTGGTAAAGCCATTTTCGAATATCTTTATGGTAGTTTTACTAACCTTTCTAAGGGTGAAAGCATCTTCTGTGCTATCCTTGGAGTTATTCTTATTTTATCAGGCCTCATCAATACTTTTTTACAAAAACCTACTGAAAATCTAAAAGAAAATAAGTAATTGTGGATGAGAATTATGTATGGAAAGTTTTTTATTTCTTGCTTAGTTTTGACTCCGATTCCCAGGGCGATAGGATTTTCTAGAGAATCTCATGTCTGCCTTTAATTCTACACTGTATTAGGAATGATTATCGTAAGTCCTTTCTTAAGATTCTATAGAGAATATTACACTGAATACAATAAATAAAGAAAGTTCTCCTACGAAAATATGGATGTATTGAAATGAGAATAAGATTAGACTATAATTTATACTATTTTCATCAATAATATTAGTAAATCTCTATATATTATAAATTTTTCTGTGTGTTTTTTTGTTGAATAAAATAATAACATTAACTGTCCTTTAGAGTATAAAATCTAAGTATTTTTATATAGAAGTAAAGGATGCAAGATTTATTTAATGAGCTCTAAATTAATATTAAAAAAAAATAGTTTTAAAAATGGGTTGTGTGATTTGTTTCTTTTAAACAATAATTTAAATACATGACATAGATCAGAAAGTAAAAAAAAAAAAATACAGTCTAGATAATTTTAATAAAGAAACTTAATATTCGTGATCTTTTCTGAAATATAATAATATATAAAGCATTATAGATTTTTGATAATATTATTAATATCCTTTCATCATAAGCTAACAAATAATCTAGTGAACTATATTAACAGATTAATTTAAATTCATCTAAATAGATCGATTGATATATTGATCGAACATTCATTTAATATTTTTATTAATTACTACCCGGGTTTATTAATTAATCATTTTCTTTTTTTCCCAATTTGTCAGATAGATAGTGAGGGGAGATTCCAATTAATTAAGAAAATAAAGAAAGATATTCAATTTGGTTTTAATAAGCAAGAAAAACAAAATATCTTTAATTTCTTTCTTAATTTAATTTAAATTCAATTTTTATTTTTTCTTCCCACCTTAATTCTTATAATAATTTTCAAAGTAAGAAAAATCAAACAGAGGAAAATCTTAAAGATATGAAGAAAAAAAAATACTAGACAACAAATAAGGTGGCTTCGGTAACCTTTTTCCACACAATCCTCTTGTCCCTTTCACCATGCGAGATAAAAGATCAATATTGGTACAGCAACTTTTCCACCATCAAGTTTTTGGGCATATGAATCCAAGTTTTTTAAGCAAATCGTTGAATATTTAATCTTCTCAAAAATATGGGCTTGATCCCTAGGAGAGATTTTATTGGCATTTAAGTTTTTTAAAGATTAAATATTCAACCTGTCTTAGTAACATTGAAATATGTTACAAGACTGCCCTTCCTTCGCCACGACCGGAAAAAGCTCTGCAGTACTAACGCATGCTGAATTTGTAACCCCTGTTAGCATTAGGCAACATTTTCAGAACACTCTTGATCCTAACTCCCGTGGAAAAAGAAGTCTCTTTAAATTTGTCTCTTGCTAATTACCATACCCCCACATGTTTTAGGAGAGGTTGGTACGATGTCACTATTCAATTAAATGTGGAAAATAAACTCGCGAGGCAAATGGAAAAAGTTGAGTATAACTCCTTTAACCTAAAATGTTCTTTCCTAATAAGAAATAATATTAAAAAAATAAGAATAAAAAGATAAAAATGAATTAAAAATAAGAAAAATGAATAGAAAAATTAGAAGAGATAAAATCAAAGAATGATAAGAAATAAATTCAAGAGAATAAAAGCAAATAAGAAAAACAAATAGAAGCAAAAAATCAACAATGATTGAATAAAATAAGAGAAGAAAAATAAAACTAACTAATAGCAAACAAGCTAACATACAAGCAAGCAAGCAAACAAATAAACAAACAATAAAAGAAAACAGAATACTAGATAAACCAAAAATTAAAATTAACCAAATCCCAAAAAGAAAAAGGGATAGAAAAAAGAAAGAAAAATAAATTAAATAACATAAACTTGTAAAATCAAACAACATTTTCATAAGAATTTAATTAAAGGGGAGTTATGCTGCTTTTTTTTTAATTCTTTTATTAAATTTTATTCAAAATAAATTTATGTGATTAAAAAAAATTTACTCTTTAGAAATCCAACAATAATTAATTACATTAAAAACAAATAAAAAAAAATTAATTATTAACTGCTACTCTATTGATTATCTATAAAAATCTCAAAAGGCCAAAAGGGAAATAAATAATTTCAAATTAGTTATCTATTAATTGTATTTAATTGTGTACACTAAAAAATGATTGAAATATTTTTTTAAAATGAAATTTATTATTTAGATTTATACACACACAAACACTATTTAATATACTATAAAATTAATAGAATTTGAAATAATATAATGTAGGTATTTAGGTAGATCATTTACCTACCAAATTAATAAGTTATTAACATTATTCAATCAATACATATTTTCCAAGAGCCTTTTCTAAATAAATTATTTTTACTTAAAAAAATATTCTTTAGTTTTTCCATAGAATCTATTTGAATAAAAACTTCTAAGTATCTAATTAATGAAAAAAAATAAATAATTTAGGTAATCAATTTAATATCTCTTTCCATCAACAAAATATCGAAGTAAAAAATGATTTAAGGATCAAAATTAAAAAATTGAATTCAAAAAGACAGATCTCTGAAAATTTAGATATTTAAACTAATTAAATTTTTTTATGATGAAAAATGATGTGAGAAATAACAAAAAATCAATTAAACAAGCCTTCAAATAGGTAAATAATTATTGAATTAGTAAAATACTTATAAAGATATTGAAAATTAATGACTTAGATGTGAATAAAAAATAAGAGAAAATAAAAAGCTTAAAAGATTTTTTTTTCTCATTTGTGATTAATTAATTTCATAATGTTTGAATTTCTAAAAACAGTATTAATTGCATTAAGGAGTGAAAGAGAATAAATCTGCCAATAAACTAATTGATAGATAGATTAATTGTTAGCTGCAAATATGCTGACATACAGATAATCTAAGTAATAAACTTTCTTTTACTTTTTCTTTCAATCTTTTTTTCTTTCCTTTTGCTCTCACTCATTCTCCCTAAATGATTATCTGAATTAATATATAAGTAGTTTAAAACATAATTCTTTTGATATAAATCAAATCAAATAAAAAAAGAAATTTACTTATCGAATAATAAATCACAAATAATATTTGAGAGAAAAAAATTGGATTAAGAAAGAGATAAGAGAAGATAATCAAAAAAAATTGAAAAGGAATATGAGTGAATAAGAAGAAGGAAAAGGTAAGAAATTTTAAGCATAAAAACTATACTTGATTTAGTTAAAAGTGTACATTCTTCATATTTTTAATATAATTTTATCATATATCTATATAGCAATCGAAACCCCTCCCAATTTGATGGAAGAAATTGAAAAATTCCCAGAATTTAGAAGGGATTAAGCTGATGGTGTATTCATTGACTTTAGTTAGGAAGGTGCTCTTCAAAAATTAATAAATTTATCAAAATGTCCATTCAATGAAAGGTATAATAGATTATTTGATAGATAAAGCCTAGCCTCAATGAAGAAAAGCATTCTATAAAGCAAGATAATTATAAATAGTAGAGAATTAGAATGATATTTTTTATGGAGTAGCATGGGCATAATTTATCAATCAGTGTTCTTAATGGAATTTAATAAATTATATTAAAAATATAGATTAACTTACACTAAGCATTTAGCAGATCTTTTATAGTTGATTGGTGATGCAGCAAATGATCACTTGAAATAAATTATAGATTTTATTGTAATAACATTCAAATTCATTAGCATCTTTTTCCATCTATCTCTTTTTTATTTTCAACGATTTCTCTCTAGGATAAATGTTGAGATAATAATCCTTACTACAATTTGGAAGAGTTGTTCAAAGCATAAAATATATTTTATCACACAGAGTATTATATCAAGAGAATAAGAGATATTAACAATCGAAGCTTAGATAGTAAATATTCATACATTTATTTTATCAATTTAGATTGCTGATAATGATGACATCAAGCGTACTCTTCTTGTACAACTTCCATATGTTATTGATTACTTAAAAGTTCAACCCCAAGGTTATGCTTAAATTAGAGAAATTTTGACACCTGCTTTATTCTAGCTTATTGGAAATGAAAACCTTGATGTAATTCTTAAGACATATCTTACTTTTATTCCTTTGTTCATAATATTTTTTTATTTTTTTCTCAAAATTTCAATTATTCATTCGTTAAAATTTAATAGATTAAAGAAGACTCTGGTAAGATCTTGGCATAGATTGGTGATATTATGAATGGAGAAGATAGAGGAAAATATATATTAACAAAGGTCTTAAATATGGCTCACGATGATTAAGTTGATGACAATAGAATTGTTGCAATTCAAGTAAAAAAAATAAATTTTAATAGATTAAAACAAATTAGGAGTTATGTTTCAAAATAAACTAAAGCAAATACCAAATTGTATAGTATATATACTAAATTTCTCATCTTAAAAATTATTAGTTACTTACTTAAATGGCTCACTGCTTCGGTACTGATTTGTGTGAACAATTTGTAGGATTAGAAATTTTGAGTTTGGGAGAAGATCCTTAACTTCGTGTTAGAAAGGAAAGTGTTTTGAATTTACCTATTATAGGAAAAGTAGTTTCCCAAGAATTCTTCCAACAACGTCTTTTACCTTTCTATATCAAGTAATTTAATTTAAATCGATAAATTTTAATCATAAAATAAATTTATTTGACTATTATAATAGGAAAAGTTAAGATAATTTCTGGGGTATTAGAAAAGCATGTGTAGAAATTATTGTTGAAATTTCTAATGTTTGTAGTAATAAAGTTAAGGAAAATGAACTTACTGAACTTCTTCTTAATTGCTTAAAGGATTAATCAAAGTGGGTTAAAATTTCTGCTTACAAAAATTTAGGTAACTTGATTACAAAAAATCAAATTTAAAAAATTTGAATGTCTTCTTAAATATTTCAAAATGTTATGAATTATTTTTATAAATAAATAGGTCCTTTCATTGTTACTTTAGAAAAGTGTCATGCATCTGAAAAGCTTTTTGATCACTACACTAAGATGACAGATAATACAATTAACAGTTTATCTAACGAAAATGAAGTAATATATACAATTTAGTTTACAATAAAGTAGTAAAAATGATGATAATTAGATTAGATATTAAGCAAGCAGTACAAACAAAAGTTAAAGCATTTATTAGCTAGTATTTGAGTATATTATAATTAATTCCCAATAAAGGATTTAATTAACTTTATTTTTTAACTAGACAAGTTTTTTCTCACTGCTTAATTCTTACATAAAATTACTTCCTATTATAAATTTGAAAAATTAATCTTTGCTTAAAATTTATAAAATAGATATTGATTTCTTGTGCTTAATATTTCCCTGCCATTCTTAAGGTTTATGGAGAAAAGAAATGGAATTAATTATAAAAAACTTTCATGTTCTTGCTCAAGAGCAATCTTAAGGTAATCCTTTTGTTAAGTTTTTTCCTAAATTCCTTTTAAAGCTGATAAAAATAAAAATTAATCTTTTTTATAGTGGAGTCAAATTAAGGAAAATAGGAAATTTTCATTTAATAGCATTAGTGATAAATATGAAAATTATATCATTTAAATTAAAAATATTTTTATTATATAATAATTAGAAAGTCAAGAAGCCTATTGCTTGCAGTCTTCACGAGATTGCATTGATCCTCGGTCAAGAAAAGGCTGAAAAAGATTTATTTAATGTTTTAGATTAAATCCTTAAAGACCCAAGTAACTATTTTATTCACTACCGCTTGTTATAACAGATATTTAATAGTTTACCCTAATCATAAATAAATTTATGAAAATTGAATAAATTTTAATAAAGGAAAAGCAACCAAACAAATAATTAAATTTATCTAAGATTTTTAGGTTTGATTTTGCAAGATTGATTTAAAATTTAATAAAAGAAATTAAATTAAGAGGTATGTATTAATCATCCTCACACTCTCTATGAAAAATAGTGTTGAAAATCTTCTATTGCATTTACTTTTAATAAATTATTTATTTTTTACAAGCAGTAATTAATTCTAACTAAATAAATAGATGATGAAGTTAAGTATGGTGCTATTTCACATTTAGCTCAATTTATGCAAGTTTTTGACAGTGAAAAAAGAGAAAACTTCTTAGATGTCTTCTTGATCTTACAAAAGGATCCCAAAAAATGGAGAATTAGAGAATTGATTGCAAGATAAATAGATTAACTAGCTTAAATGTTTAACAGTGAAACTGTCTTCAGATATATTATGCCTATTTCTTTCAAGCTTTGTAATGATACAGTAGCTATTGTCAGAGAAGAAGCCGCCAAGAAAGTACACTCTATTTTACTCAAACTCTAGTCTGAAGCTGAATCCTCCGAAATATTTTTAGATATTGTAGTTGATAATATTAGAGCCTTCTCTATCTCTAATCGTTTTAATTAAAGATAAACGTAATAGAAAGTTTATTTTTTAACATTTAAATTAATCAATTCTTAGAATCGCGTCATATTAATCATTTTATAATTTACATAATTTAACTAAAAACTATACCAACCACCCCAGAGAAATCTTAACAAATTATTTTTAAAAATAAATAGATTCATTCTTATGTGTAACTAATTGATGATGTACCCTGTTATATTCAAGAAATCCTTCATCGATATTTTCGATGTTCTCGCCACTGATAAGGTAGTAAATGTAAGAATTTCCCTTGCTTAAGCAATCTCCTAACATATCAAATAAAAAGGTAACTTTATCTTATATTTTATTTTAACTTACCCTTTTTGAATGATGATTATTATTTCAAGTTCATTGGCTCACACTCAGATTGCTCCTTTTTTTATTATTATTTTAATTTTTAACTAAAATATCATAATTTATTGAAAAGGTCCTTTAAGTGAAGATCCTATCATTTAGAAAATTATTAACATATTGAGTAATGATAAGAGCAGAGATGTTAGATCTCACTTTGGTGCTGTTGAAGATTTCGTATAAAGTAAAGAAGTCTAATTAGGAAAGAATTAAAAGGGAGGTGCTGAAAATAAAATTTAGAGCAACTAGGTCCCACCTAAATAACCTGAATCTTCTGAAGAAGAGGAGGAGGAAGAATAAGAAGTATAAAATAATACATCTAATGGAAACAGCTCAGTTGTAACAAATGTATAATAAGAAACTATTCAAACTAACTAAGTTCAAGAAGAAAATAAAGAAGGATAAAAGCCTGTTGAGGAATAATTGATAGCTTCAGAAGAAGAATAGAAGCCTGAGGAATAATAATAGATGCCTGAAGAATAAGAATAATAGAAGCCTGTCGAAGTGTAATAATAACAAGAAGAAAATGGATAAAATAAAACTGAAGAAAATGAACATGATGTAAGCATCGCTGAAAAGAATGACACAAGCAGAGAAGAGGAAGCTTAATTAATTTCTTAGGTTGAAGATAAATAGGAATCTGATGAAAGCTAACCAACTGAATAATGAGATCTATTCATCATCAGTACTAATAAACAATCTATAACTTGATTATTTCTTCCTCAAATCTGAGTGAATGAATTTTGTGGATAGTTTTGAAATATTATAAATTCACTTAGAGGAGAGTATTAGCCGCTGCTTCAACTGCTGCTGCTACTCCTATCATTTATATAAAATATAGTATAAAAGTTTTGAACGAAGACAAAGGTTGTATTTACCTCTATCATTAAAATTGACTTAGGTCTGTAAGCTAACTAGCTGCAAGCATAAATATTTAACTTAGTTTAATTATTATTTAAGTTAAATTATCACACTACTAGTTGCTGACTCAATCTATCTAAAAAACCTAATTATAATAGGTAATGTAATAATAAGAGAAATTGACTAATAGACAGCTCGTTAGTGCGTGCATGTATGCCTGGCTGCTTGCTTGCTTGCTTAATTACTTTCTTTTTTTATAATTAAAGATCTTTTTTAATTTCAAATATATTAAGTGAAAGTTTTAATAAATATCATCCAAACATACATACAATTCTGACTAAGTTTACAATTCCTCATCAGTTATAGCTCTGTTGTAATATATATATATTTTATATATAAATTATCAAGCACTTTTATATATATCTTTTGTCTTCTTTCACAATCTTAATTTCACTTACTTTCCAATTTATCTTTTAAATGCAAGTTCACCTATATATCTTCCTACTTATTTAAGCAAATAATAATTAATCAAAACAAAATTTACAATCAAAGTAACTTTATCATACTTATCCAAAAAATATGAGACTTTCTTAAGTTATCTTATTACTCTGCATAAGTTTTGCTGCAGTTCAAGCTCTTGACAACGGCTTAGCTAACATCCCTCCTCTTGGTTGGTCTACATGGAACCTCTTCTGGTGTAACACCAATTGCACTGCCCAACCCGATTTATGTGTAAGTGAAAAGAATATTAAGGAGATTGCTGATGCTATGGTAGCCTCTGGATTAGATAAGTTAGGTTATCAATACGTTAATGTTGATGACTGCTACTTAGATAAGGAAAGAGATCCCACTAATCACAAACTCATTCCTGATCCAGTCAATTTCCCTAGTGGTATGAAGAGCCTCGGTGATTACATCCACTCTAAAGGTTTGAAGTATGGTATGTACAACGATGTTGGTACCAAAACTTGCGGTGGATATCCTGGATCTAAGGATCACTACGAACTTGATATCGCCACTTTCAAGGAATGGGGTGTTGATTATCTTAAAATGGATGGTTGTTATGAAGAGTTACCCATCTACCACTACGATTACACTGAATTGCACAACCAAATAGATTAATAATAGGCTAACATTGTTTATGAATGTAGTTGGCCTGCTTATGTTATGAAGCCCGATGAATTTGATTGGGCTTACTTAAGATCTATCTGCAATACGTGGAGAACTTATGGTGATGACATCAGAGATAACTGGGGTTCAGTAAAGGGAATTATTGAATATTGGGCTACAGAAGATATTGCCAAGTTCTCTGCTCCAGGTTCTTTCCACATGGCTGATTTCTTAACTACAGGATAAGGTGGTATGACCAATGAAGAATACAAGACCCAATTCTCCCTCTGGGCTATGTGGAGTAGCCCTATCTTACTTTCTACCGATTTGAGAAAGATGGACAAAGATACTTTTACAATTATCTCTAACAAGGAAGTTATAACCCTCGTCAGCCAAGATCCCCTTGTTAAATAAGCCACCAAGGTAAAGACCATTAATGGAGTTGATATTTGGGTTAAGGAACTTGTTAAGCCCCATACTTATGCAGTTGCTTTCGTTAATATGGACGATACTCAAAACCTTAGTGCTTCTATAAACTTTGCTGATATCTTACCCAATGTCTAAACTCAAGAATTCAATATTAGAGATCTCTGGCTCCATCAAGATGTTGCTAAATCTGTTAATAGCTTCTCCTCAAATTCATTAGCCCCTCACTCTACTCAATTGATCGTAATCGAATTAGTTAATGCCTCTAACATTAGAAAGGAGATTGCTTGAAATAAATAAGAGATGAAGAATAGCATAAAAACTAAAAATGATAGCATAATATAATTAATACATGAATTTAACTATTTACTGTCTTTTGATATTTTTTATTAAATCTAAACAAATATTAAAATTAAATAAGAATTGAATAATCACCTTTGTAATTACTTTTTTTTAATTACATTAAATATTATTAAATACATCCAATAATGCTTTTTTGGAGTATCTTTCTTTAAAATTGATGTAATCTAATTCCAATAAATGATATAAATTACGTTAATCAACTTTTAAATATTCCACTACCACTCATTTCAAGTCATTTACTCTTCCCATTGTTATAAATTTGTCTTTCTTTTCAAAATGATGCCTAAACCAAAAACAAAATTCAGATTACAAATTAATCTGTTAAATTTCCATTCAATTTTAGTTTACAATTTTAGATTTTGTTGGCAAAACATCATTATTTAGCAATCTCATCATTTTTTTTCTAATATCCTTAATTATCTTTGTTTATTTTTTATTTCTTAAAAATAGTAAATGATATTTCTTCATAATAAATCTAATATTAAATATAAAAAAATTCTTATTTGATGTTACATTAAGGTTAATTGTAATAATAATCTCAAATTTATTAATTCCCATTAAATTCTCTTGTGATATCTTTCTATTGATTTCATTTTTAAATAAGAGTATTCTATCTTTATTTTAATAAATTATTAAATTATATAATTGTATCCCTTAAAATTAAAGAAAATCTTCAATAAATAAATTATAATCAATCTATACTAACATTAGTTCTGCTTTAAATGAATAGACTTCTTATTTGAAACAAATCTAAATCTTTCTTCCTAAGAATCTTAAACAACATTAATTTTCTTAAAATTATTATGTAGTAATACATTATTATTAGAACAAATAGTAACTAATAAATTTTATAATATTTTTATAAAACGATAAACAGAATATTATTTTCATACTGATAAATTGAATAGAATTCAAAGAATTTTATAGGAAAAAGTTATTTTTTGTATTGCCTATTACATCATTACAACAAGCAATATTAATAAGAAATGAATATAAAATTTAAGCAGATTTTTAAGTTTAAATTGGAAATAAAATAAAAAATAAATCCACCATCATTTTAATATTTATACATGATCTTAATCATAAAAAAATCAATTTATCCCTTTTATATAGAAGAGTTATCATCTATTATAAAATGAAACTTATTTATATTTCAAGCAGAATTAACAAGATTCATATTTCACTCAGCATAAAACTTTCTTTTTTCTATTAATATCTTTTATAATCATTAAACGAATAGAATCGTCTATCATTTTTAATTTTTTTCTGAAAATATCAATTTTTAAAATTTTGCAGAAATCAAAAATTTATATATTTAATATTTTAAAAAAACAAAAACTTAAACTCTTCAAATTACCTCTCAGTAAATAACAAAGCTAGAAAGAAACAAATAAATAAATAAAAAAAGAAATGGTTTTGATTCACTACAAGAAAACAGATTTCAATTAATTTTTATATGAAACTCCTGGAGATACCCCTATTGAAAAAGTCATTGAAGATTTGGTTGAAAGTAATATTACAGCAATTAGAATTAGCAATTAACTCAGAAATAAATTTCCATTTTTCTTTTTTAATTATTAGTTAATAATTTGAGAATCATAATTGATAGACTTGCAGTAAGTGTAGAAGAATTAGCAACTCATGGTAAATACTTTCAAATTTAAAAATAATTTGTATTTTCATTATCATGCGTTATCAATTTAAATAGGATTTATGAAACCTGAAGAATTAAGAGGTCTCTCTGATTCTGAAACTTGGAATTCTGCAATGTAATAATAATTTACTATTAAAATTTAACAAATTATTTATTTAGAAACTAAGATTAATGAAAACTCATAACATATTTTACAAATTTTAGGGAACTTTATCCTCCCGAGAAGAAGTTGTAATGGAATCCCAAGCCATAGATAAAGCAAGGTCAAAGATATAATGAAGATAAATCAGCTTACAGATATGGTGTTATTTTAGGTGAAGAAGCTACTAATACTATGATCAATGCTGCTAACTAAGCAAAGGCTGCTATATCTAAGAATAATGTAAAACAATAAGATATTTAGGTAGGTATTAAATAAGAAACAAATAAAATAAATAAATAGGTTGATTAAAAGATTGCTTTATAGGCTGCTACTTTAAAAGAATAAATTAGTTTATTAAGAGGTGCAGTTATGATAGGATACCCTGGATATCACGGATTGCCAGAATGGGAACCCGCTATGCTTATTTTAGAAAACTAAATTGACTTTGAAGGCCGTGAATTTGATATTGGTGATGTAAGAATTTAGTTACTTTTCAATTTTCTTTTAATAATATTACTATTTTAAAAAAGTATTTGAATGTTAAAGATACTTCTTTGTGGTGGGCTGGTAAAGAACTCTTAAAAGGAAAGCTTTTAAGAGATTATTCTGGTAAAAATGAAAAGACTAAGATTATTGTTAAATTATAAAAAACTGGTACTGGTGCTCCAGTCAGAGAACCTGCTATCGATTAAGAAACTCACAAGAAAATGCTTTCTTACTATTATAAGAAGCAAGAAGAATAAAAGGTATAGTTTTTAAATAAATATTGCAAACAAATTTTGAAGATTTTAATTTATTAGATATTTTTGATAAATTTTGTTTTCTTTTTAAAAATAGAAATTAGAAGAAGATGATGAAGATCAATATATGAATAGTTCCTGGGCTAACCCTAACAATTTAAAAAACCAATTACATGGTGCTAGTTCAAATGTTTCTTGGAAAGTTGGAAAGAAATGATTTAAATTAAAAATAGTTAAAAGTGTTTTAAATTTTATCAATAGTTATATTTTGTAAATTATAAGCAACAATAAATTAAATAAATAGATAAATTAAAAAAATAATTATGATTATCAACTGCAAATATTTCAAAACAATAATTACACTAATAGAAATTACTTTCTTAGTAAGGCTTAACCATTTATAAAAAAACTTAAATTGCTAGAAAATTCATTCACTCATACTTTAAGTGCTTTATTAATTTTCCAATTCTGTAATAATTCCTTAAATTTCTTGAATCTCATTTTGTCTTAAGGTATAAATCTAAGTAAAAATATTAATAAATTAATTTATTTATTTAATTTAAATTTTAAAAATGTACATAATTCTTCTTTTCTAATATTCCCATTAAATTGCATACTACACCATATTAATACAGAGTATTTTTATTTCCCACTAAAATCAACTTCTTCTTAGATCTTGTTAGGGCAACATTAGTCCTTCTCCAATTCTATTTTTTAATATTAATACATTATTAAGGATTTTAATTTATTAATAATTAATTACAGATAATAAATGATCGTTTCCTATTTTATCGCTGCAGTGTAGGATAATGATATCCCTATCAATACCTTAACTTTTATCTACTGTAAAGATATCTAAATCTTCTTTCTACATATTAAAATAATATTTAATAACATTTATTTTATATCTCATTAATTTAATTTACATCAATTCTCATAACTGTAAAATATTTAAGTAACTAAATTCTAAAGTAATTATAAGGTGTAATTATAGCTATATTTCTATTCAACATTCCCACACTTTAAAGATACTTTATAAGCAGGCAAATAAACTTAAGTTAAAATCTATTTTCTTGAATTGGGTTGTTTATAGTTTCCTCTTCAACTACAAGATCCTATATCATACTACTTGTATCTAAGAATACAACCTTATTATCTGGTTATATACAATGATTTAAGCACTAAATAGTGACGCTATTTAAATCAACCTAGTTGATTTCTAATTTTCTATGGGCGATATTATCATCAAATGCCTTCAGTTTTCCATCATAAACCATTATATTCGATAGCTCCATAATTTCATTATTCATTCTAAACTGTAATTGTATTTTTTTAAAATTAAATTAATTCAATTATTAATCAAGCTATATTATTACCTAGCTTTTTAGTTCAACATAACAATTAGGATAGTGTTTACATAATCTCTCAAACAAGCTAATTGATAAACCTTATTTTCCAGCTTCTTCACATTTAACTAAAGGTTATAACTTCATTATTTATTTTAAAAATTTTAAAAATTAATGAATTCCTTTTTTAAATGAAATTTTACTTAATAATGATCTCCAATCAAGACTGACTTATTACATTATAATATTGGACCTAAGCAAAGTGGTTCTACACATTATGAAGCTTCATCAATAATGCAATAATCAAAATGAATTTTATCACTATCTAAAATGTATAAGGTTATTTAGGTAATAGTTAATTTTATTAATAAATTTTACGGAATAGTTTATTATTAGCTCCTATTATAGTGGAGAAGAATATTTATTTCTCATTAAAGTATTCTTTAAATTCACTTTATTCTTTAAAAGAGTATGGGTTATAGAGGATCTCTTGCGCAATTGGGTGTATTAGATTTTTATTTGATCCTTTTCTAAAACAAAATGGTTTAATTTTAGGAAATATTTCAAATAGCTTAAGTATGATGTTATCTAATGCAGAGTTAGTAAAGCTGGTAATTAAAATTTTCTTTTTTTAATCAGCCAGTATTTTAATTAAATGAGCAATCAAAAATGTTTTTCCTGTTCCAGGCATACCAAGGATACAAGTTAAAGAATCTGACTTTAATATTTTCCTAACTATTTACAAAAATAATTTTTTTATAAAAAAAGTTGTAATTAATGAATATTACTTGAGTCAGCTTAATCTACATTTTTAAGGAGTGTTGGATAATTACTTAAAATACTCTCAATATGGTACTCTGTATTCTTATTATTTTAAGAAAAAATATATAAGTTTAATATTGAAAAGCGAGTTTAGTTACATTAAATGTAGGTGGGAAATTATCTATGATAGAAGATATTAAATTATTGTTTGGCTACTTAAGATTGTAGGTTTCAATAAAGCTCTTATGATTATCACTTTAGTTTGCAATTTTATTAAGGATTAGATTTAAAACATTCTATCTCTAATCAGGGTATTAATCCTTATTGTAGGATTCAATATTCCACTTCAAGTAATTCCCAATCTAATTCTTATTTAAGAATTTACTCATCTTTTTCTCATCAAAATTAACCTAACCTTAAATTGTACTTAGTTTTAAAATAAGAGAGGTGCTAGTTTCACATACAATTTTCTCATTCAATATTGCCTTAAATTTTGTTTTGATATCTATCTATGATATAACGAAACTTTCTCCTTCTTTGAAGAATTCACTTACACTAATTAATTTATTCATTGAAGGGAATTTCTTTTCTAAGATGATAGTTTCACTATCCTCACAATTGTTATTTTGAGAATCTCTTGAGGAATTCTTAGATGAAATAGATTGCTGTGACATACTGTTCTACGAGCTTGAAATATTTGAATAACCTGTTTATTGTTAACTTAATTAAAAAGCAAAAAAGTTATCAAAGTTTTAGGCATTAAAAGTAAGTTCATTATCTATCTCTTCTAATCTTTATTTTTTCTATTTCTTTTAATCCCTATCATATTATTATTCTTATTAAATCAACCCTAACCACTTTTTAAGGTATAATTTAGATCCTTCTGTCATACTGTCATAAATACTATGAAAGTATACAAAAGATTTATCTAATTTATACTTTTCAGCTACATCTTCTAAGTCTTTTAAAGTATCGTAGTCTTATGCTATTTAACTTGAATAACATGCCTCTTTTTAATAGCAGAATTTGCAAATATCTGCTCTCTATGGATTAATATCTGGCATTATACCTTCATTCTCCATTTTTTTAATCATTTTTGCTAACTGTTATGATTTATATTAAAATTAGAAAATTAAAAGGATCAATTAAAAAATTTAATTTAGGTGTCTCTTATTGGTACAAAATTTTTAATATTTTACTAAATAAACAATAATTTAATCCTATAAAAAATTCTAATTTCAAAGGTTAAATTAGAAATTAACTTACTTTATTTCTACGAGAAATTAATGCATGAGTTCTCTTCTTTGTAGGAGAAAGGGAAATTATTTCATTGAAAGTTAAATAGTACAAAAAACCTTCTAAGTTCTTTTTATGGTGATATTTTTAATTTAAAAGAAGACAATAGAACAAACTCTAATCTTAGTATGAATCCTTCTTTTTCCCTCCTGTTTTCAATTCGAAAGGGAGAAAGCATTTATACTTTTCTGGTTGGGTAGATTCTTCTGGCTTATTAGAATTTTTTGGCTTTATTGACTCTTCTACCTCACACAGAAAAATACAATCAATCTATCCTTTCAGTCCTAAAGATTCATTATTGACTACCATTTCGTTTTCGACAAGTCTCAATATTTTAATCTTTCTTTTACTACCTTTCGATTCATATTATACACCATTAACTTTAGGTTAAAATATAAGATAAAATAAATAAAAAAGTTGAATTTATTAATACCTAAGTACTACTAAATAAAGCTGAACATATGTTTTGTTATGTATTTAATTTCCTTTTCAAAATCCTCTATTGTTTTCCCCAACAAATAAAGATCCTCAATGTATTTCGTATAAAGCTTTCTGATTATACTTTACAAAAAAGAGCCTTAATTTTCCTCACTTATAAAAAGATCACTTTATTTCTTTCTGTTTTCTTCCATCAAATATTCAAAGATATCGTGCAAGATTGTACCTTTAAGCATATTCCAATTAGTTGATTCAGTCACACAAAACTTCATTTTTATTAATGGTGTTCTATAACACGAAACTATAATTTTAAAGAATAATTCCTTATTATTAAAATATTTTTAAATTTCTTCAATTAAACAAAAATTTTCCTATGATTTTTTCAAAAATTTTAGGAAAATATTTTTCTATTTTTATTTTGGGTTATTTTAATTAGAGATCAGATGTGGTTTTTAATAAATATACTTGATTAGGCAATTAAGGTTGGATATAAGACATAGTCTGGTTCAAGTATCAATACATTAGTTGTTGAAAAAAAATCTGTAATAGCATTTGTATCTCTATCTGATGGCTCATTAGAATGGAGAATAGTAAAAAATAAGTGAGTACTACTAGTTTAAGAAATCTTTATTTACTAATATTTAAATTGCCCAAGAAAGTTAGCTGAGTCATCAATATCATATTACACTTCATTATAAATACTACCTACCATTAAAAGGCCTATTTCTATTGTTTGCAGTTTTTCTTCAAGCTCTTTGTTATTTCTTAGTTTTGCTTTTAAGTATTATATTGAATACTTATTCTTAATATCTTTTTCTAAAAAAGTATCGTCTTCATTCACCACTGATTAAAAGACACTCCAGTACTATTCAGGTATTTAATCTTTGTTTAAAACACTCTAAATTACAATACTAATATACCCTTCATCATTAATTTCCTTTAGAATGTTTAAATACTTAACAGATTGATTAGATTAAAATTATAATTGAGCAATAATTAGGTCATCATCACTATCATTAGAAGAACTTAAATTCATTTAATTATCTTCAGTCATAGCAGCTGCCTATTCAGCTACATCGCTGTCCTACTTTATTTCATAAACACTATCTACTTTCTTTAAAAGTTTCTTAGTTTCAGTATTGCAAGTATCTTTTTATTATTAATAAGATGATTGAATAGATTAATTTAGATTTGAAAACTTATTTATGAAGTCCTCATCACCATCATCATCGTCTTCTGAGGCCTCGGCCATTTGAACGTTAGCTTAATTTAAGTTATTTAGATTTTGCGATTGTTATTAGTCTTATTCAAATAGTAAAATCTCTTTCTGATCACTTTCATTTAATCTTTTAACACTCCCCATTTAAAGTTATTGGCTCATTTGTAAGATTTAGATAATCCTAGTTTCTTTAACTCCTAATTAATATATATGTGTTATTGATTTTTGATAATTTGGCAATTAACAATTCGCAATTTTGATCAATTTTCAAACTTAGATATCATAAATATATTGAATATTGGCGGAAAAAAAGTAGAAGAAGAATAAAAATATATTTCCAAACTTAATAGATATTCTATATTCATTGAAATTAGCTAACACAATTACTTTCAATATGTAAAGAAGACAAAGAAACAAGGATATAAAGTAAATAACTTAATTTGATCAATAATTTATTGAAAATTACACCATTCTTTGTGATTTATACATCATTTGAATTAATCTTAAAACTATAAAATTTTATATGCTTTTATTTTTATTAATCATTATTTTTAATATATAAGTTTAATTTTATATTTTACTCTAAGTTGGTATAGAATTGATTCAAACTTCTAATGCTTTTTATACAATTGAAGAAAGTTTAAGCACTAATTTCATCACAATAAGGAACACCTGACCAGAAATTAGAATATCTTTAATATTAAAAATAAAATATCAGATTTTATATATTCAAATTTTTTTTTTACTTTAAATAAACTTCTAATTTTCTTAAATTCTAGCATTAAGTTAACGCCTTACCTAATTATACAATCTGATTAGATGTAACCTACACTCTTCTATTTATTTATTAAAATTTAATTTCAATTAGCAATACAAAATAATATTAATTCTTACTGCACGTGTATTTTTAATGATATTAAGCTTTATAGATTGTAAACTGCATCTACTAGTCTCTCAAATCCATTTTTTAATAAAGTTCTTTCACTATTTTTAAATAATTTAGGATTTAAATTTTATTTTAAACTTAGAAAAATTTACTGAAGACTTAAGCTTAAATCTTTCATACTAGAACATTTTGCTATTCCATTCATCAAATTTTAAGTACCTTCCTCACCAATATAACAAGAACTATTTAATAAAAGAATAATATATTTTACATGCACCTATTCTTATAGATGTAATTATATAAAAGATTAAAAAGAAAAAAAGTGTAATCGTTTAAAGTTATACTAAAAACTTATTTATAAAGTATTTAAATTTGGCATAATTGAAATCTATTTTCCAAGAGATGAAGCACATTCCTAGCCGATACAGGAAGTAATAGTAAAATACAGTTTTCTTAATTATTAGCACTTCGAAAGATTCTCTCCTATTGATGTTACTGTATCTCTACAAATTGAATCATCTCTTGATTAAAATGAAAATGTATATTTATCCTTTGATTCCGAAAAATTACTCTATTGTTAATTTAAGACTCTTTAAGTTTGCCATCTTTTCAAATATCAATCCAAATTTCTCTGCTCCCGGTCCTATTTAATTCCAACTTATAAAATATTTTATTTTAAGATTACTACTCATAGAAGTAATTACCTCAAATCTAAATCTAATGTTTCAAGACTAATAAATTTTTATAACTATGAGCTCAAAGCAATTACACCCTCTAACTATAGCATATTATTTCTTAATAGGTATTTTATTTTAAAAATTTATTTAAAATATTTTAATAAAATAACCTTAAATTGAGATTTAAATCATTTAATTAGTTAGTATTAGGTAGAAGTTTCAATAATCTATAAACTCCTTCTGATTAAATATAACAACACCTAATATAAAAATAAATTTTATTTGAAAAAAGGATTGTTTAAACTTAGATAGATACATTAAATTTAGGTGGATTGAAGTTAAATTTTTGAATTGAATTAACTCTCTGCCTATGTTGATTGCTCCCTTAGAGCCAATATTACAAAATCTTTTTTAAAATATTTTTTCAATTTTTAATTAAAAATGGAACTATTTTACGAAAAGTTGAGTGATATTTAGCATAGATTTGAAATAAGGCTAATTCCTTTAATTAAAAGCTAAACTCCATTGTGAGAGAATGAGTTTTCGCTAATATAGTTAGGTTAAATAAGCTAAGATATATTAATTTAATCAAAATATTACCTAAAATCTAATGTTAATTTTCTTAAGTTTTTTAAATTATTTTCATTTATTTCTCCTTTATATAAATCAATTTTTTTTAAATCGTTATCCCTATTTATATGATTTTAATATTAATAAAAGGAAAATGTTTAATCAATAATTTTTACCTAGCCTTAATGGTTAAAGAGTTTATATTCTTAAATTAAGACACAATATATAATATTCTTAAAGAGTTAAAGGCTTTTAAATTATTGTCACTATGAAATTAGTAAAACAAAAGTTAGCTTAATAGAGTAGCTTAATAAATGCATACCTAATATCAATCTTAAGACTCTTCAATTATTATAAAGCTTAAGTAGAATATATCAATAGATCGATGAATTACTATACTTGGAATAAGACTATGCACCTTTAACAAAATAGCTTTATAAATTAAGTTAAAAGAAGTTAAAAAGAAATTTACATTATTTTCAATTTTAAACTCTACAAATCTAAACAAAATGGCAACATTTCCCTTATTTCTTAATCAGATGATATTTCCCTATCTTTTATATTAATATTAAAACTCTCTTGTATAATTCATATTTTTCAATAATTTTCTCAAGATGAAAAAATAAATAATCAAAGAATTAGAATAAAATAATTTAAATAGAATTCTTTAATTTTATTTAATAACTTCATTATTATCTAAATGCTAATTTTACCAATTAGTTTTATGAATCTTCTTTTGGCTTATGAATATGAACTATTAAATAATAATATTTTAGAGTTAGTTTTAATTTAATTAATGTTTACAACACACTGCATATTGACAAAGATTTTATTTTTTCATTTCTTTAAATAGTTTAACCTATAATTTCTTTTTTCAAATAATCATCTGAGTCTTTAGGGATAAAATTAACATCAGACATTTTAAATTGAAAGTGATTCTGTTCTTCAAATTCTTAATTTTCTTATTTATTTTTACACATTTTAATGAAACTAAAATAACAACAATCATCAATTTTTAAATTTACTGTGAATCAACTCAACTTCTTAAATAGAAAACGAGTAAATAGATTATGATTTTTTTTAATCTGGTAGAGACAATTCTATTAAATTTTATTCTAGTTCTATCATATCTTCCATTTTAAGAGTGTAATCTTTAATACCAGTTCCTAAAGAGTACTATTCTTTTAAAGTTGAAAGCTCACTCTTAATTTACTCTTGTTCTTCTTTTGATAATTTTTCTAATTAAGCAATTAAAGCAATTTCCTTTTAACTTTGATTGTTAAATGTCTTCAAAATTAGTAGATTTTTTCCATTTGTTAGATATTCTATTTAACTATACTCTTAGTGATATTTTTATAGTAATACTGTGAGTTTATCAATTTAATCAAAAGATAAATTCATATTATGAGATTTATAATAGATAATTATTGAATTTAAATCACTCATTTATTATTTTATTAATTATTGAACTGAATGCAAATCTTTCAAAAATAAAATAAATTAAGGATTTTGGTTTTTCCCAAAGTTTATTTCTAATGTTGAAAATATTTATTTTATCTTGTGGTATTGAACTATATTTACTACTCAAATTTTATTTTTAAATGATTTTAATAAGATGAATTTAAATATTTATTATCTCTTTGTATGGTATTTCTTTAAACCCCTTCTTCAAATGAATTAAACAAAGTGATTGAATACTTAAAATGAATATTATATTTCTATTTTAAATTTAATCATATTATTATGCAAAATATATTATTAAAAGTAAATAGATTTTATTTAATATTTTTATCAATTAAAATAAGGATTGATTACTAAAAAAATAAATACGAATATTTCTACAAATAAATAAATTCTATTAATGAATAATCAGTTTTATTTATATATATTTGAAAAAATGGATTTTATTCTGTTTGTGAAAGCACTACTTTTTATAATGGTATTAGATTAATATAGAGGGTTTCTTTATGTTAAGTCGATATATGCAGTTTAATAAATATCCTCCAAAATATCTGAATATTCTTAATCATTATTAGCAGAAAGTAAGATAATTTTAATACCACCTGGTGTATCATAAAGAGAAAATTTATAGAATGAACTCTTAAAATATTTCACATTCTGAGTTGGATATGGAGAGAACTTCTTGTTAAGTTCCTTAAGAGCTGCCACTAAACCGCTAAGATTTTAAATTCTAGGTTGTTTTTCAAGAATTTGAATTTTTATTTCATCAGATTCTTTATCATTCACTAGATCATAATGAAACAAAATATTCTTTCTTTCATTTAAAATGAGTAACTCAAATACTTCTGGCTAATAATTCATTTTATTGTGTACTCCTCACTTTCTTTATAATAACTTTTTAAAAAAATGCTAATTATTAACCTATATTTTTATATTAGAAATATACTAATTTTATTAGTTCCTCCTCTCTACTTTTTATAAAGGATATATATTTTTTCTTTGAGTTTACGAAAATATCATTATAAACATAAATAATTGCTGATCTTATATATTTCACTTATATAAACCATCCTTTTTAAATCTAATATTTACTTAACAATCTATTAAATCTTATATTAATCATTTTAAATAATTTATTCGATACATACTCTATTCTCTTTTGAGAAATGGCATAGCTAATCAATATAAGGCATTTATTCTGTATTTTTTCTAATTAAAGATAAAATTGGTATGAAAAATTATCTAATACACAAAATAATCTTCGTTTTAGGTTATCCTATCAAATGGCATAATAAGTATCATTTAGGTATACAAAATATTTTCTTAGAGATTTTGTTTGAATTAAGTATAATCCTTTTAAAAATGAGAGATTGAAGTGTACTACAAATTAAATTGTTAGGGATGAAGACACACATACACACACGATAAAAAGATAAAAGTAGAAGAGAAACTATTAAAAATATTATATACACATAATTAATCATAGATATTTCTTTAGGATTTATTTGATCTTTTTGCAGAGAAATTCAGAAGATGACTCAACTAATTTATAAAGGTTATCAAGCTATAAGAATTTGAGATCATTCAAAAACTAATATTTTGGAAGTATCCCTTGTTATGAAAGTGCATAAATACTATTTTTTTTTTTAGAAAATAAATAAATATAGAACTTTAAATATACTAAATTTCTTTAATTACACGAATAAAGCAAAAAAGGATATAATTAATAGCCTTATCAAGACGCCAATGATATTTTTTAAAACTTCAACTGGTTTTAAAAGTGTATAGTATCTATTAAATATAAATTTATAATTATTTTTAAATTAATATAAGTGTTTTATTTTGAATTTAATTTTAGTGTTTTATTCTTAAATTATTTTCCATTTCATTTATTATCTTTTCAACAAATTACATGATTAAAATTGCATCACCAATAAGAGCCACGGTACCAATCCAAATTAAGAAATTTACAGTATCAACTCCAGCCATACGGTAAATATCCTAGTATAATTTTTGCAATCCTTCAGGAACAATTTGAAGCCATAACTTAGAGTGCTCGAGAATTGTTTCTGGTATCTATTAATAAATATATTTAATAAATATCAAAATTTCTACTTGAATCAATAACTAATTGAAACAAATGATGATTATTTAAATGTTAAAAGTATACTTAAGGACAGGTGTAAAGTGCTTAATCTTGAGGTATAACTTATTATGTAATTGCTTACTATTATTGAACTTCTAATTAATTCAATTATTAATGGAAGCAGAGTAGTAATGACCCATGAGTTATCAATACAAATGATAAAATGTAGCAAGCTATAATATTGTTTATGAGACCCATTATTTGTTAAATATCTTTTTAATTATTTTTTTTATTATCAATTGCGTATCTAAAATTTAAGCCGCGAATTTAATAGCAAAATCTAATTAAAAAAGAAAATATTTTGATCAAATGTGAAATAGTATAATTAATTTTTGATAGAAGTGGAAATAATTTGAAATTAACAGAATTTATCAATCTTTCCTGTTTATTTTAATTCTAATCAGCTTCTATATTAACTAGATTAAATTTGCATTTTTATTATTCTAATTGATTCCACTTTCATCTATAATTATTTTAAGTTCTTATTATGGGTAAATATTTAATTGTAAATATAAAGTAAAACAGAGAGAAAAATTAGGTTTCAAATCTAAATGTTTTATTTATATTGTTTAGTATTGTTGGATTACCTAGAATACTATTTATTATTTGCTTTTAATTTTATTTATGCTTTCATCATTTAAATAATGATGTTTTGCTTTGAAAACACTAAGCAATGAGGTAATTTATAATAAATTCTTCAATTTAAATTATAAATATTGATTTCTTAAAAAATCTATTCCCTTTTAGTTTTCATTTCGCTTTATAATTAAGGTTGGGGTCCAATCAAATTTATTTTTAAAATAGCTAGCTACTCTATATTAATATTAATAAATTGCTAAGCAAATAATCTAATTATAGTATTATAAAATATTAAATAATAGAAGAGTAATACTTTAAAAAATACTAATCTAAAATCTTTGAAAAACTTACAAAAAGCTTATCATATTTTTATTAAATAAATATTAAAAAATTATCCATTGATCTTAATAAAATAATAATCCAGTTCTTGCTATAAATGATAAATAGTTTTAAATTAGTTTTGTAATAAGAAGATTTGTATTTAATTTTCAATAAATTTAAAAGTGATGAGTTCTTTTTTTTTTCTCAACAAAATAAGAAATTTAAATTCTAATCAATATAATTGAATTAATAATATTAATTTGATTTAACTATAGATAAGTACTATTATAAAATGCATAAGTGTTACCAAAACTTAATTGTAAATTATATAAAAGTAATTATTCCAATAAATAAGTAAATAAGTAAAGAAAGGAGCGAATTATCGATCAATTACCCATCTTTTATTAAAAATTTAATTAAGAATATTTCAGCTTTAAATTAGCCACTAATCATTTTTAAGAGAATTTACTAAAAACATTAATAATATTAGATATTAAAGAAACCGGAGGATTAATTATAAGATAAACAAAAATGTCTGTGTGGTAGCTTGTATAATTTGAGTAAACTTAAAAAGAAGTTTCTGAAAGTCTTCTCAAAGAAGTATAAGTGGATGATAATGAAGCTAAGGAATTTGTTTGGTCTGTCTTTAAGTCTTAGTGGAAGATGGTAATACTTACATAGTTAGTAGGATTAGCGTCAACGTCAATGACTGTAGTTAAGCCATTTTTGATCTAAAACTTCATTAAGATAGCTATGTAAGGTGATGTTGAACCTTTAAAATACGAAGCTTTAAAGTATATGATAATAGTGATATTATTAAGGATATTCTAGCCCCTTAAGTAGTATTTATATTTACAGTATAGAATACAAATGAAAGTAAAGATTAAAGAGGAGCTTTATCTTCATATAATGTCAAAAGATATAGGATTCTTTGAGAGGATGAAAGTTTCAGAGTTAAAAAAGATATTTGAGAAAGGTGTCGATTCTGTTGTAGAGTTAGCAAGTGCATCTAAGCTTTATGATTGTTTTTCAAGATTTATTGAATACTTAGGTAATTGCGTTTTTGTAATTAAAACATGCTGGAAATTAGCATTTATTATGCTAGGTTTTTCAGCCATTTAGTATATTTGGAATAAAATATCTGAGAAGAAGAAAAAAGAAATCATTCAAAGATGGAATGACTCTAAGAATAGTTCAACTGGCAATTTTGAAGAAGTTGTGTAGCATGCTAGTTTAGTGAAGTCTTGCGCAAAGGAGAGAAAAGAAATATAAGCATTTATTGACAATTTCACAAAGTTGGAGAAATAAAGCAATTGGGATGACTTTTTATTTGAAATGCTTCAATCTATTAATTTTTTCTTGCTTTAATTCTAAATACCAGTCATTTTATATCTTGGCAGTATTTTGTTCTTGGAAGATGGAGGTATTTAAAAGATTGGTATATTGTAAACTCTTGTCAATTAAAGCTTCTCTTTTACTTATATTGTTGATACTATCAGAGATTTATATATTCTGATGCTTTCTAACAGTGAAGAAAAAGTGTTGATGACTAAGTAAGTTATCAAACTTTATAAATTAAAGGCAACCTAGGGAATATGTGAAGATTTCGATGTTAAAAAAGTGGAAGAAACTAAAGTTTAAAGTAATTTATTAGAAGAAATTAATACTGATGATACCAGTAATCTTGAATCTGAAATTGATTTCTTTTAGTTGAAAAGATAAGTCAGCAAAGTTCACAATGATGATTTAACAGGAAATATTGTTTTTGATAATGTATCCTATAAATACAATAAGGATAAAGATAAATATGCCATAAGAGATGTTAGTTTTGAAATTAATAAAGGGTAAAGTGTAGCTATTGTAGGAAATAGTGGTAGTGGTAAATCAACTATAGTAAAATTGATAGAAAGATTTTTAGATCCTGATGAGGGAGCTATATTAATTGATGGAGTTAACACTAAATCTCTCCCACTAAAATAATTAAGAATTTCTGTTGGTTATGTCTAGCAAGAACCTATTTTATTTAATAGGACTATTGAAGAGAACATCACTTATGGAGTAGAAAATTATAATGATAAAGACATTGAAGACATTTGTGAAAAAGCAGGTGTAGTTGACTTCTTATTTGATCCTGAAAGATTCCCTGAAGTATTAAAAACAAAAGTAGGTATAAAAGGAACTTAATTAAGTGGAGGAGAGAAGTAAAGAATAGCAATAGCAAGAGCGTTACTCAAAAAGCCAAAAATTTTAATCTTTGATGAAGCAACAAGTGCTTTAGATTCAGAATGTGAGTTTTAAGTGCAACAATGTATTGATAATCTGATAGAAAAGAAAGAATTGACTATATTTGTGGTTGCCCACAGACTAAGTTCAATTGCAAGTTGTGATAAGATTTTAGTTATGAAAAGAGGAGAACTTGTTCAGTAAGGCACTCATGAATAGCTTTTAGAGGATGAAGAGGGGGCATACAAAAAGTTGATTCACAGATAGCTTATCTTAGATAAAGAAGGCAAAAAAGAACCTAGAGTAGAATATTAAACTCAAAATTCTGGAGAAATTGGGTTAGAAGATAAATCTCCAACTAAGATACGTGAACTCAAAGAAGAACATGATCTGAATATAGCAAGAAGCGTTAGATAATCTATGATAGAAATGGTAAAAGGAAAATTCTATAGTTCAAAATACTATGATTTATAGACTATGTAAAAAGAAATTATTGAATGTATGGAATTGGCAGCATTTAAAGCCACAAATAATGAAACTTCTCGTAAACTATTAGGCAATATCTTTAAGAAAGAAACCTAATAATCAGCTTAAGAAAGAAAAAAAGAAAGACGTTTCTCCTAATAGCTTACATCTGCACCAAAAGTAATTGAAGAAGAAGAAGATAGTCCCTAAAAACCTTTTGATAGAAGAAAGAATAGACGTTTTACAGAATAAATAAAAACCTTTCTTCCTAGTCTTTTAAAATCTGTAAGTGCACCTAAATATCAATCTCTAACAAAAATGGAAACCATCACAGAAGAAATTGAATCCAAGAAAGATTTATGAGGCATATTTATTACAATTCGAATTATTATTAATTACTTAGATTACCATAAGTTGTTGATTGAAATGAAAGTTTAATATATATTTTATTTTCTTTTAATTATTGCTTTCTTTCTTTCTTTTAACAAAAAACTGTATATTCTTCAAATCTAACTAACTAACTATCTATCTATCGATCAACCTAACTATTTATTCTAAGAATTATTCTTAAATCGTAGTACTTCATTTACTTTATTTATTTTGGTCTTTTTAAACATTTTAAAAATATGATTTAAAAAAAGTTGCAAAACTAACAAAAAATATTGAATTATCTTTAAATGAAAGAATTAGAATATTAAATTATGATTTGAGCAATAGAATGATAAAAAGAATCAATGATAAAAACGAACTGATTGATTGATTGGATTCACACTCAAAAATAATGACACTTATCTTTATATTAGAAGACTACATAAATTTTGAATATCTGAAATATACATATGAAAAATACAAGGGTATGCTTCACTGACAATCCAATAGATAGATATTAATATTAATTTCGGTGATCAAATTATAGTTTTTTAATGCTTGTTATTAGAATATTGTAGTGTAGTGTTTATTAATTTTGTGGTGTGAAGAAGAATACTATTACATCTATATTATTTTCATTAGAATTATTACTATTTTTAAGTTGAAAAAAGGGTTGGTTCATTCATTCGATCTTCATTATTGGTCAGGTTAAATAACGTCGTCGATCTTTAAGATCATCTTAACGACTTGGGTGGCTAATTAGAATTGTTATTTCTTGGATAAGTAAGTTTCGTATACCTTCTATTCCTTCATGTCATAAGTACCCTTTTTAATTGATAAAATTTATAATTTAATTTTAGAATAAAAAATATATTTATAAAAAATTACTTCAAGTTGGCAATCAATACCAATTCTAGGATTGTTTTGACTAACTTGTAAAGCCTTAGCATTAGCAACAGATTCAATGGGGTTAAGACCAGAATTATCAGCCAAAGCATTGGGAATATCTTCTAAAGCATCAGCGAAAGCTCTAACAGCGTATTATTCAACGGAGGAGATCTTATCAGCTTCTTGGTTAACAGTCAAACTGCAAGCAAGTTCAGCAGAACCACCACCATAAACGACTCTAGGGCACTTAATTAAGTTTCTGATGACACAGTTGGCATCATGAATAGATCTCTTAGCTTCAGAAACAATCATATTGGAACCACCTCTAATTAAAATGGTGACTATATATTTAAAAACATTAGAATAATTAAATTAATGCTTCTTTTTTTAATTTAATAATTTAATTACCAGCCTTGGATTATTAGCATTCTTCAATAACGAGCATTCTTTCGTTGGAAGTACCGAATTAGATTTCTCTAACAAGCTTGGCATGACCTAACTTATCTTCAGAGAGTTCTTCGAATCTAGGAACGATTCTACCACCAGTGGCAACAGCAATCAATTCAATATCGGTACCACTGACCCATCTGACGGCAGGTAAATCAGCTTGTAACAATAAATGGTTAGCTTCATCATCGAAACCCCATTGGCACATAATAATATTGGCACCAGATTTCTTGCAATCATTGACCATATCCTTGAAGTATTATTGTTCTTAAGCATATAATTTCTTGTAATCTTCAGCATTGGTAATGTTAATGTTGTGTTTAGTCTTAGGTTTGGGGGGTTCGAAGGGGCAAGTCAAGATAGCGATCTTAGCATCCTTGATTTCCTTGGGCATTTGAGGGTGAGACATATCCTTTTCAATCAAAATACCTTGAATGAGTCTGGTATCTTCTAAGGAACTATATAGTTATTAAAAATAAATAAGTTATCTATATCTAGCAAAGTTTTATAAATAAAATATGGTGAATTTAAATCGCTTATTACCCACCAGTCTTTTCTTGAAGCTTGATTAAATCGAAGTTGACATCCTTTCTTTCGAGATCGGCAACAGAGAGAACGGCATCGACGGCGATTTGAGCCATCTTTCTTTTGTTCTTGGAGACAACCTTGGAGCTCAAAGCAGTCATGGCAGCTTCAATTAATCTAATTTAATTTAATGAAAAAAATTGAAACTAAATGAATGGAATTGAAAAAAATTTTCATCTTATTTTCTAACTACTTGCTATTTTTTTATGCTAAATTTTTTAAGCTTTTCAATTAATGGTTTCATATGTCTTTCATTGTATTCTGTGTTTGTAATAAATAGATTTTATCTATAGTATTTACCTTTCGTGGTTGTTTTCTTGGATATCAATTTCTTCAGAAATTTCATCGAGTCTAGCAACAGCGATTTCACAAGCCTTGTCGAAACCATCGGCAATCTTGAGGGGGTGGAGACCCTTATCGATAAGGATATTAGCTTGTTCTAACAAGGCACCGGCAAAGACGACAACACCAGTGGTACCATCACCGATTTCGTTATCTTGAGATTGACTGAGTTCAACCATCAACTTAGCAACGGGATGTTGAATATCCATCTTTTCAACAATGGTGGCACCATCATTGGTAACGCTGACATCACCATCAGGAGAAATCATCATCTTATCCATACCCTTAGGTCCCAAAGAAGATCTTAAGGTGCTGGCAATAGTCTTGGCAGCTTGGATGTTAGACTGTTAATTAAAATTAAATAAGTTACTATTTATTCAGTAATGTTACATATAATGCTTTTATTTTCATATTTATTAACTAATAAAGGCTTGCTATTTTGTAATTAGCTTCATGAAAATGCCATGCGTAAACTTTCATTTTTAAAATTTCTTTTAAGAAGATTTCCTAATCAATATAATAATATCTATTTCACTAAGTATGCTAAGAGAGAGATCCTTCATTTGAATCACCGCTTTTAAATTTTTGGCTTCATTTTCCATATATTGGCCAAGTTTATATGATATTCATTGAACCTTCTTTTATTTTTAGATTGTCTATGGAATTTTTTTGGATGGTATGACTTGAATAGTGTTTTAATATTATGAAATTGATGTGTGGTGGAAATACGTTCTACTTTGAGAAATTCGTTAAATAAGAGTTTGCGTGACATGTTTTCATTCAGCTATTTTACTCCAATCGTTATAAATTGCATAAAGAAAGGTTATTACTTTGTAAGCATCAATACCTTTAAGACGTTTCTTTTAGTCTTATTCTCTGATAATGATGAAGGGGCGTCCGTATTCGTCGAAAGCTAATGACATATCTTATTAAAGTAATGAGTTTGTTTGGTAAGTGTTTTTTGTTTGTGTTTTTGTTAATTTATTTAATTTTTTGTTTTTTTAATTTATTTTGATAGATTTGAAGGATAATTTATTATTATTTTATTTGTTTATTGCTTATTTTTAAAATTTTAATGAATTTGGTAAAGGAAGAAGCGAATTCTTTGTTTGATTATATATAAATATTAATTAATTTTTTGCAGATTTTATTAATTCAAAAAAGATTTTCAAAAATTAAAAAAAAATCATATAAAAATATATATTTAATTTCTTCTTCATTTTTATTATTTAATTTTTCATCCAAATATATACAAATTATTCATTCATGCAATTCATTCTTTTTTGTTTCTATTTTGCCCGCTATTATTTTAAAGCATATCTTTCTTTCTATCTATCTATCTATCTTATTATATATAAGAAGCAATTAATCAAACAATCAATCAATCCAAAAATACTCAGCTCAAATATATCTTCATTCTCCCAAAATAATAATTTATATACATCAATATTTCCTACTTCTTAATAATTATTATAAATTTCAGTGATAGTTATTCAATTCAAATAATAAAAAAAACAAACAAATAAATATAAGTGCTTCTTAAGCGAAGCATTTAATCACCATATTTTTTTAAAAAATAAATATAGAAAAACCTTGCTTTTATATTTATATATATTTATAAATATGATTGGCAAATATGCATTTTAATGATGATTTTTTTGTTCATGAGATTCGTCAATGTATGATAAACAATGAGCTTTTTAATTCTGATTCAATGCATAAATACTCCAATCATTATTTTTAAAAATTATTTCCTTAAATAAATACCATTTATATTGAGAAAATTAAAATTTACTCAAAATTTTTTCGAGTCATCTTGTAATGCTATCAATTCTTGATTATTGCATGATCTAAAATAGAAAAAATGGATAATTTTTTCGATTATTAATTAATAAATTTAGCTATTTAAATACATTTTTACTTATATATGCTTTATGGATAGATTACATTCACAAGGAATTTCAAACTTTAAAATGAAATAATAAAAAGGATTATATTTTTAAAGAATTTTAATAGTATTTCATTATTTAGATATTTAATTTAAATATAATTTTGAAATTCTACTTGTTTTTTAATCATTTTTAATCAATTTTTTTAATCAATATTATTAATCTTAAATATCTTTCACATTTAAGTTATTTAGTATTAATTTTATTGTCATTGCTATTTCTACTTGTTCACATATTTCCTCAATAAAATAGATATAATTTTACCTATTTTCTTTGCAATTTTATTATTTCATTATAAAAAAAAAGCTATAAGTATCCCATTTATATTATTCTTTTTTGATACATAAAGCATATTATAAATTAATTCTATCTGTTTTTCCTAAATATTTTGTTTCTTTCATTTTATTAATATTAGTTAAATCTGAAAAATAACATTCTTTCTGACATAGATATTCATCATAACAAATAACAAACTAAGGCAATTATATGGAATAAATAATAGAAGTTTTATATTTTACCACTTTAATTAGCTATGTATCCATTTCTAATTTCTTAAATTGTTCTCTTTCTTTCTATTTATTAGTTCTCGTATTATTTTAAAGTTAAGCATCTTTTACCTTCATATTTACAAAGAGCATTAAAGGAATTACACATGTTGATGTTAAGATCAAAATCATTACATCCTTAAGAGTGGAGTAAATTTTAGCATAATCCTTATTTATAATTCCAAAAGCATGTATTTACTTAACCACAATCAGCAATATCTTAAATGAGATAGCATTAACTCATAGTTATATCAACACAATATCCATTATCTTTGTTATCAACATTATAATACTTACAATGTTTAAATCTTGAGCAATCTGATTCATAAATTTAATCTCTGCAAAGAGGAGGACGAGCTGTTGATTTCCCTACACAATAATAAAAGGTGGAAATAAATAAAACTGATATTATTTTATAAATCATTTCTATATTGAACGATTGAAGTCTATTCGTTCTATAAATAAATTAGATAAGAATTTCTTGAATAATATAATTGCTATCTTATGAGTAATAAATTATAAATATATATAGATATTAGATGAATAGGATTTATTGTTTACTTAATAAATAAATAAATTAATTAATTAATAAATATTATTTTTAATATTCAACATTAGATAGTGTATTACATAAATGATTTACATCTTTATTATTAAAAGATCCGTTCTCTATTATCAATCATTAACTCTAGGTATACAAACTCCTTCCAATGTCTATAATAATATCTTTTTTTATCTTTCTGTTTAATTTAATTTTTAGTAATTTCATCATATAGGCTAAAGCTTATCTTTCTGTAACTTACTTTTGAGTATTTGCTATTACTATTTTAAACTATTCTACAGATCTTTTGAAATATTCTTATTTCTTTTATTCTCTTAAATTAGTTATCTCTTATTGCAATCTCTAAAGTTCCTGTCCTTCTTCTTCCGTGAGAGGATCTTGTATTTATTATATTCTCAAGATCATATCATTGTGGTTTTAAGTCATAAAGTTAGTGAATTCAATAATTTGGGATTCAGAGAAATCAGGTATTTCATTTTCTTCTAGTCCTACATACTCTCTTATAAAAATTATTTTTAAATCATAGTAAAAATATAATGAGTTTACATGGGAAGATGTAACGATATCAGGTTTTCTTATTATCTTAACTATAAATGGAAGTGACTCATTTGTTCAATATTCTCTATCAGCAGTTTAATTCTAAAATAATTGATTTTTTAAATAATTTAATTTAAAATTATATTTTTAAGTAACAATATTTTACGATCCTTATAAATATAATTTAATTAATTTTGGCTAGTTGTCAATCAAGTGTCTTAGGGCTTATATCCCTTGGTTATTTATTCCTCTATTAAGAAATGATTTAAAAAAAGTAAAGAGTGAGGGATTTAATTAAATTTAGCAATAGTTATACCTAAGATCAAATTCCAATTCTTAAAGATTAGTTGTTCTCTAAATCAAGTTCATACTCAACTATCTTAGTGTGTGCTAAGGTAATTTTTATCTATATTTTTTTATTTTTAGTGATTAATATTTGAGTAAACCTTTAAACATTTTACCTTTCAAAAAGATAGAAATTGAACTTCGAATCACTTAATCTCATATAAAAGTAACCAAGTGATTCTACAGTAAATTTTTTAATTTTTGAGTTCTTTAATTAGTTTATTGTGCAAGTTAGTAATTAAACATATTACATTTAATTAAAATCAATTTAATTATTTTAATTTCCCATTTATTATTATTAATGTTGTTATTGCTGTTATTATTAGTTTTATTAATCCTAATCTTCATCGGAATCTTCACTTTATTCATCATCTTGCTAATTATTTTATGCTTATTGCTACATTCCCATCATTTATTATAAGGCTTATTATTGATTAGGTTAAACATTTTTTCTTCTAACTAAGCTTTATTTTAAGTTTATACAATCATATCCAAGACCAGAAACTAGTTAAATAACATCTTCCAACTGAAGAGCAGAAAGATTCTGATTTCTATGAGGGCTATTTTTATTAAATCTATTTAATATCATAGTATACTTTATATAAATACTTACATATAATTAATATGGATAATTTTGCTTTCGTCTTTAAAGAATTTTGAAGTTTCTTTATTATTTAAGAGGAACTAATTTTGGAAATCATACTAATTATAGCTCTCTAATAAAAACGATTAGGTGTATATTTCTAAAAATCCTTCAAAAAGAATCAAAATCTTTGCATCTTTAAAGGGATTCTTCTGAAAAGACATACAAGCATATCTTAACATAGTGACAAGATCGGAAGGTTAACAATGCTTGGTTTTTTCGGAATTAAATTTAATGATATAATTATTTATAGGCTAATACTTGCTAATCTATCTGCAAATAGACATAACAGTTTCTCTATCCCATTTTTTATTTCCCCTAAAAAATAATTAATATAATAAAAGCTTATTTAATATATGAAAGCTACTAAATAAAATTTACTTTATTTCTAATTCAAATTTTGAATAATTGTATTAGAATAGTATATTGTATCCTATTCTTATGTCTTTAAAATTAATATTTCCTTCAAACAAATTTCTAAAGATAATCATGGCTTTGTCGTCAGGTAATTCACTAATAGAAAACTAATAAATAAGTAGTTTAAGATTTAAATAATTACTCAGTATAGAATTAAAATCCTATTAAGCTTGGTATTTTTCTAATAGCCATGCAAAGAAGTTCAAGTTGGTTCATTGGAAGATTCTTGGTTCCACTTTTATAATAGAGGTAGAAAAGAAATTTAAAATGAAGTATTTTTATTATATTGCTTACAGGAATTCAATATTTAAGTTTCTAAGCTATTCTAAAGAAATTAAAGATTAACATAGTTATTCGATTGCTTAACCAGCAATATTATATTCTTATCTATTCATTAAAATTATAATTAATAAATGTTGATTGACAGATTGATAAATAGATAAATTAATTTATTTATGAGTCAATTAACTTACCCTATTTTCAAATAAAGATTTGACAATGAATGCTTATTTTCAATAGCTTGGAATATTGCAGAAGTATCGTAGTCGATTTTATGAATAAGATTCAAAGTGAGAGTTGAAAGATCAATTTATTATTTAATACAATTTGAAAAACTTCTTATACATTTCTAATCTAAGCAATTCTTATCTCCAAATCCAACCTTAATTGAAAGTAATCTATTGAATTTTGAAAGAATTTCAAAGAATTTAGAAGCACCTTCAGGTGTTATACCATTAAGTCCCCTTTAAATTAATAAATATGAAATTTATAGAAATTTATAAATAGAAATATATTAATTACTCAAATACAAGTTCGATCTTTTGAAGATTTAGATTCTGAATTGATTCAGTAAAATTGTTGCATCCTTCTGATTATATTTTATTCCATTGTCTGTTTATTTATTTATTATTATTTTAGATTAATTTAGATTCTAAAATATAAATTAAAAATATTTATTCACCCTATATTAACTTCAAGCTCTGTCAAATCTCTAAGATTTTGTAAAGATCTACCAAAATTTTCAAATGTTTTAGCATTTAAAGAATTCTTTGATCCATAGCTTAAGCTCAGCTATTTTAGTTTAGTTTACTTACTAAGGAAGTCGAATAATCCTTAAGAATCAGTTGAGAGTTAGTCATTATTACTCAAAATTTCCATTTTAAAAGATTTCAAAAATGGCATTACTACTTATCCGAGCTTGCTAAATAATTTACTTCCTAAATAGTTTCTATTTCCAATAAATATCTTCAAAACCTTTAGACTTTGTGCATAGTATTTGATAAAATCAGAGAAGGGATCAACAACATTAGAATTTAATTAATTGTTATCTCCAATTCTTATATGAATGTCATAAAAAGATGGAAAAGCTTATGTCACGACTTATAATACTTTAATCAAATTGTCTGATGAAATATACATACTTTCTCTATTTAATAATATTTAAATGTCATTGAGTATACTTTTCTGCAAATAATTTACCTAATATCAATATAAAGCTATCCATTATATATTTCTATAGAAAGCATTTTGGAGAAGTAGAAGAGAGCCTACTTTAGATTTTTTTACTCAAAGAATATCTATGCTAATTCTACACACTCATCTAATGTTACTATTTTATCTTATCTTTATTTATTTAATCATTTAAGTATTAGAAACCTATTATATTATTTTACCTAACCCATAGAATTTTATTATTTACCCTCTTTAATAAATTCATTGTCCTTAATAAAAACTTAAGATTAGATTGATTAGGAAAGTTGCCAGGCCTTTATATAAAATGGAAATTTAATTTATCTGTATTAGATTCTGATTATAATTTACATTATATCAATTTGTATATTTTGCAGGTATTCAAAGTAACATCTAATTGTATAAAACTCCAATTTAAAACTCAAATCTTGCATTTCCTTTCCCTAAATATCCTATTGTTCTCTTTTTTAAAAATAATTCATTTAGAATTCATTGGCTAGTATATCAAAGCATCTGATAATAGAAAATGTAACTAAATTTATTTAAATCTCTTTACAGGAATACAAAACTGAGTCCAAAGAGATCTGTAGAAAGAGACTTAAAGTAGCTGTCTAAAATAGATCTTTGCTATTGCTATTTTCTATTTGTCCCTTCCTGATTAGGCTTCACAAAAAATGACCCTTTTCTTAATAATATGATTTAAATGCTTCTTTTTCTTTTTGATTACTATTAAAGAAATGATCATACTCTAAGTAGATTTCAGAAAATCTCTTTGGCTATAATTGTATCTAAATATTTTGCTAAATATCTAAGGTTTTATCCTCCAATTGTATCATCTATTATTATGTAGTTTGTTAATTATAAAAATCAAGTAAATTTGATGGAATTATTAATTATGATGAGATAGATATTTTTATTTGAAATTGATTGATTGATAGATTGATTGAGATCACATCAGATAAGATAATAGATACTTATAAAGAGACATACTTCTCCTCATTCATAATAATGAATTTACTTACTTTAATTCATAATTAAACATAGAATCCAAATGAAGTTGTTTCTTATGTTCTTAAAATGTTTTATCTTAGGATTTTATTGGAGAAATACAAGTTAAAATATTTTAATTTTGAAAAGTATTTGATAATTTATTTAGAGTTTAGTGTTTTTTAAACTAATACTAATATTAATATTTAAATTTATGAAAATGAATTGAAATACAAATTTTTATTACTTTTTTTATCAAAGAGTGCTCTATTTATAACGAAAACTAGCTATTTATTCCAAACCGAATTAATTAATAATTAATAAATAAATAAATAATTCCTTTATTAATAATAAGCATCTTAATTTTTTCACTATAGAAATTAGAGAAGAAAAAGTATTTGGTTAACTCATTTTATAAATGATACCAGCCAGTTATTATACAAGTATTATAAATTCTAATAAATAAAAAACTTGTAATCATATTGTTTATACTTTTCTCATAATTAATTTTTAAAATATTAATTCCATTATTAGATAATAAGAAAAGAAACAAACATATCAAAGCTCTCTCTTAGTTTTAATTTTTCATATGAGCGATCAAAAATCTTTTGAACTAGCAAAAGAAAAAATTAGTTCTGAATTAAAAGTTTTAATGCAGAAAAACTCTAAAAAACTTGAAAAAAGTAGAAGAAACCTCCTTAATAAATGGTTCCAGGATTCTGTTAAAAATTATTTTTTAGAATTATATGCCGCTCCACTTATATAAAGAGATTTATAGTGCACCAAAGTCGAGCAAGTAAAGTAGATAATCCATAACAATATCCATAAAAAGGATGCTAAATTTATGGTTATTATTCTAAATTACTACAAAGTACTGGAATAATTTGATAAGATAAAACTCTTTAAAGAAAAATTGATTGAAGTAATTCTATCAACCTTGGAAACTATTCCATATAACTCAGAGATATTTTCCTATTATGATCAGAAATAAATCCGTAAATAGTTTGTTGCTCTGATTCTTTTTATATATTGCGAATGCAGAGAAAAAGGCTTTGTTCCTCCCTCCTTTTATGAGCTTTGGAATATTGCTTTCCCTGAAGAGTAATTATTTAAAAAAAAGGCTTCAAAATATGATATAATTAGATAAAGATGTCCCTATATTGTAAGTACTACTGTGGAGAATTCAGAAGAGGAGATTTAAAAATACGAATCAAACAATGGACAAATTGTTTGTCAGATTGGATTATTAGAAGAGATAAGAGAAACCAAAATCTTATCAAAAAAACCTCTACCTAATTAAGATAGTGATAAAAGATGTAAGTATAGAATTGTTTAGCAAAATGAAACATCTAGATACTAAAAAATATTACGAGAAACATATTTTCGAGATATTATGGCTAATTAAAAAGCAAAATCTACCATTAATTCTATAAAAATTGAAGGAAATTGCAATTCTAATTAGCAGTAAGCAGTTAGTTAATAATAGAATTGCTCTCTATTAGAATAAAAAACAGCTAAAAAAGATGAATAAAATCTAAATATTCTAATGGATGCTTCTAACTTAAAATACTAATTTATAAAGCTTGATAAAATTGTAAGTCTAGGAGGAGAATAAACTATAAGGAATTAAGTTATAGTGTAACCTATCTCTGGTCTTATTTCATAAAATTTAGAAAATTAAGTTAAGATTGAAGATTAAAATTAGATAAAAAAGAAATTAATAATAAAGTAAAATTTTAATTGCGATTATTAGTGGGAGAGAAAGGAAGAATTTATTGATAATTTATTGCCAATAGGTTAAATAGTTAATAATTCCTTTTGTTAATAACTATAGAACTCACCAATCTAATAATTCAAATAATATAATCTCAATAAGAAAATAAAAGCAGAAGAATATAACCAGCAAGAAAACGAGGAAAAAAGCTTTATTTTATAATAAAATAAGTAATTACCCTTCAAAATCAAAGAACCTAAAATAGAAAATAATTTATTGAATAATAATATCCTTCCTAAACTAGAAATAAAAGAAGAAGGAAGGAGGAGGAGTGGAGAGAATAAATCTTCAGCATAAAAATAAATTTCATAAATTCCTAAAAGAAATGAAGAAGCTGTATCTTAAGTTAGTACCTATAAAGAGGATTACTTATAAAATGTTAATAAACCCCCATAGATCATAAAAAGAGAAATAAATAGTAATGAAAATAATTATTTATCTAAAATTGAATATTCATAATAGTGTGCCCTAAAATTTGAGAATAATGATTAGGAAATTAAATAGGTAAATGAGAGGGTATAATAGAAAAATCATAGAGTAATCCCTGAAGATAATAGTTGCAGTGGACCTAATTTCTTTTCCAAATAATAAAGCCCTCATTCTGCCATAAGAAATTTAGAAGAAGAAAATTAAATTTATAACTTCCAATATCAAATCTAAAATATTAATGAAAATAAATTAAATTTCTACAACAATTAAAATAATTATTAACAACCACCTTATGAAGATTAAAATCTGTAGTACTTATAGTAGCATCGGTTTGGTTAGCCTCTAATTTGTTACTAACAGAATATAAATAGGTAACTTTATTGTGACTATACACCTTAATAAATCAATTAATAAACCCAGAATTAACTAAATCCTATCAATAGATAAAATAATATAAATTAATAAAACTCCTCTCTTAATTATACTAATACAACATATCAAATTCCAACTTATTATGATATTAATTATCATCAAAATTTTTCAACTATATATAATTAAGAATAGAGATTAGATTATTAGCAAAACTACTAATTCAATTAATAGCAAGATATTTCAACTACTAATTGACAAGACTTATTTACATACTCATCTAGCACCTTTTATTCAAATAAAAAGAATATAAATTATATAATTATCTGTCGCACTATATCCAATAAATTTAATAATCTCATATATCACTACTTCATTTGATGACTCAAATAAACTTATAAAATTTTACTTTACTAGCCATTTAATAGAAAAAATAGTAAGCATGTATAATCATATCAAGAGGAACACATTTTGTTTCTTAATTACTGTATTTATTCTCATTTAACTTTAAAATGCAGAATATACCTTTCTAATTAATGTAATTCTAACCATTTATTTAATAACAGATTTTTTTCTTTCCTCAAAATACAATTCTATAAAGTAATTTTCTATCCTGCTTTATGTTAAATTGACAAATTAGAAATTGAAATTCTAAGATTCACAATTAGTTATAGGCCAATATATATAAAATTATCAATATTCATATCAAAAATGAAAATCAAAAATTACTTCGTAGTTTTTAAAATATCAATATTAATTGAAAAAATTGAGGATTTTACTATATATTATTATTAATTTTATTATCTATTATACAACATTTTTAGAAATTATAAATTGTTAAAATTGTCTATACTTTTAACTTTTAATTATCTCAAACAAATAAATATTTAATTAATTTAAGTTATTTAAAGGAATTTGCATTCTAAGCTTGAGTTTAAAAATAAAATAAATCAAAATATTTTAAAGAATCTATCTGGATTGTTTTTTTCTTAAATATAAAGTAGATAGATTTAATCGAACTAGGATTCTAATTTAAAATTATTTACATTGGTAAAGAAATAGTTTATTTGTTCATTATTTTTAACGTTTTATACCTTTTTAAATACTATGGCTTGAATTATTAATTTTGGTGTATTAATTCTATTCGTCTGATTTATGTCTTTTTAGGCAAATTTTTTCTACGAAAATTCTGATATTTGTTTTATTTATAAGATTCATTTTGTGGAAATTTCATTTTCTTTATTAATTAACGATTGCTATTAAAGATATAGAGATTTTCTGAAGTAGATTTTATGATTTGTAATTAGAAAACAAAATTTATAAATATATCGATCTGGGTGTGAAAATAGCTGACAAGTAACTGAAGATTTGACAAGTAAATAAGCATGGTTGATAAATATAATTCGATGAAAATGGTAGGTAATTGGAGTGATAATTTAGAGTTGAACTAGAAATAAATTATATATTTCGAAGAAATAATGTTTTAAATAGTAAATATGATAAACACGTACTTTACATTTAATAAATATATTTATATAACATTAAATCGTGTTAAATATATCTAGATTTAAGAGATAATAATGCTAATCCTATGAAAATTATTACTAATTTATTGAAATTCTAATTCTTGGTGTTCAATATTTTAATACTGCATACTTTAAATATTTACTAAGTTAGATTTTCATACTAATTTACATAGAAGATGAAGAAGCAGTTTATAAGCTAATTTTGAACTTACTTCTTTTCTTCTTTTTTCAGATCAAGCAAATATTTGGCTATTAATCTCCCTCATTATATAAAGATATTTTAACCTAATATGACGTTTCGTGCTATATAGATATAAATTTGATTGGAATATATGTTGAAAAGCTTAATTGCTCAAATGAGACCAATCTTGTTAGCAAGGGTAAGAGAGTCGGAATCAGCAGCTAATCTGATGTAGGCCTTCTTGTTACCAGTGATAGTATTAAGGGTGTTGACTGATCTAACCTTAACGTTGTAAAGCTTTTGGAAAGCAGACTTAATTTGGGGCTTGGTAGAATGGTTGTGGACGTAGAAAACCATGGTGTTTTCGTCTTCCATCTTTTTCATGGCCTTTTCAGTGGTCAAGGGAGTCTTGATAACTTAATAGTTAGACAAATGACCATCAACCTTGAGGTGAGATCTGACGGTTCTGGAGTACTTGGGGGCCTTAGCTAATTATAAGGTTTTGGGTCTGAAGAATCTAACACCGGTGTAGGTCTTGTGTTGGGTGGTGGAAGAACCCTTCTTGGCAACCTTAGCGGTGGTCTTGGCCTTGTTAACAGCTTGAGTCTTGGTATCCTTGGTCATTTTTAATTTACTTTTCTTTCTAAATATTTTTTTTTCTTTTAATTTTTTTAGTCTAATTTTCTTTTCTTCTTAATTTTATCTTTAATCTTTGAATTTTTTATTTTAATTTGTTTGCTCTTGTTTTCATCTCCTCATTCATATGCAATTTTTATCAATGCAGCTACTCTTTCCTTGATTAAATGAATGAATTTGTTCTATTTACATCTGATGAAAAAGCAAGCCTTATCATTCTTTATAGTTTTATTAATAATTATATGCCTTATAATATGAATGTATCTTATCCATTTCATAAAATTTCTTTATTTTACTTGCATTATTTAATGTATTTCATTCAGATTTTTGAAGAAAAAGAAAACAATGAAATTGTATATTCTTTATATGCAATATTGTATGTATATCTTTTATCTGTATCTATTAATCCTTGATGTATTTATTTATTTATCAATTAATATCTAACCTTTGTTTCAATGATTCTACTGATGATATTCATCTTTATTACCATACCATTATTCTCTGCTCATTCATATTCTTCACTATTGCTAACCTTTTCATCCTCATTACCTTCTTTTATTTTCATTTCCTCATTTTAGATTCTATTTGATACTTTTCCTTCTGATTTTTACTTCTTTGAACTACTCTATATAAAAATTTTTTTTACTCCCTTTATTTTTAAACTTTTCTCTACCGTAATAATAAAATTTAAATCAATTCTTCAATCATTTTATTCTATTTACAAACATTATTTTTATCATTTTTACAATTTTGCACTAATAAAATAAATTTATTTTTATAAATAATTCGGCATCTTAAACATTACTTAATTTAGCTAATAAATTTAAATAAACTGCATTGCAAAGCAAAAATTTTACATATGGCTATATAGCTGTTAAGAAAATTATTTATTAAACTTTAAAAAGGAGAACTCTTATTAAAAAATAAAAGATATTTGATATTTAACTTTTGAATAGTATTAATTTTAATTAATTTAATTATGAAATAGTTTTATGTATTAAATTTCAGGGCAACCAACCAACTTTGAGAAAAGAATTAGAATTCAGAATATTTCATTTAAATTTAACTATTAAAAATTACTTTTAGATTAATTTAATTAATTTTTTTTTGAAAAAAAAGAATTTAAGTGAAGGATTATAATGAAGTAAAATAAGACTTAATTAAATTGATACAATATTTAATATAAATAAGAAAAATATCATCAACGAACGTACGAACGAGTAAATGAGTGGTTTTAATTAGTTAGGATAATAAATATAATTAAGCTTAAACAAACAAACTGTTTATTTTATGGATTTGGGTTTCAAAAATGTTATTCTTTATTTAATATCTCAGAAATAGTTAATAATTGCAATACAAGGAGAAGATGGATGGATAGATAGATTGTTTATTATTTTATAAACTAATCAATTAATCACTTTCTTTTCTTCTTTGAAGATATTGTGAGATTAATTATTAACATTTTTGTTATTAAATTACTTCTTTCCAGTAGCAGGACGAGGGGGTTATCCAGACTTTTTAACTAAAGCTGGGGCTTCAAAATTTCTTCCATTAAATTCTTTTCCAGTAATCTCTTTTTACATAGCTATGCTTGTACCATGGATCTTTAGATTTGCTGTGATTGAATCAACTGGATCAGGGTTCTTACGATTTTCTCTTAAGAAGATACTTCCTCTGCCATTTGAATTAGAAGTAAAAACTAGTACTTTGTAACCCTTTTAGATACAGAATCTCTTAAAGGTTTCTTGATCGAAATGGTTCTTCATACTTTTGAATTCAATTTACTAAACTTTTTCCATATCACCAACATGGATGAAAGTTTTTTTAGGGGGTTTATTATTATTTTCATTAAAGATTTCACTTCTAATTTCACTAAAATTGTCCAGAATATTACCTCCATCATACTGAGCAGGCTTATCTTTATTTATTAAAACTCCCCTTTTATATTCAGCTTAATGATTGTGAGTATCAAGAACTGATTGGAGATTTTTGAAATAGCGTTAGCATGCATTAATATCACTATTTTCTTTATCAATCTTTGGATTATGTCTTCTGCTGTCAAAGTTATCAATGTTTGCATTTGATGGTAAGAAAAGCTCAGATTTATTATTAATAGCACTATAATTTTTGCTAATGTCTACACTGTTATCACAGTTATTATTCTATCCAATTAAAGGAGTTTAGCATCTGCCAAATAAGTTAGAGTAGTTACGATTTACCTTACGAGCTTCAACATCATTTAGAATCTATTGCTACAAGACTTACTTTTATTCTGCCAAATGTTGTTTTATTGACGTGTTGTTGCTATTATCCTCATTCAAATTGCTAATAATATTATACTTCATTTGCTAGTTGCTCTATTATTTTTTCTCATTTTAATTGATCTATGATTAGGAAACGTTAGTGACTGATTAACTCTTGTCTACTTAGAAGATATTATTACTAGAGTTATCTTATATCTTGCGCTACTTAGCAAAATCACCTTGGTATTAATTTGGGTCGTTGTTTGGTTTTGAGCAATTATCCCACCACATTGCATTGAATGGCATCTATCTATCTTTTTTAACTTATTTGGAAGCTGATGATTACCCTTCATTTTTTTGAACTTAAACTGGTGCATTACCTTCAGTTATTGATTTATTACTTCTCTTTTAACGAACTTGCATATCTCCGTGAACTCCAAATAACTATTCTGAAGTCTAATCCTAAATATATTATTTGCCTTGTAAGTTCCTAAATTGATTAACTTCCTAACTTTCTGAAGAGAAAATTTAGGATTTGTATGTAGGATTAATCTTCTTTTAAGCTTGACCTTGTTATGGTTCAATTTCCAAAATGTTTAGCTTATTCTTCAAGTCTTCTTATTCAAGTTCTTCTAAATCCTCTCCATCATTGAAGATCCTGTGGTGATTGTAGTTATTATTAAAGGCTTTCTTTTGAGTTTTACTTGTCATTAGCTTTAATTCTATGATTATTTGCTTTATCTTTCCTTTTTTATTGGATCTTAACGAGTTGTTGATTAGAAATAATTCAGATTTTTTATTGATAATTTAAATTAATAACACACAACCTTATAAAATATTGATAAATTTTTTGAAAATTTAATAACTATTTCAAAGAATATTTAATAGGATACGACTCAAATTTATAAATATGTGGGAGGATTTAAATTTTTGATTTGTCAATAGCTTATTAATTGATAGATAGATAGATGTAATAAATTTGAAAATAGTCAAAATTCATTTTAATATATATTATTGTTTAATCATATCTACCACCAATTCCATAATAGTAATAATAATAAAATTAAGAAGCATTCATCAAAAATCATAAAAGAATTTTATAAATACTATTAAATTTAAATTGCAGCTCCTAATAATTTAGCATCACTATAGAATAATTTAAAGAATATTAACCCAAAATATTAACTATTTATTTCATAATTTGAATATTTAATACAGAATTTACCAATCAATACACATTTGCTTTCTGTGCCTGAGATTTTATAAATAGCTAGAAAAGAGGATAATAAAGTAGAATTAGCTATATTAATCAAAAGGAAACAGATAATGAAAATGGATTAAATTTATATGCCTAATCTTTCAGTTTTGGAAATTATATAAAATCAATAGATAGAAAGTAGATTGATTTATCTAAAATTATTATTAAGATATTTTTATTAATATTTATAAAAAAGCTTATTTAGATTTTAAAACTGAAATATTATTAAATAAGGTATTCCTTGAAATAGATTTTATGCTAAATTAAATTTAGAGAAATGTTTGTTAAATTGATAATAAAAAAAAGATATTAAGTGTGTGTGACACTTACTATAAATATTATCTATCAGTAAATTATAAATGCATTTATATATCTGTTTTTCAATACATTTATAGAATTTTGATCTATCTATATAATCAAAACTTTTGATTAATTTTTAGTATTATTAGAAAAACGACTATTCAAATTATCTTTAATTTATTCTAAAGTGCCAAAACAATTTTTAAAGTAGGAAAAGTTAAATTAGTTTTTCAATTTATAAACTATATCTATTCAATATCTTGAAGAATGGCTAGTAAAGCTAAACCGAATAATGAAGAAAAAAACATTGAGAAGCTTATCGAATCAAAGAATTCCTTGTTGCTCAAACTTGATGAAATTAAAAAAAAGATAGATGATAAATCTCAAAGAATGAAAAGATTGGTTGAGAAAAAAGAAAATTTAGACAGGGAAAACAATGATATCTATCAATTTTACTATAAACTTATTGAAAGAAGAGAAAAGAACTTATTTAATCAATAGCCTCTATCTTAAAAAGCATAGGAAAAGGGAGTATGCAATTTATATTTTATTATATATTATATTTAAGGAGAAGTAATTTTATCTCAATAAGAGGAGTGCTGCTCTTTAGATTAAAAAAGAACAGGCTTTTTAGATTGTATTATTTCATAACATAGGAAGATGAAGATGAGAAGGAATTTTAATTAAAATTAGAAGATAAAATAGAATTTAACTTAGAATAGTACTTAACTGAGCTAGAAAACTCTATTAAAAAAGATATTAAAGAATAAACAAGATTGCTATCAGGAGATACATAAGCCTAATCAGAGTATTCTGAATATTAAAAATCGAATACAAATGCAATTTGTATAAAGAATATTATTCACATGAACTAAAAAAGAAGTCCTTCATCAGATGAAAAGCTTGGGGTATGTTACATTTTTATACAAAATATTGCTAAATAAATAAATTAGATTTATTAGCAAATTCATCAATAGTAATTGTGATCATCGATTAATTGAAATTGATTGGATTATTATTAAGTTTTCCAAATTATAAAAAAGTAATTTATTATTATAAAATATTCAGATCTATTACAACACCTTTAAGATATCAAAGAAAACTAAAGTTAGAGAACTTAAATGTGCAGCTTTAAAGTTCTGGGCAATTCCTTATTCAAATAGGCAAGACGTATAAGATTAATATGAGCTGGTCGATCTCGAATGTATTAAAAAAAAGAATTATAAAAGAAGAGTTTTTCATGTTTTATTTAATCTAATAGATAATCCTTTGGCAATCACAAATGAAGAATATGAAATCGATGGCGTTCTTTAAAAATTAACTGAATAAAAACTCTCTACTCTTATTTTGAGAAAAAAGAAAGTTGAAGAAAAGAAGATCTTTGATCATGAGGTAAAATCAAATGGGGATTCGTCTTCTTCTAATAAGAAGGATGGGAAAGAAGGAGAAAATGCAGAAGGTGGAAAGAAGAAAGCTTCTTCAAAAGAAAAAGAAAATTAAGAATAACTAAAGAATAAGAAAAATGATATAATGAAGGCATTTGATAAGTTTTTTAGTAATCTTCCTTTGCTAAGACCTTACTTTGCATTTAAGGATTAAGATATCGTTCAAAAAACTGATAAAGATTAAACAAAAATAGGTCTTTAAGTAGATGATTACTCTTGTATAGCTCTCATTTTAGTAGTTTTACTTTATACTCTTACTCTTATTGCTATGCAAACTAATGAAAATTTAAAAGTAAGCTTCGTTCACTCCTCAAAGCTAATTTATTACATGGATATAGATAATATTTATGACACTTCATTCACGAATGTACATTCGTTTGAGGACTTTGAAAGATTCTTGATTAAATCGGATTTCAGTAAATAGCTGTTTGATATAAATTCTGTTGTTCGGTAAAACTATTCTGTTTTAGGTAAATAATATTATTTATATATAGCTATAGTAATTAATTAATACACTCATTTTTAAATTTGAAGGTGCAATCAGAATTAGATAAGTAAGAACACGCGAGAAAGATTGTAGAGTAAAATCTCCTGATGTAAAGTGTTTTTACACAAATTATAATGAGTCAACAAAACAAAAATCATCTATTAATTATGGAAAATTTGATTATGAAATTTACTAAAATACTCATTAATCTGGTACCTTACGTGCTATTTAAGGAAAATTTAACACTTATGATAGCAGTGGATACATCTATGATATTCCATAAACATTTGAGTATAATGATTACGTAGTGAGAATGAAAGAATTATTTAATAATAATGTTCTCAACGATTCTAGTATCAGAGCTATTTTTGTTCAATTTACTTTAATGAATTAAGAAGATGGTACCTATATATTTTTTGAATTAATAACTGAAAATACTCCGTTTGGTGTGTTTACAAGCTATAAAACATAGATATATAAAGATTAAGGAAGTAACTAGACTTGCTCTTTAGATCCTAAACTATTTATTAATATCTTATTTACTATCTTTTACCTATATTAATTTATTTAATCTGGGTTTACTTATGTCTTTTCTCTTATTGGTATTCTCAATCTTGTTCTTTAAGTTTTCATTTATCTTTCAATCCATCAGGAGTGTTATTTAGATGACTACAGCTTAGGTTTCAAGCCTACTGAATAACAGTTTATTGATATAGGTCTGAAAACTGAAACATATCAATCTATGGTTATGTAAATACTTTATTTTTTAAACTTCTAACAATTTAAATACATTAAACTTTTAAATAATATATTAGGTATTAAAGTATTTCTTGTGGAAGCTGTTTACTTAGATTAGTATTTTTCCTCGAATTTTTCAATTCTTTCAGAAAAATTATGCAAGCTATCAACCATGGTTTGCTTTCGTTATATATTGCAATAGGATTTATTTTTGCTCTTTTGTGCAGTTTCGCCTTGATTTTCTTAAATATGTGGGGTTAATGTAAAATTTTCTTTTAGGATTATATAAATTTATACAAACATAAAATATAATAAAAGGGATTGATACAGCCAATACTTTTGTAAAGTCATTATTTAGTTTAATACTTATGATGATAGGTTGCTATGATTTTTATTAAATTGAATTAGAAATAACAGCACTTATTTTCTTTGTATTTGTATTCTTCGTATTTGCTTTCTTCTTGATGAGCACCATTACAATTACTCATATAGATGAGTATCGCTAGATCGTATTACTTTACGGAGATGAATCTCATGCCAGATATAAACTGAAAGATAATATAAAATGGCTCTTGGTTTTCTTACCAGATAAATTATAAAGATATATTTTAAAATCATGAAAAAAAAACAAGATAAATTGTGTTTGAAATTGTATTTCTTTATTATTTATTAAGTATTTATTAGTAGAATAATACATTTTATTTAGCAAAAAATTTATCTTTTAAAATAATTAAAGTACATTTATAAAAAATATATAAATTACGGCAATTTAAAAATTAAACTCAATCTTTTAGATCACTTAAAATATTATTATTATTATTTGGTAAAAAGTTTCTTTAGGAATTATTAGATTCATTTGTTATTAATTACTGAGGTCTGACTCTATCATCGTTGAAGAATCTTTTTTCTCTTTCCGAAATATATTAGTTTTATTCACCATTGCTTCTTTCCTGCTTGATTTATTTCTTTTTATTATTCATTTTGATCATGAAGAAGAGGAATTTAATTTCATAAATAACTGCACAGAACACTCTTAAAACTAATTAGCCTACAAAGAAGACAGAAATTCCAATCAATATTAGAGGTTTAACATATTTATAAGCATCTGATTCTTCTAAAATTGAACTTGTTAAAAAGATACCGAATATAAATCCAATAAAGATATTTGAGAGGAACCATTTAGTAACGAAACTAAATTTAATCATTTTACTGACATCCTTTTAAGAGTTGGAAACATCTTTAAAATAAAAAAATAATAAATTTTAGACAATGAATTTATGATTATAATTTTATTATTACCAGAACCCTTAGTACCCCAAGAAAGATCATCGATTCTACAAAAAGCATAAATCAACAATAAATGAATGTATTAAGATTAATAAGCAACAAAATGAATGAATGACTTGAGCATTTCACAAATTCTAGACATATTAAAGATGTAAGGAACAAAACTGACAAAGAAACCAATTACAACAAGAAAGCAGAAGGTTTACTTAGTCCAGTCATCATCCCATGATTCTAAGATACCTTCAGTACCAAAACCAGAAGGATTATCAAGAATGTACCTTTGAATGGTAAAAATAGTAATCAAAACAATATAGATCATCATAAAAATGTAAGCAGCTATCATTTCAATACCTTAATAATAAATTAATTAAAATAACATTAATAAGAAACTTAGTATTTAGAAAAAAGCCTTACCTAAAAATGCAGAAAGGGAGTAGAATATCTAATGCATCTACCTATTTCTCGTATCAAACGATAAAGAGAAGAAAATAATCATCAGAATTATGATAAAGTAGAAAGCTAGGAAGAGTGTGGTGAAGAAAACTTAGATTGCAGAACCTGTATTAATAGCACCATCAAGAGTAACGGAATTAACATTTGCCATAACCATGATAAAAACAATAGTAAAGTAAACAGAAAGGGAAACATAACTCAAAATCTTTTGAATAATTTAAAATATTTTAAGTAAAAATTGTTTTGTTATGGAAATAATTATGTTTGTAAGAAAATAATTAATTACATCATTAAGCCAAGCAAAGAACATACTAATTTTAAAGAGGACTATTTCAAATGGAGTGTGGTTAGATTCATAAATAATGCTTTTATTCTCCAAACACTTTTTAGATTAAATAAAATAATATGTAAAACAATCCAACATTAATTTTCTATTAATTTAAATACCATTCTCAAAGCAAATGTTGAACCATTAATCCATCTTCCTATTATTATTATATTTTAAAGAATAAATGATTGAGTAGATTAGAGCTAATTAATTACTTCTTTAAGATACAAGAACCATCAAGTTAGTTACTGGATCGACTCTAGCTTTGCAGTTGGGAAGATAACGAAGAGTGTATTTTTTACCTCTTTTAGAATAGATTTTCAAACAAAGAATTCTATCTTCTGCAAGGTTCATATTTTCTTATTCTAAAGTTAATTCCTATTCTTTATCCAAAACACTACTCAAATAATCATCTAAAATACTCTCATTATCATCATCTCTCTTAAGAGCTTCCCATCTATATCCAGAGAAGGCACCAGGAAGCACTTAAATATAACCAAACAAAGATTCAAAAGGTTTATCAATAAAGTGACCTAATTTAAAATAATTAGCTTATTTATTTATTCGATTACTAATTTTATTATTTACCCATATTATATTCGTACATCTGTGCTCTTTAAATATTAAATACTCTTTGGTACATATCAGCTAAACAATTGATTTCATCTTCATTATAATTATCATCTAATTGATTATTTTTTTAAAATTAGCATAAGTCTTTTATTTTAGATAAATGATTATTAATTACTTCTTTCACCACCTTCAGTATAGATATCTTAGAATTTAATACCCATAAAACCGCAGACACCACCAATATTTTCATCACTTTCTAAAGCTAAGAACATATTGAAAATAGCTTTGTGATCTGGAACCAAACCACAATCCAATAAAATAGTATAATCAGGTTGCATGAGTTCACAAAAACCACAGAAGAACCACAAATGACTTGATAATTTACCACCATTTTAATATTTAACACAATGCAATATATTGAGAGTATCATCACTATCCTGTTTTTTATTATTAATTTAGTTTTAATAAAAAAAGTGTAGAAAAACTTCAAAGAAAAATTACAAGAACTTCTAAATTGTCACTTTCTTCACCGGATGTTGCTTTTTGCATTTTGTGTCTCATTTGATATAAGCTTTTTAAAAGGAATAAAAATATTAATTATCTTAATACAAATATATGAAAAAAGGAATTACTAAGCATTGTTGACTTTCTTTCCTAAATACTCTTTAGCTTTTTGCTTTGTGTTGTAAAGGAATTCTGTTTTTTTTTATTCTGCAGATCTTTAATCATCTTTAATTTCTAAAGAGTATGTCGTAAATTCTTTCATTAATCTATTGTCCATATTCATTTCTTTAAAGTCATTAGATTTTATTTTTTCAACGTCTAATTTAGAAATTTTGAGATTGTAGCAATATTCATTGTATTCCTATCTCATAGTTCTTCTCTGTTCATTCTCATTCTTTGTTTTGACTACCTCATCCCATGAACTTTTAAATAAAATAATCCAAGTCAATTCATTTTACAAGATGAATAAACACAAAAATAAAACAAAATAATATCCATCCATAAATTTCTAAATAAAAATTTATAAAAGATAAGTTTTTTAATTTGATCCCTTTTTAATAGGATTTTATTTGATAGAATATTTGGATTATTCTAATAGTCTCCTCATAGTAAATAAAGTATTTTAAGATAAATTACCTGAAATAATCGAGCATACTATCATCACTATCTTTACTTGCATTCATTCTATCAATACCATCATAAACAACTACAACTAAAATTTCGTTGTTAGATATCCCGCATTACTATTTAAATGTAGATATATTGCTTACTATACCATCAAGTGTTTCCTCTATATTATTAGATATAGTATGTTAAAATAAATATTCTACTATACTATAATTTAAGCATTCATTTAACTTTCTAAACAACTAAGTTTAAAAATATGAAAATTTTTAAGAAAGATTTTCTACCTAATTCTTTACGAGGTTCATTGTACATTGTCACACATATAACCATCTTTGGCTTGATAGCTACATCTACATTTTTACTATTAAACAGGGAAATCAAACCATTCTTTACCCTTCCCTTTATAACATCTTCCACTCCCAAATTTTCATTTTCTAAAGAGTCAAATTTTTTATTCTATATATCATTTGCCCAATTTTATTGAGTTAAAGTTCTAGAAGATAGAGAGAATGAAGGTCCTTTTTCTAATTGAGCATTAAAAAATAATCATTACGATTTAAAAAAAATTTTTTTCAAAGTAAATAATAAAATATAAATCAATAAAGATAGTTTTGCTGTATAGAATTACTTGCTAATTCAAGCTCTATGGGCTATAAAATCTTTTTAATTCTTTCTGTTTTCACATAGGAATTATCGTGAATGACAGTCCTATTATTCATTGCAAATCTGTATGAGTATTAAATAGATTAAACTTTGTTTGAAAATTTTGATTATTTTATCTTTTTAAGTATTGTACTTGATACTTTGAGTATCTTTAAGTAAAAGCTATCTCTAGCTAACTTAATAGTTATAAATCATCAAAACTAAAAAAAAGCAATATCTCATTAAATCTACGTATTATTACTGAAACCCTTTATTTTACTTTTTTTTTGTGGTAAATAACTAGGAATTTTACACTTTAATAAGAAATGTTTGAAAGAATGATCAAATTTGAGAAAGTTGAACTTAATCCCTTTTATTGTCTGGTAAAAATTACTTTATAGAGGAATTACCTTACTCTAATAGTACCTTTTAAAAAAAAATTGAAATAAAAAGCTATCTAAAATAATAATAAATAATAATTAATTCATCCTATTTCTATCATAAATTTTAATTTACATTATTTTATTTTAAATAAAAAACCTAGCAAATATAATTATTTTTCTTTATTTAAAGGTTAATTCATAAGCAATTTTTTTATCTTTAATTAGGCCATATTAAATCAAAATTTTTCTGATAAGAATTATTTGCTAAAATACTTGGCAATCTCTTTAGTCTTATACATTCTTCGATATTGAAAATTCTTCTAGTTTATTATAAAATTATTTATTCTCATAATATATTCATATTAGGTAGGAGAGAAACAAAATAATAAAAGATAGAATATATAATTAATCCTTTTATTATTTCTCGAATAATATTTTTATTAAAAAATATAATAATTAGAAAAAATTTCTTCAACTAATTAAATGTATATCTACTTAGTACTATTCACAAATAACAAAAAAGTTCTAATAATAACAGTTTAATATGCTATTTAGTTTAAATGAAAATGTTTATAAAGAGGGGGAAATAGAATTAAGGTAATAATAACTAAAATGTTGGTATTAATTAAAAGCTTTACGAGGTAAATCTAGTTAATAGGAGTATAATAGTTTATATTCTATTATTTTAATTGATGAGATTAATTTTTAAATGTGTTTAATTTTTGAAATAAGTTAACAATAATATCTAATTAATAGTATTTTTTAAGGAAAATAAGATAATGAAGATAAACTAAAAAGAATTTGAACACAAAATGTTGTTTATCAATCTAGATGATACAGAATGAATTTAAAATTCATAACTAAACGTTTAATGATTAAAATTAAGAAACTATAGTCTTTCTTAATCAGATAGAATTATCGATAAAGTAAACATATAAATTATAAATAAATATTTTTAAATTCCACTATATTTTATAACTAAATAAATATAAATATTTTACAGAATTTAATTTTTCCTACTTTAAAATTACAAATTAATAAAGGTTGAATTACAAAAATATTTTAAATTAAATTTATAAATATACGATATGGAAGCAGTCAAAATTCTATCTTAAAGAGAAGAACTAAGTACAATTATCATTAATATTAAGACTGATTTTACATAGTTTAATTTAAAATACTTTCAGGAACATCTATATTTTGTTAATAAATTTCTCTTTTAATCTTTTGAATTTATTCAATAAAACCTTTTTGAGAGCCATTCTTTCTAGAGTGATGGATGTTATCCATTTGACGCTTCATTTTTCTTCTAAAGTAGATAAAATACAACTCATAAAGTAATGCTCCTGCTACTCTAAGAACAAGTTATCCTACGAAAACAACCGATATACATGTTAAAATAATTGGCTTGACATATTATTACATTTCATCAGACATAATACTTGAAGTTAAGAAAGAAGAAAAAACAAAAGCAATGAAGAAGTTGATTAAGAACCATTCTAAAACATATTTAAATTTAATACCTTTACTAACTTCTTGCTATGATTGAGTGGAATCTTTATTTAAATTAAAATTAATAATTTATTATAATACAATTATTTATTAAAATAAATTTATGAAAGATTTACTTTAACCTTTAGTACCCCAAGAGAAATCATCTATTCTACAATATGCATAGATGATAAAGAGATGGATATATTAAGCTTGGTAGGCAACAAAGTGAATAAATGAAATAAGCATTTCTAAGAGCTTGCGAGGATTGAAAATATAGGGAATGAAATTAATAAAGAAACCAATAACGACAAGATAACAGAATATTTCTTTAAGTAAATTATCATTCCATGATTAAAGAATACCATCAGTTGCATATTTAGAAAACTCATGACCTAGCATGTAGTGATCTAAAGTATATAGAGAAATTAAGACTACATAAACAAGCATAAAAACATAAGCAATCAGCATGATTATACCTATTTTTAATGGGATAAATATTGTTTATTTAAAATAATTTATAAAATATTACCTAAATAAGTGGATATTGGATAAAATGCAGTTATTAGCGTATTCTTTCTTGTATCTAGAGTAAGCGAAAGGTATATTATAACAAGAACTGCAATAAAATATGATGCCAAAAAGATAGTTGTCAAGAATAATTGGAGAGCAGAGCCGCTATTGATAGACCCTTCCAAAGTAATTTAACTAACATTAGTCTTAATCATAATGAATACAATGATAAAGAATACTGCCAAGGAGATATAACTCAAGAACTTTATTTTGTAAAATTTAATATAATTAAGTAAGCAAGATAAAATAATGAATTACATTATTAAGCCAACCAAAAGCCATACATAATTTAAACTTAATGATGTCAAACATAGTATGATCTGAATCATAGACTAAATTACTATCTCTCAAGCACTAATTTAAAATACAATATTGTTAAAATTTATTTTTATAGGTTTTAAATATTTAGTTCTTACAAGTTTCAAAGCAAAAGTAGAACCATTAATCCATCTTCCTATTAATAAATCAATCAATTTTATTTTAATATCATTTCTAAATTAACTTTTTACTTCTTTAACTGATAAGAGTCATCATATCTGTTACAGGATCTACCTTAGCACGACAGTTGGGTAAGTATTTGAGGTTATATCTCTTTTTATGTTTTGAATAGATTTTCAAGCAAAGAATTCTGTCTTCTGCGAGATTCATATTCTATTGTTCTAAAGTTAATTCTCGAGTTTGGTCCAAAACACTTGCTAAATAATCATCTAAAATACAATCTTTTGTCTCTTCATCTCTCTTTAAAGCATCCCACCTATAACCACTAAATGCACCAGGAAGTACTTAAATATAACCAAAAAGTGATTCAAAGGGCTTATCAATAAAATGACCTAATTTTATTAAATTCTATAATTTTCTCTTTATATTGATAAATAAACCTTACCCATATTGTACTCATACATCTATGCTTTTTAGATACAGAAAATTTTTTGGAACAAATCTGATACAAAATCTATCTAAGGTAGGGCTCTCTTATATTCATCCTCTATTTTATTAGTGATATTATTACTTAAGAAATTCCAATATGCTTTAATTTAAATATGTACTTCTTTGGCCAGCATCGGTGTACACATCTTAGAATTTAATACCCATAAAACCGCAAACACCTCCAATATGTTTATCAGTTTCAAAAGCCAAAAACATGTTAAAAAGAGCTTATTCATCTGGAACCAAACCACAATCGAGTAATACAGTATAAGAAGGCTAGAATAATTCGCAGAAACCACTAAAGAACCACAAGTGGCTCGATAATTTACCACCATTTTAATATTTTACACAATGAAAAACACTAATTGACTCATCTTCAAATCCCCTTTCCTGAGTCTATGGGATACCATTATTATCAAGCTTTTCTAAAGAAGACTAAATTTAATACAAGCTATTTTTTATGAAAAATATTCTATTATTAATTCTAATTGAAATAAAATAAACATTACAATCCATTATTCTTCTTGCTTTTAATATAATCTTAAGCTTTGTTCTTCTCATCTTGTAAGAATTTTCTCATACCCTCTTTTTAGCTATAATGTTAATTACTTATCTTCCAATCCTCATAATTTTCTCTTATCTTCTTATCCTTATCAAAAATTTCAAATTTATTCTTGAATTCTTCTTCATCAATTTTGATTTTGGACAGTTTGAGATTGTAGTTATAAGTATCATATTGGCTACGCATATTGAATTCCTTATCTTCATTATTGATCTTTTTATCTTAAGCTCTAGTTATATTAAATTATTATTCTTGATTTTAAAAAATCTTTTATTATTATTTACATGAAATATTCTAGCATATCTTCATCTATATCAATAATATCTTCTTCTGTATTGGTTAATAGTTTATCCATACCATCGTAAATAATCACAACAACTATTTCCAAATTATCAATGAGGCACTGCTCTTTGAATATTCTTACATTCTTAAAGATACCATTTAAAGTAGATTCTATTATAATATTGAAATAGCTTATAAATCTAATTGTAAATATAAATAGATTTTATTTTTGAAAGCTATGAAATAAATTTCTTCATCTATATTGTTTAGAAATATTCAATAAATCTATCTCTCCTTTACCTAATTCTTTTCTTGATTCATTATACATAGTGATACAAATCATCATTTTAGGCTAGATTTTAAAAATAGATTAATGGTTATACAAAGAGATCAGACCATGTTAATTCTTATAAATATTTTGATCTAAGATATCAATCTCTCTAAAATCCTATATTTCATTAACTCTAGCTTCCAAGTTGAATTTATTGGGCAAATGATCATCTCCTGATTTAATTATAATATGAAATTTTTTATATATGTAGGATATAAATATTTCTTATGAGAAATTAAAATACAAATTATACTCTTCAATTGAACCTCAAGAGGCTATAAAAACTTTAAATCAGTAATGAATGTATTATTATTGAATTCCATTTTCCTTTATCAATCTAAAAATTCTCAAATTATCTTTAGTTTAGCAGAAAAATATAAATACAAAATTCTTATTAGGTTAATTATTTTGTATTTAAAAATAAATCTTTTATTAGCTGCCTTATCAAAAAATTTAAGCTTTAGTAGGAATTAATATCCTCACAATCATTACTCTTTAATAAACTTACATTCTTGATTTGATAAATTTTTTTGATAATTTATCAAAAAGATATTTATTAGGAAATAATCTATCATTCTTCAAGTTTATTATACGACATGATAAGTATTTATTTTAGTGTAAGGACTTGCACATGAAAAATAGATTTTTGGAGATTTCAAACAAAAAATCATTTACAAAAAAATAAAGATATTCTCTAAAATTCATTTTTGATTACTTTTAATTTAAATAAAATCTTCATTTAATTTAGTAAGCCTAGTATTCATTTTTTATTTGCTTATCTTAAATATTTTTAATAAAATAAATAAAATATTTTAACCTTACAACTTCAAATGGAGATTTAATATTAGACAAAAATAATGAAAGAATTGGGATTTAACAAATAATCTATTTATATGAAACTAAGATAATTGTGAATAAAAGACATTTGTAATAAAAGAAGTCATTTAAAGATATATCATAAATATAAATGAAACAATAAGAAGATTGGTGTAGCTTAAATTAATTATATTTTCATCCTATAACTATAATACAAGTAGGTAGGTAGGTATGTAAGTAGATAGATATAGATAGGTAATTCGAACATATTTTAAACAATAAGAAATAATAGCTTCATCATTTATTATTACAATTGTGAATACTTATTAATTATTAATAACTTATTTTTTACTAAAATTTTAATCATTCTTTAGAAATCATGATCTTTATTTGTTAATATATTTATGGTAATTACAAAGGCTATTGAGAAATTCAATTACATTTTTATTGAAGTTCTCACTACCACACTCTGAATGTAGAATCAGCACCACATGAAACTATCATTTTAGAATTAAAATCGAAGGCAATATCTTCTACTTTATCTTCATGTCCCTTAAGGGTGTGTTCTAGTTTATTAGTAGAGTCATTAAATAATTTTATATTTCCCTCATCATCTGCACAAGCTATCATTACACCACTCTTATCTATAGCAACTGAATTTACACTCTTAGTAGAAGCCAAATATTAATTTCTATTATTAAAAGTTAAATAAATTTATAGATTGATTATTTTTATTTAATTCATTTTTTTACCTTTCCTTAACCATTCTAACATCCCATACTTTAACAATACCATCTGCATCACATGAGGCAAGTGTATCTCCCTTTATTAAAAGTAATAAATATATACTTTACAGTTATAGTTCTAAAATATTACCTTTAATGAGAAATCAAGATAATTAACTGTAATTCTATGACCATAAAAAGTTTAAGCACAAAGACCACTTCTCATATCCCATAATGAAATTGTTTAATCTGCACTAGCAGTAGCTGTAATTAATAAGGAAATAAATTTTGATATGATTATTAATAAAAGATAAATTAAATTTACCTAAAATATTAGAATAAGGTTAGAATTTAACACCATTTACTGAATCCTTATGTCCTTTGAAAGTATGGACTCTCTTACCACATCCCAAATCGAATAATTTTGCAGTATGATCCATAGAAGCAGAAACAATGAAATCGCCTAGAAAGAGATAAATTTAGTTAATTAAATAATTTTTTAAGAAAATTAAAAAAAAATTGTTTTAATTACCAGTGTCGTGATAAGCAACATCCCATACTGGTTATATGTGATCTTTAAATGTATGAGTGCATGTTGAATTAATGAAATCCCAAACCTTGATTGTGCAATCACCACTACTAGTTACCAAATGAGAACCCTTAGGATGGAAACTAATACCTGAAACCCAATCTTTATGACCTTCACCACTTAAAATTAACTCACCTTGAGGGAGAGTCCAAATCTATTTTAAAATTTAATTTGTTGAATGAAATATTATAATAATTTTTATTATTACTTTCCAAGTGAAATCATCAGAAGCAGTGGCACAAATTGAACGCTTTGGATGCATAGCTATTGCTGAAATAGACATCATATGACCCTTAAATGTTTTTTATAAAACTGCATTTCTATATGGGTGAGTGTCAAAATTCAACCCAGCATAAGGATTAGGTCTATTATCATCTGGAATAGGAGTATAATTAAATTTATTCTTCTTTTAAGTAGCCTTGGGACTCTTTTAATCCAATTCTTTCTATTATTATTTATAGCTATCATTTAATTTAGGCAATCCTTCAGGTCCTAAGCCACCTGTGGCTCCTCCTTCTTTACCCATTTTATCTTCTATCTATTTTATTTTATAAAGCGATATTAAAATCATCTACCTTTTTTTAGTTATATTACGTTTTGTAAACTCTTTTAGAGAGCTTCATTTTTGGCAACTAATCTATCCCTTTCAAGTTTTAAAAGCATTTTTTCTTTCATAGCATGAGCATACTTTTATGAAAGTTCCTCATATTTAGTTTCGTATTACTGATGAAGAGCCTTCAACTTTTCAATATCATTGTTTAATTTCTTTTTCTCTTATTATACTCTATGATGGTGCATTTTATGGAAATCTCTTTCTTTTCTAAGCTTGTCATAAGTTGCCCTATTCATTATTAAAATAATCATTTTAATTATTTATCATGATCTTTATAAATTGTTAAAATTCAACTAGGTTTAGGGGTGGAAATAATATTTAAAGATGTTTATCAACTAATGAAATATTTTGTTAATCTATTATTATTATGAATTGCAGCAAATAATAAAATAGAGATTTTAAACCAGAGAAAGATTTAATTTTTGAATTATTTATTTATTTATAGATATAATTTATACTTTGCCTTCTCAGCTATGATTTTAGCTTTATCAAGTTCATTTCTCAAATAATCCATTTCATCCTCCAATTTTTCATTTCTAATATACACATCAGGAACTTAACCTATTGTATCGCTTGTGAGTCTACCCTTTTGACTTAATTCATACCATTCTTACTATAATTTTTAATAATGTGCAAAAATAATGTTAATTGAATTCACTATTGAAATGAGATATTTCAATTAAATCTAATTTAAATCTAATAACAAAAATATTTACTTGGAATACTTCCAATGAACGAGTCATTTTATGCTTTATAAGGAAATTTCTAATGAAATCATCAACAACCTCTAAACGCTTTACAGTCTTAGAAATAGGCTTCTTTTCTTCCTTTGGTTGCACAATTACCTCCTCTAGTTACAAAATAAATAAAACAATATTATTGATTGTTCAAGTTTGCAACATATAGAATTAAATCTATTGTATTACTTCTTGTTGTTGCAACTAATTTATCAAGATCATTAATATCATCATCGTCAACTTTCATATCATCTAATTCTGATAAACCATCTAATTCTTCTGGCTCACTTTCACTGGATAATTCAACGGCTTATTTTTAAAATAATAATTCATGTTGATAAAAGCATTTGCTATGATAAAGCTAAAAGATATGGTCTAAAATTTTCTAAGCATTCTTTGTAATGTAATCAGAAATTGAACCCTTGTTATTCTATATTTTTACCTTCCATAACGTAAAATTCGCCCTCTTTTTCTTCTTTAATTTCTTGAATACTGGACATTTTATGAAATAAATATCTTGCTTCTTCTTTACCTTAATTTTATTGAAATTTATTATGTAGTATAATAATATATGAGTTTCCAAAATTTATATTTTGTATTAATTTTCTTTTAAATAAATAACTAACTATCTATAAAAAAGATAATAAGATTGATTGATTAATTGATTATTCATTCAATTCATTACCATCTTTGATGAAACTTATTTTCCTTCACATTCAATTTTCAATGATAAATATTAATTTCATTTTTCGAATATATTGCAACTTCCCACACTTTCAATTAATTTCTTGGCTATTAGTGATTATTGATATAATAAAGATGTTATTTTTTAGAAGGGATAAGGAGATTGCTATTGCATTACAAATAAAGAGCAAACAGATTAATACTTTTACTTAGGATAATAGATATTACCTTATAAAGGAGATAAATATTATAAAGATACATTATTATTATTATTCTAATAAGTTACTGAAACAATGGTTAAACAAATATATTACAAAATAATTTAAATTTAAAATAAATATTCTTCAATCATATTCTTCTTAATCATCTTATAATTAATTGTTCTTTGCATACGATTCATACAAGTTTTGGTATCTAGACTTTAGCTCTCCAAAATCTTCTTCTATTAAATTATTAATAATAAAAACAATTAGATTTTCTTAAAATATATAATTAATTTTTGAATGCCTCAATTTATTAAAAGTAAAAAGATAAAAACTAATAAAATGTAATAACAAATTGAATTGTTATGATATTTTTTAGAATAAATAATATACCTGTATAATCGAGTTAATAGTAGGCTATTTTAGTTCCCTTTGTTAAGGTTTCTTAGCTTTAAATTAAGGATTTAATTTTAGTTGAGAATTATTCATTAGAAAAGATAGCAGTATGTAAAGGAAGTGAAAATTCTTCATAGTTTTCTTAAGAGTCAAGTTAATATAAATATGTTTCATTAATAGTTTTAGAGAACAAGTGGCGATGGTACTTAGTTTTATAAAGAAGTAAAGCTTCAACTATTCTCATATCCATACTCTTTGATTTTGGAGGTTCTTTAGGCATTTAAACAACACCTCTAAGGAAATAAGATTCACCAAATGATTCAGGTTCTCCCCATTGCTAATAGTTCCAGCCAGAATCAAAATCATTATATAAATAATTAAACTTTTTTCTTTGAGTCTAGAAATTAAATATGTGTTCATTTGCTAAAGTTCCTTCTTCATCTTATATAAGAGGAATTGTGAATGTTGAATTAAATATATTGGTGTCTGGATAAGGAACAATATTTTTACAGTAGTCCAACAATCCATTACTTTCCTTAGCTCTATAACCTCCAGTTAATCCACTGAACAAGCTTGCAACTAACTATTAATTATTAAACAAAATTTTAGATTCTTCTTTTATAATATAAAATTACCATTGAGCGATCGAATAACTCCATTTGATCATTATAATTTACATAATAATCAAATCTATTCAATCTATTTAAATTTATTGGGACTAAAATACTTGACATCTCCCTAAACCTATCTAGAGATATTATTTCGTTAACAAATTTCTTTCCATTTGCAAGTTCTTTTGTGTCATAATCATATAAACTGAAAGTTATAATAGGTTTCTTTGGGCATTCATCTAATACAAGTTAAAGGACTTCCTCACTATAAATTTATTAGAAGAAAACTAAGAAAATAATTTAATGAAGGATTAAGCTATTTACCAAAAACCACCAAATCCTGAATCTGCATCAACAAATACTTAAAATCCATTTAAAAAATCAGATTCTTCTAACATCTATCTTATTTTATCTTCATTTAAATCAGACTTTATAATTTAAGAAAAGACATCAATATAATTTAAGACTATTATTAATTTATTACCACAGCATTATTTTTTGCTAAAATTTAGCCTTCTTGATAAGCTTCAAATTTTGAATCAAGCAGATATGGTAATTCTATTTAGTATTTACGATCAAATTAAGTCTCCTTATACAAAGGGAAGAACTTATTTTTTAATTCAAATTCCATCTATTTTTCTTCTTCTTTCTCTTCTAAGGTTTATCCTTCTTCAGAAACTACTTATACCTTACCCTTTTGCCTGTTAATTATTAAGTAAAATAGGATTATAACTCTAATCTCTATTTCTATCAATTATTTCTATGAATGTAAATTATATACCATAAAAGAGATTCGATGGGATTTAAAGGGTCTACTGCACTAGAAGAAGATTATCCTTATTTCTTTTTATTTTATATAAATGCAGTGCTATAGAATTTCAATACATCTAATTCATCTTTCTTTCCCCATGCTATATTTCTGGGAGTTTTTGTGCTTAAATTTTTAAAGAGATTGGAGTGTTCAATTGGATCATCCTATTCAAAGAATTGCTAACTCTATTTTATATAATGAGCGGTTTAAAACCTAATTCATATTCCCATATTTATTTTATTATTACTTCTAAATATTGATATGCATTTCCATATGCATATGAAAGAGGACCGAATTGGAGAGTAATTAAATTCTAATTCATATTTCTTTTTGTTTAATTTGTTAAATTAATTTTTTTGGTAGAATGAATTAAATAAATTGCGGACAAATCTTGTGTATTATAAGAATTAATGTGTGAATTAATTGTATATTTAGAAAATTTCTTTCAAAATTAAATAATATTGGATATCTTTTACTAAATACTATAATTGCTTATTAATTCATTAATATAGATATTTTTTGAAAAATTTAAAAATTTAATCCTTTCCAACAATATAGAATGTTTGAATGATGAATAAATGAGTATTATAATTTCTCTTATCTAGATCCTTTACCACTAGCTATTCTCCTGAATTTATAATTAGTAAAATGATAGTAATATTCTATTTCTTAATTTCTATTTATTAATAAAAATAATAATCATCCTTACTTTAAAAATAATAATGATATTTTGAACTTAAAATTAGAATTTTTAATATTATCTATTAGAAATAACCTATGAATATTAAAACTTAGCAAATAAAATATTAAAATAAGATTTCTTAAAAATAGAATTTATTTTATCTATTAAATTATTTCCAAGTTTCTTTTTCTAAATTAAAAAGTATTTTATTAATCTCTATTAAATTTTAGATATGGAATTTATATAAAAAGTAAACATTTTATAATCATAAATTTTTTGAAGATAAAGCCTTTTGATGGTTTGCTAAATTAACTCATTTTAAAATTATTAAAAGGGAAACATAAAGTATTGAAATCCTATTTAAATGAGTAGGGAATTTGATTTTTTTTGACTTAGCAAAATGAACATTATTATTTATATGTAGAAATAAAATTTATAAAATAAATCTATAGGCTATTAACTAAATAATTTGAATAACATTTACAACAAATAATAAGTAGTTTTAAAAATTATTTTTTAATGATTTAATTAAAATTGGATTAGTTAAGAGATGATTATTTTAGCAATTAACTAAATCTTAGTATCTTTTATTTTAAAAAGAATTATTTTGCAGTATTCCTTTACTATAATTACTATTGAAAAAGCTATTTAAAGCTTTTTAAAAAAATGTTTAAGCTCAATAGTAGATAGATCTAACTTCTTGAGTACCTTTAGTGATATTATACATCCAATTTTTAACTTTAACATCCTTCTTTTTGCCTTCTTCCTTACCTGAATTTTCAAATAATAAAATAAATTCTAAATACTGTTTTATAATGAATAATACCTGGCCATTTAGCTAACAAAGGATACTAACCAGGACCAGGAGGTCCTGAAGTTTTTGCTTTTTTTCCAGAAGCTCCTCCAAATCTTTCAGCAGTTCCTAAATAGTTACTTTTAGGTCTAGTTCCTTTACTCTTATTAATCTCTTCTAACTTTCCAAAAGTATTATATGGAAGAGGGTTGTAAGTACCAACATCAGGGAAGGCTGATTTAATTCTCTTCTTTCCATCAGTCTTATGTTTATTAATCCAATCATCAGGTTTTGTTCTGTTTGCTTATAATTTGGGTTGTATTTGCTTTAAAATATTTTAAAAATGATAATTATAATATATTATTTATACTTCACTACAATTATAATATAAGATTATTACTCTTGGGTGATATTAACCAGGGCCAGGAGTTTAAGCAGCAACATATTGATATTCACAAAGGAAATCTACTCTATCACTCTATCTATAATATAAAAAAATATACTATAAAAATACTATCTAATTAGTTGAAATTATAGATTCAAAAATCTAAATAAGATGCTAACTTACTTAATTTTCTTGCTCTTCAAATCTTGTACTTCCTTCTTAATTTGTTCTTCAGTTTTAGTAACATTATATTTACCTGGTCCAGGAACAGGTCTTTTCTTTGATTCATCAATAATGTTATCAATATAAGTATTCTTTTTAGTATCGTGAGGCTTCTTTTTACCCTTTTCGATATCAGCTTCTGAAACCCAAACATAATCCAATTTATATTTACTTGGACCAGGAACATGTTTAAATTATTTCTCTAAATCATTATAAAAATGACCTCTTTTGGTTACATAATTCTTATTTTTAGTAGGTAACTTATTCTTTTCTCTAAGATCAGCAAATTCTCTATCTTTAACCTATTTTAATTGAGAAATTTATTACAAGTTAGAAATTAAATTCACAAGAAAATCATCTTTAAACTCATAATTTTTTACTAAAATAATTGTAAAATATTACCTATTTTATAGGATCTATATATCTTTTAGGTACTTCATAACCATCAATACCCCAAATCTAATTTCGAGTTGCTACATCAAACATTTCTCTAACTGTCATATCAGCTAAAAATTATTGTAATAATAATGTCAGCAACTTAAGAGAAATGGATAACCAATCATTTATTTAAGCTATCAATTCTAAAATTTAAGCAATTACCTGCTGGTCTGATGCTAGCACTTAATGATCTTTATTTCATCTTAGGGTTTTTTATATAATTTCAAACTTAAATTTGATAAAATTTATATTTAGAATTTGCTGTTGGTTATTTCCCTTTATTTCTTGCAATGACTTAATAATACAACAAAAATATTTATATATTTTCAGAAGGTAACTTTCTTTCACTTATTAGGTTTATTAAAAATTGCTGCTATAAGGATTACCATCTTAATGCACAGAAAAAGATAATTATTTTTGATAAGTCCTCTTTATGGTTATATTTTTTACAGCTCAACTATTAGATTGGATAACTTCCGAAATTTAAAAACATAAAAAATCTATTTAGATTTTGAAATAAGATCCTTTGTTAATAAGATAATATTATTATTTATTTATTTTTCTAATATTTCTAATCTTATTTTTTTAATATCAATTATTTTGTTTTCATACTCCTTAATTATTTATTTTGCTAAATTTATATTCTATAGAAATTGTATTAATTTCTCAACATCTCTATACATTTTGGATTCCTTCCACTTTAAAATTAACCTCTTATTTAATTAGCTTTATTTTTTTTAAATATTTCTTTATTAAAAAATAAAATATTTCATATTTTATGGAAAAAATAATTTGAAAAGAGTTATTTTACATAATAGAAATTAAATATGCCTCAACAATTTTTAAATTAAAATTATAAATGAGTTTTTTATAAAAATCTAGAAAGAGGAGGGTATTAAATTAAGACTCCTTAAGAGCATACCTTTTAATATAAGTTTATAATTTTTTAAGGATTTTATACAATTCTGTCATAATATTGATATGATTGAGATAAATTCTTTTATTTAATAATATAAATTAGTAACTAAGGATAATGAAGGCATATTAGTTGAAAAAAATGCCAATCTAATAAATATGAATGGTGTACAATATTGATAATTAATATTTGATATATTTAATTTTTTTATGTTAGTAAATCTGTGTGGGAATTTGTGTTTATTGTTAAAAAGAAATTAGAAATTAGACGATAGTAAATTAATTTTTGATTCTTTATTATTTTTGCTCTACAGATTATTAAATCTCTAAGTAAGGAATTTTTAATGTAGAATCAATTAGATTCAACTTCCTTTCTGCAGTTTGGACAAATCTTAGAGTTATCTAACCATTTTCTTATACATTCACTATGAAAAATATGCAAACATTCTAATTATACTGCTTTTTATTCCATATCTGTCTCTTCATCGCAGATAGTACATTAGCTTCCAAAGATTATATTCATTTAGCTTGGTAGCATACTATCAACTCGTATTTTTTTCTCTTCAACTTTCAAGTTTTCAGAACCCTCTAAGTTATCAATCTAAGATGATAATAAATAATCTCTTAAAAATTCAATATTGAAGTTTTATATCGATAATAGCAATTTCTGTACTTTAATTTCAATGAAAGTAATAAGAACAGAGCATAGTATAGATAATTCTGATAAACTAAGAATATTTTAAGTTCCATTATTATTAAAATCAGAAAATATATTAGGGGATTTAATCCATAATCCAATTGTCATTATCATATGCCCGAGTAGTACTAAAAGTAAGAAAGTAAATAGTATTTTATATACTTTCAAAAAATAAGGTTTCCTTTTTGTAAACAAATGGAATAAGAATATAGCACATGATAATATTATTTCTGCTATACTTAGATATGGAAGAAATTTAGAATTAAAGAGTTCAAGTGAAACATTATAACTACTATAATAATATCCCCAGGTTCCAATGGATGCAACATTAGCTAGTAAATAAATTTACTAATATCCTCTATACTTCTTTATCTTATAAGGCTCTTACATTTTTTTCCTTCTAAATACTTTGTAAATCCTTATTTAATTTTTTTACTTTAATAAAATTTACTATTGTTGATTAGATCTTCTAGAGTTAGTATTAATTTTTTTAATTAATAAATGAAAAGTATATCAAATAAGAGTAAACAAATTATATCTTTGAAAATCTATAAAAATTTTTTTATGCAAACCATTAAATATAAGAAACTATGCTAATATAAACTCAAAGTAACTAACTATCTATAGAGAGTATCGTAAGTATAAGAACTTTGTAATCATCCTTAAATTTATTTGGCTCAATTTAAAATGGCCTTTAATAAAAGAAATAGGTGATTGCAAAATACCCTTCTCTTTAAGCGAATGAAGTTTTTTTAAAAGCTACTAGAATAATTTGAGTAGAAATAACTGTTAATACTATATTATCATATAATATAGAGTATAATTCGTAATAATATAATAAAATGAAAAACAACAGTTAAATATTTTGTTAATATGTAATCTTAAAGAAAATTAGTAATACTATAATAATAATAATAATAAGAGAAGTAATTATTTGTTTAAACTATAGTAAACTGAAAAATTTAATAATTTTAATTTATTTAGTTTAAAAGTAGTTATAGTAGTTTTGATTTCTGTAGATTGTAAACATTTTAGAAGTGTTAATTGTATTTCCTATAATATTTATCTATGATTTTCTTACTTTAGATATAACGTAGTTTTATCGTTATTGATAGGGTGGTATACAAAACCCCTCTCTTATGAAAAGCTTTAGAGATTCCTCCAATAATTTAGTAATCTCCTTATATAATAGAGTCTTTTGATTAGAGTTTATAAGGTATCACTATCTTTTATATTATTCCTTCTTATAATACTTTCAATATACTTAATCTCTGCAATTTGGGCAAAAGTTCTTCTATAAAAGCCATGAGCGAATGCATTCTCCATGAAAGACATGGAGGCATTTAAGTTATACAGCCTTTTCATTGAGACTGCATTCTTCGTCACAAATAGTGCATTAATTTCCATAAACAAGGTTAAGTTAGTGATGATCAATACTTTAAATTCTCTCTACTCTTTGCTACTATTATTAAGCATTCTCTTCATCTAAAGCTTAAGCAAGGTTTTGGTTGATAGCATATTACTCTATTAAATTCCTTAGCAAATCATTGGCTTGAATGGCATGCTCTATCAGTATTATTATAATTCTGTACTCACATAAAGCTACTACCCAACAATTAAAAATAGTAATTACCATAAATACTAGAATTATATAAGACATTTAATAATATTAAGAGAATGGGTTATTTTATGTAGAAATTGTTATTATGAAAATGATAACATCAACTAAAAGTAGTAATCCAAGCAAAGAGGAAATGATTTTGTAAAATCTATAAAATGCAAACTTTCTTCTAGTCATCAGAAATAAGATAATAAGGAGACAGCTTACGCTAATTTAACCAATATTAAAGCTGCGTAAAAATTCATCATAGAATAGCACTGCATTTATTTTATTTTTAGAAAAGAAATATATCCAACAAGCTGTTGATATGATGGCAAGAATCATAGATTAGGATGATTCTCTTTTATTTTTCCTTAATCTCTCTTCATTGCCAATAAAATCCATTTTCTTATTTAATGAGCTGATTTTGCACTATTTACTTTTTTCAATAATACTTTTTTAAAAGCACTTTCTCAATGAAAAAAACTATTATTATGACTCTACTTTATTCTTTGTTTGTTAATAATTTATTAAAGAAAGCTAAATAGAAATACTTCTTAATAGATGGTATTAATTCTTTCTGATAGAAATTTGTTGAGTAATTACTAAATATCTTTTTTTGAATTTTAGTAAAAGTACATATATATCAAAACACAGATTATCTCCTATAAATTATTATTTAAATTAATTAATCTTAAAAACTACAAATCAATTATAGAGTCAGCACAATATTAAGATAAAAATAGAAATAATAAGACTTTATATTCTCATTGAATGAGATGTTTAAGGATCTGTTATATCAACATCTACAGCAGTTTTAGGAATACTAAATGTCTTATTTTATAAATCAGATGTATAATCTATACCGAATTAAGGATTATCTGGGACAGCTATGAAGAGAGAATTGTATAATCTACCATCTTACACCAAGTTGCTAATAGAAAACTCGACATTACGAGTCAAACCCTTTGGTATAAAAAACTTTTGCATTTTAGCTATTGGTTGATTGAGATAATTCACAGATTTTAAGAATTGTTCTTTTTGAGGTAGAGACTCAGATAAAGTGATGAAACCTATTATAAAGAACCCACTGTATGTTTTGAAATTAACTTGCATTTTTAAAGATGTTTTGTCATTAGAGAATTGAGTCACTTCAAAATCAGGAATTACTTAATCATCATACATTTCTGTTTTATAGTCTACAATACTAGCTCCTATTCCTTAAATAATATCAGTAAATACCGAATAAGTCGCCAAACTAGACTTAACATTTGCTGTAGTTTAATCATTGCTGACTTTAAGGTTAGGGAGTACATAAATATAGAATATGTTATCTGGGATTCTCTTGATAGTAGTAGTATAAAGTGATTTATCTTCACAAGAAAGGTTATTTGGATCTACTATTCTTAAATAATTTGCTACTAATTTCTGACTTACAAAGCACAAAACCGATTAGATTTAAGTAGAATCGGTTATTGATTTATTTAACTAAAGTATTATCTTATTCATTCTTCCCTGATTATCATTAGCTCTAAAAGTGAAAGATCTCTCATTACTGAACATACCAATTTGGTTTCTACAGAAATATTTGAAGAAGTACAGTTATCTACTAACCAAATTAGGAATATAAATTTAAAATTGCATAGAAGGTTAATTCATTAGAATAAAATCATAGCAGTAATCATTGGTATTTTAACAGCTTTTATAGTTTTTTTATCCAACAAATGTGTCGTACATATAATTCGAATCAAATTTTTCATAATTTAAATTTGAAGCTCCAGAGACCCAAACTATATAGCCAGGTTAATCGCATCCAACCTAAATATTATTATTGGTATTTTATTCAAAATGAAATAAATTAAAAAACATTTTAAACTTACCGATATGTTGATGTAGTTATCTATTTGAGTAGAAAAATTTATAGGATCAGGTTAAGGATTACTGAGCTAATTCTTAGCATCTTAAACTTTTAACACTATATTCTTTGGATTTGGTAAATAGTCTTGATTATTTATTACCTCCAATTATAAATCTAACGTAGAATCAGGAGTAGAGGTATTTTTGCATTTAACTTCTAAATAAATACGTAGCGAACCAATAGCAACATCAACAATGGAGATTTAAGTATCATCAGTAAATAAAAAAATTCCCGTTGCAGTTGGATCAAGGATAGTAGCTTTTATTTGGAATGCATTTAATGGGATGCAATTATCTAAATCAATTTGAATAACCATTTAGCCATCTTAAACAATCAATATCTAATCAAATTTATTTGATAAGATGCAAGGAGTATTCTATAGATTTATAGTGAGTCTAGGTGCTTTTTAATAGTTTTTTTCATTTACACTCTTTATAAAGTCAATATTATATAGCCCTTTTTGATTATTTGATAAAAAATATTATATTTACTAGCCTTTTAATGATTTACCTATTAGAGAACTAGATGAACCAGCAATTTATAATGATGCAGAAGAACTTCCTACTGTTACCAATAACGGATCGCTGGTGAATAAAAGATTTGGGAAGGTTTAAGATTTTTTTAAAGTGAATTAAGATAAGAAAATAGTATTATCTTAAGGGTTGAGAATAAACTAAGATTTGTAATAACCTTTATAAATTGTGAAACTATCTGTATTCACCCATTTTAATCGTGCTAAGGAGGTATCAGAAATAAAGTTTAATGGTTTTTCTGAGTACGAATAGCTATATGCAAGGACATTTTGTAGATTAAAATCATAGATTAGGAAGCTAAAGTATATTTAATCTGCTAATAATCCACTAATAGATTCAGGAATGTATAAATTATAGAGATTTAATGTATAGAGGGAATCTGAAAAATAATTTTGTGGATCTTTTACTAGAGATATTTTAATATAACGTTAATTAAGGTAGGAACATCCATATGATAAATTATCTTATCTAGAACTAGTATTAATCTCACATGACACAGGATCTGAATTCAGGATGAATTTGGAAAATACAGAAGGCAATTCAACAAGTAAAAAGTTCTTGTAATCAAACATACCTTTCGATATGCTCATATCAATACTGAATACTTAATCCTTTCCATAATAGAAAATATTAGAATTAGAAGCAGCTTTATTGTATATTCTTCTAACATCTATATTTTTCACACTTGCTGTATTAACTGCCTATTTCAATGGTAATCCAATAATTCCTTAGAAATCACAAAGTAAAAAATCAGTTTTCTCTATTTAATTACGGAAATCTCTTATCAAACAAATGTATACTCCATTAAATGAAGGATCAATATAAGAGTTAGCCAAATTATTTATTTCTAAAGTGAAAGAATCATCAGGTATTATAGGTCCTTAGTTTAATTAAATTTATACTAGCCTAGGATGAGTAGGATCAACGCTACAATTTACTTAAATATCATTTTATTTGCAACTTATTGAATCAGAAAGTTTACTATTAAATGATGCTGGAAAGTTAGCATAGATTCTACTAAATTATGTAATATCTTACCCTATCAACTTATTTGGAATTTTAAATTTATAATTCGTAAACTGTCCTTCACTATAGCCAGTCCATGATAAAAGTTCCATTAAATTGTTTTATAATATAGCCACAAAATTAATATCGCTATAATAAATTGGATTTACATAGGAAAAGTATTCTATATTTTCAACATCTCTCAAACTCATTATAATTGGATCACTTTAGTAAATATTACTTGGAGTTCTTATCTATTTTTATTTAAATAATATTATTAGTAAGTTAACACATTATACATGTTTATTTAAGTAGTAATAAGATGTATGTGAATTTTATCATCATTTTTAATTTATAAAATAGAAATTACGTTTAAACAAAAGAGTTAAAAAGAATAGTTTTATGGGTTTTCTAAATCATTTTTCAAAGTAATTTTTATTTCATTAGAAGCAGTATATGAAATTTAAGAAAAGAAGAAGCTAATTTCATAGGAAGCTACTGTATTTGCCTTTAGATTTTATAGAACAGAGCAATCAAGACTAAATTTTTGAAAAAGGTGTTAATAAAAAATATAACTTTAATTTACAAAGTTATTACATGTCCATTCTTTAATTGTCATTCATATTTTAATCCTTTAAAAAGCCAATATCCATCAGAAAATAACTCCCTTTATTAATTCTATATCTGGTACTTAAAATACTGAAATCAATTTTTAAATAACCTCTTCCTCTTTGATTAATAAACTTTGTTCTCATATTTTTTATTTCTAGTTTATTATCTAAAATTATAGAAATGTTAAATATATCGATCTAATGAAATCTTTTCATTAAAATTTACCTAATGGAGTGCTTCCTAGCTATAAGGAACCACCAGTACATGATTCAGTGATAACTTTGGTTGTGTCAGGTGCACTAAATACAGATGGTAGATTGTCTTTAGGATTTAATTTAGTATCAGGTAACATTATGTTAACACTATAAACAACACTAGTTTTATCAAAGTTTACTGAAGCATTTTCATTTGCTTACAACTCTACTTAAAAAGTTTTACCTTTTTCAAAAATGAATGACTATTTAGCTTTTAACTTCATTCTAGCTATCTAGTTACTTGACCATGTTGGAGTACATTCAAAATAATCTTAAAATTATAAATAACCTTTTACTACACAATAACTTCCATCAAGAACAAAACCATTTACAACGTCACTGAAAGTAATTTCTATCATAAAACTATTAATATCTTTAATATAATAATATCAATACCAATCATTAAATTCTAATTTTAAAATACTCGTAAGTGAAAGAGGATCAAAATAATAGTCTTGATTGAAACTTATTGGAACAGCAAGAATTTATTTTCCTCTAGAATTTGGTTGAATTACTGTTAATGTTTGATCAATAATACACTTTTGCATATTAGAAACTGGAGCTGAAACAGTATTAGCTTCAATTTATGATGCTAATAAATAGCCATTATTATCAGAAAGGGCATATTATAAAAAATACTGTAGTTTTAAATTTGAACCCCAAAAATACGAGAAAGGTGTACTGATATTTATTAAATCAGCTTTGTCTGTTTTGAAAAAATCAGTTGGTAAGAGAGGTTCGTCAACCGGACAATATAAAGCATAATAAGATCCATTTAATCCATTTCCTGAAGGGTGGTTAACTAGGTTGTATCTTTTTTAATAAAGTTTCAATTGTTAAGAAAAAAATAAAAAAATATTACTTGGCAAGAGTACACTATCTAAAAGATCCAGGATGATTTTTAAAATTAATACTTGTTCTTGAACTTGTAAATATATCTTGATTCCTGCAAACCACTGTTAAACCTGCCCCCCATAAACCATTAGTATTTCCTTTATTTTAATAATAAATATTTAGTTTTAAAAGTAAAGTATATTATTCTTACCTTTAACTACGATAGTAGTATCAGTTGCTGCTTTTAATAGGATGCTCCCTGTTTGTGAAGATTTAACATTTGAGCCATCAGCTTAGTAAGAAAATTTATTTCCTGCAGGTTGGAATGGGAATGCATAAGGAGTGGGTTAGGTAGCCAATCCCTATAATGCAGGAGTTTGTATAGCCACAGTTGTATCGCCTAAAGAAGGAGGGCCAAATAATCTAAAAACTGCTTGCATCTAATTTTAATCATTAATTAAACCAACAACTACTCTTTTTGGTTGAATGCCATTACCATTATTTGCTAGAGGTACAATTATATTAAATGGCTGGGTAATGTCTGTGGTAGAATATAAATTGACTAAAATAGTATTATGTAGATGATAGGCATCTAAACTACCACCAGCACTAACTTTATATCCATAGCACTCTTTTTCACTGCACCCGTAGGAGTAAGGTTTTTCTACATAATCATTTGAAGTTTTATTCCAATAGAAATTGCTCAGATCAATTGCTTCATCTAAGAAAATAGCAATTTTAACTATGCTTTAAGCTGATGAACTAGGAAATGAACCACCTAATCGAAACAGGACAGGAATATCGTATCCATCATTAAATTTGTTCGTTGAGTCAACATAATAGTTAATGTAACCATATTTCACAGTTGTTAAACTTGATCTAACAATCGTATAAGCATTAATCAAATTAGTTGAAATAAATTCATATTCTTTTGGAATTTAAGAGTTAATCATAATACCTCTCATAAAAGTAATTACAAAATCTAGCACTGTATCATCTGCAAAGTAAGTATTATGCTTAAATTTAGGATCGAATCTAACATTTCTTAATGCGATTATGCCATTAGATCCTACACTTGTACCTTTTCCAACTAAGTTCAAACAGTTTGAAACAGCACTGGGTTTGATACCAGGATCTAAATCTTTTTATAAAACACCACAATCAAAGAATACTAATCCCATACTGGTTTCATCTGTTTCTGTAGAGTCTATGGATATAAAAGGTTAAATAGTAGAATAGTTATTTAGTATTAAAATAATTACCTTTTAAAATCAATTTTTTAGTATTTTTTACACTTCCCGAGTCATATCTATCACAATAACTGTTTGCAACACATCTAAAAATATTTTAAAGTTTAAAGAGTGCAAAAAATGTTTAATAAAAAACATACCTAAAGCTTGATTAGTCAAGCTAGCCTGAGCTATTCATAGCTGCAAAATCAATACCATTTGATTCTTTTCCTGAAGTAAACTTGATTACATTATGATTGAATAGGATGGTTGATCTAAAATAAAGTGTATTAATATACTCATTAGCACATAAAGACAAATTAGAATTGCAATATTCCTTTTCAGTGGCCTAATTTTTCATTAAATTTTAATAATTTACTTCTAAAATAAAAAATGGGTAAATTTAAATTACCTTCATCAAAAATAGTATTGCCTATTCCTGGGTGTCAGGAGTAATGCCTACTGAACCTGTTGTAGTAGAATAAGCATAGTCATAAATATCTTTTAGTGTTGGTTTTTCAGGTGCTGATATAACAGAAGTTTATTCAAATGCTATCATTTTTATTTTAAATATAATTTGTAAATTATGTTATCATTAAAATATCACATTTATTTACCTTGAGACTACCAACCAGTGGCTGAAAGATCTCTGAGATCTTTGTTTACAAAAAGTTTTACATATATTCCTTGAGTAGATAGAAATGATAGTTTAGGATCAGAAACACGATATTCTTGGATTGTAAGTGAGCAAAAATCTGTGAATTGAGTTTGAACTACTTGCTCATTAAAGAAAGCCTTAAATGAAATTTAATAACGCTTTAAAGCCACAATTGGCCCAATATTATCGCATATAATTTAAGAGTTCAAGTATTTACAATAAACTTCAGAGTCCGTAATTGCTACCAAATTTGTTTTAATACTTTAACTCAGCACTTCAGTTGTTGGGGCAACATTTAATATGGCTCTCAATTTTCTTGAACCAGGAAGGTTAAAATTATCTTCTGCATGGAATGAAAGAGATATAGAATTGTACACAGGAATAGAAGAACTGCTAGATGACTAAAATACACCTAAAGGGAAATTCTTTTCTTAATCATTATAAGCTACACCGAAAAAGAGGTTGAGACGCTCAACAGTAAGCTTGATTGCTTGAGTGACTAAAGCATTAGAGATTTTTCTATATATGAAGAGTTACCTTGTATAATAATTCCCAACAACAATACTAACATCATTTTAAATAGAATAGTATGCATTTTAAATACCAACTAATATTTCAAACTCATCATTTTATTATAAATCTCCTACTATTGAAGCTTCCAAAAAATTTTCATTTAGATCAACATTACAACTATTAATTGGAGGAGTTACTTGTATATTATTTGACAACTAAAATATTTTGCAGAAATTAAGCAAAATGAATTCAGTATTTCCTGGGGGATCAATTGAAAATCTGAAGAAGGCTCCCCCATTAATGGTTGTATCAATTTTAATATAGAGAGATAGCCAATATTTAATTCCCATAGCATTGAAAGGAGCAACAGCTGTAGAAGTTATCCCCAAACTAGTAGATACACTACTATCTATGTTATTACTAATAGTACTATCGCTATCAGCTAATTTTATTATATTAAAATATCTCAAATCGTTAAGAGACGCAGTTAGAACATTTTTTACAAAAAGGCTACCAGAATTTACATTCTTTGAATAGACTATTGGATTAGCATTGTCAGAAATAGTTAGAATACGAATCCCTTAACTAAACCATCCAAACGTTTTCACCTCTTCTGGGAAAACATAAATTGAGTAGAACACATTCATATCTAAGTTAAAATTAGTTATAAATGTGTATTCATTTAGTCCAGTGCTCACTAAAGAATATATTTTATCTAATGTTGTAGGGTTTATGGAAGTACTAGAACTTTTAACAACACTTGCATAAACTTTTGCCTGAGTTATTTAATGTAGACTTAATGGAAACTACAATCTAATATAATTTCCAGCAATTAGATTTGAATCTAAATTAAAATCCAATTAGAAGTATCTTACAGATGACTTCATGTTGTATTCTACTATAGGTCTACGAGTTGTTATATAACCATCACAGAAAATTTCTTATGTCAGAGAGAGGAATGCAATTATCCAATAAATGGAGTATATTCTCCTAAATATTGTCTTTAACATTTTATTTTTATATGGAAAAGATTAACAGATATGTAAATATACTTACAATCAGATTATTAATCAATCAATTAATCAAACTATCTTTATTCTAATCAAATATAGTGGAAGTTTAAAACAAAATTGAATTTCTTTAATAAAAGATCTCTTCTACAAATCTTAACACTAAAAGTTAAAAAATATCATTATTATTAGCCAGATTTGAAAAAACCTTATCTATTGAATTTAAAGTGATTGGTAATAAAATTGAAAAATAATTTAATAATAATAAACAATCATCGCTTTCACCACTAATTTTTTCAAATTATCATTGAATTTAGATTTGAAATTAGTTATTAATAATAATAATAATAATAATAATAATAATAATAATAATAAATGTCTTATTTTAGCAGTTTATCTTTTTAAAGATATACAATTTGCTAAAGTATTTTATTTTTAAAAATGATATCTCAAAATAATTGTATACAAATATTGTTTGATTAAATTCAATATTATATGAGTATATTAACAATATTGTAAATTGTTTAGTATTTAGTTAAAATGCTTGTTAAATGAAAATAGTTATTTGTGGAGTTATTATTTATTTTTAAAATAAACTAAGAGTGATTTTTAATTTTTTTAATGTAGAAAAAAATATTAACTAATTTATTAATTATTTCATAACTTTTATCATTGAATTTTTGTTATTTTTGATTAGTTTATTTCATTGATAGCTTAAATAAAGATAAATATTATTATTACAATAATATATTAGTGTTATTATTAATTTGATTTGACCATTAAAATAGATCTACGATTGTAAAAAGAATACAATTTTAGTATATTTTAATATTTGTTTTATCATATCTCTTTTATTAATTCTCTAATTTTAGTTTTATTTTGAATATTTTTACTTTCTTATATTTATTATTTTCTTTTATGGCAAATAAACAATTTAAATGTGTAATGTATATAAATTTATGTATACATAAATATCTGAGGAAAATCACATTAGAATATTTGCATTTCAACTTTTTTTGGATACTTGTATGTATTAAATTGAGGGAATCTTTGCTTAAGTTTGGGGGAATCTCTAAGCAAGAATTAAACATTATATCCAACCAAAAAAAATAATAAATTAATCAATAAAAACAAATAAAAACAGCTTTAAAGATTAATAATAAATGCAAAATCGAAGTAACACTTCCTAAAATAAAGAGATTGCTCTGACTAAAATTCCGTCAAGGAAGGATACTTAAACCACTAAGAATGCAGTCACAGAGCAGACCTTGTTGACATCCAACTCTATTCAAGATAAGGATAATAGCCAAATCAAGAGATAAGGTAAGAATAAATAGCAATAATAGGAAAAATATTCGACAAAAGATAAAAACCTTACAGTCTAAGAATAAAATATAGAAGCATTACCAATTGGAAAACCAGAAGCTAAAGATGAACAAAGATAATTTAAAGACTAAATTGCTTTAGTTGCCTTTTCTATCAACTTTTTACTATTCTTAATTATTGGTATTATTGGATTTGCTAAGGGTGATTCTAAAGAGATAGATGAAATGGATGAGAAATACAAGTATGCTAATTTAGGTACTACTAGAGAATTAAAAGACTCTCCTCCTTCCGTAATAACCGCATTCTTTGTCACTCTTGCTGTGGGTTTGTTCTGGCTTTATTTGTTTGTGAACTACTTTACTTGTGTATTGACATTCTGTATTTATTGGAAGTGTTTTGTTTTTCTTTTGCTAACTATCATTTTCTTCCTATCAGACTCAGCCTTTTTATTTTTTGCAATCGTTTTCTTAATTTGCTTCCTTATCGTTTGTTATGGAGCTTATGGACTTTCTCAGTCAAAAAGTACATTGGATTTAATAGATTAACTCTCTAAACAATTTGGCAAAGATAAGAAGGAAATTTTCTTAATTCAACTCATTTCTGCTTTTATCCTACTAGTTCTTACCTTATATTTCATCTATGGATACACTGGATTAATGAGTGTAACAGAGGAACATGAAGAAAATAAAATTATCATAACCTATGACTTAGATCCTAGATATAGAGATCTTGGGATATTTTACATTTTCTCATTTGCTTGGAATATCTTTTGTGTTATCCACCACTTCAAATATTGCCTTGCAAATAGCATTACAAATTGGTTCAACAAAAAGGAATAGTCTCTCAAAGAGAATCTTAAAGATAGCTTATATCATTTTGGTTCTATCTGTTTCAGTTCTGGCTTTTATCTCCTTTTTGAAATCTTTGATTTCTGTGTTAGCTGCTTGAACTCTTATAGTTGTTTATTTTGTTGCATTATTAGCCTCCTGACTTCATTGAGATTTTTTTTGAGAAAATATCTCACTTGCTTTGTTATACTTGAACTTGGTAGAAAGAATACTAGCTATCTGGAATCTTGCGCATCAGTTAAAGAGTATGTCATTAATAAGACTTTATAATTCATTTTCTTTACTTGGGCAGGTGATACTGTATCAAGTATAATCTCTTCTTCTGCTTTCTGGAATGGTATTATAATAGGCATCATTGTTCTTGTTACTACTGCATACTCATTCTCTTTTCTATTTATTGTTTTAACTCTGATAATTATGATTATTGTTTGCGCTGCTGTTAGCTCTCTTTACTCTTCAGCTTTTGAGATCATCTTATATACGTTTGCTATGTGCATTCATGATATCACCAAGAAAAAACAAGAAGTGTAAAATATTTCTGCTTAACTTGTCTAATACTAAGAGATTATTTAAATTACTTATGTAAAAATCGAGACTAAAATAACATCTGGAGAACTAAGTTTTTAAAAATTAGGAGTGAAATTGCCATAAGAAGCTACTGTTAATCCTGAGTAGAATGCATGAAAAAAATATAACAATAAGTAAATTTATGTAAGAATCCATTTTATATTTTATAAAAGTTTATTTTTATAATTATTGAAAATTATTTTGATTAATAATCTTTGAAATTATTTGTTTGTTTGATTAATTCCCTCATTCTCTTCATCATCAAATAATATAAAGAAATAAGGCTTCTAATTTTATTTTTTTGCAAAAAATTTAACTTAATATAGAGATTAAGATTTAATTGATAGTTTAATATTTATAAAATTAATTTGTAAACTATCTATTCTATTTATCATTTTTTGAAGATAAAATCTCTATTTATTTAATAGGTTAAATAAATTATTCATTCCTTCTTCAAATAAAAGGATAGTTGTGTGTATTATATTGCCAAAATTCTATATTTCTGATTGTTTGATATGATGTTATTTTAGTTAAAATAGCTATTAATAGAATTTATGTATATTTGAGTTCAAATTATATATAAAATTACTTAGATTTAATCAAAAATTAGTTAATATTGTAGCTAAAACATTTATTAATTCATACCCTTCATAATTAGATAATATGATGATATTTTCATTATAAGCTTGAATAATTTTAATTTTATCTGTTAATCAGCTAAATATTAATGTGTAGAAATTAATATAATTATTGAAATATAATAAACTATAATTAGCTGATAATTATTTTTAATTTAAAAAAAATTGTAAGCTATTTTATTCATTCACTTGTCCTATTTGTCTTTAAATAATTCAATAAAATTCCAATAATTTCAATATTATTTGGTTTAAATTTTAGAAATATTATTACTATTATTGAATACAAAATAGATATTTAATTGTTGTCTTCCCTAATTTTTTTAAATTAAGAGCTGAGTAAAATTATCTACTTCCTTCATCATAAATACTTTGTAAAAATTTTATCTGTACTACTTACTTTTATCGATCGATTAGTATTTAATCTAAAATTTTGAGAAATGTTCACAGTAAGTTGTAAATAAAATTTTAAATTTCTTGAAATAATGATTTTAGTTAAAAGAAATAAGAAATAGCTTTATATTTTATTACCTTAATTTAAATTTATTAATAATAAAGATTAATACTAATAAGTAATCACAAATTGAACTAATTTCTCACTCTTTTATTATAAATTTCTAATTAATGAAGCCAATAAATATTTGTTTCTTTTTGATAATATTCTATAAAAGAATGAATACTAATTTAGAAATTGATTAAAAATCATATTTAAAGATAATAAATGAGTTATTTGTATTTTTGATTTATAAGTTTATATATTTTACATTTATTAATAGGAAAATAAAATGAAAACCATACAAACTAATAATTGTAAATTCATCTAATTATGTGTAGTATCAATGCCAATATTGAGAATTAGTCCAGAACTTCATATTATATTGTTAAAGGAATTACTTTTTCTCTGACTCCTACATCTACCCTTTAAAAATTAAATCTAATTTTGATTCTAATCCATCAATTTATTGGGATTTTTTGTATTTTTTTGACTCTGTTTTAAGATAACAAAGTGGTAAAATGAGATCCCAAGATTTTAAAGAAAAGGCTGGACTAAATTTCTTAATGAAAAGAGTACGAATGGTAAATGAAGTGAGATATATTAATAAAGAAGTAGAAGCAGCTTATACTAATTGAGTTTATCCTTATTATAAATCGATCAAATCTAGATTTGTTTTATCTGTTTAGGTATCTTAGACAGTTTTAGAAGTCTAAACGAATTAATGGAAATTCATTGTATTTTATTAAAATATTTGATCTAAGTTGTAGAAATTCTTAAGTAATAAATTGATATCTATTTAGGATACCTATCTTATAAGTAATATTTATTAAAGTCAGAATATTCTTTCTTAATAATAATTATAATTTTTGCATATAAATAAAGATGAGTAGTAATGAAATGTTTCAAAGTATTTAAATATCTTAAATGTAGAATCATTATGTGCATGAATTTTTTTAGTGTTTTTATAAAATTTAAAGATTATTATTTTTTGAAAATAATAATTTTATCTTTCGTATGCTAGATTAATAATTATTGGTATTAAATTAGTTAAAAATTAGGAATTTAGATAGTAGTAAACTGACGATATTAATATTGCTATTCGTGAAGTAAAATTTTAGCTAAAAGTATTATTAAAAATAAATAAAATGAAATGATAAGATTTAGTTTAAAAAGTAAAATATGCATTTATGAATATTTATGAATGAGTAAATAAAATAAAGTAAAAGAAAAAATATAAGTGCAAGCACTAAATAATATTTTTTTAATAAAAATGAAATATTATAGTGAAGCAGTGATTCATTTTTGAAAGAATAGATGCTATGCTATTGAGTGATTATTAGATAATTTAATTAAGGGTTACTAACATCCTTTGTATGTTGTTATTCCAGTGTTTTAACTCACTTATGGCTAATTCCTAGGTAATATGTTCTTGCTTGTTTGTTCGTTCGTTCTTGGTTTGTTTGTTTATTTATTTAATTATCTTTTATAAATCAATCAATTTAATACGGGTCTTATTTTCTATAACCATTAAGTAATTAGTCTAATTATTTATAAATAACAATTAAACTCAAAGTAGTATTTTGTACCCATATTAAAATGCTATCATTATAATAATTATTACTTAAAGAGAGATTAGTGAGTCATCTAAGTTTAATAAGATTTAACTACAATATAATTTTAAGGATGATTAATTATAAATGTTTTTATTTATTAGTTTTTTTGTTAGTTATATGAAGGTTTTGTTGGATTAAATATATAAGATTTAGGTTAGTACCTGCTCATTAAGTGTATTAATTTGTTTAATTTAGAAGTTAAGAAATTAGCTCATAAATATGAAAAACTAATCCAGAACTGAATCAGTAGTCAAAAGAGTTTTTTTATTTTGATATTATTATAATAATAGCAATCTGCCAATTCTACATTTCATTTAGAGTTATTTTTCTGAATAGAATCTAATAAAGTAGTATATGACAATTTTGATGGAGGAGTTTAAAAAGGACAAGCATCTATAATAGTAGATTGAAGGCATTTTTCACATAAATCAAAATCACATTTCGCACATCTCCAACGATTAAAATTAGTTGTTTATCCAAATCCAGTCACACCACTTAAGCATCCTCCTTTATTCTTTTTAGAACCATCGCAACACCAACCATTATCATCAAACCATCTTGTCATAACGTGTTCATGAATATTAGAATTTACTTAATGCAAATAAGTCATTTAAGGATTTTCTAAGTAAAAGAACAGACACTTTGAACAAAGATCGAAATCGCATTTGCTACAATTATAACGCTCTATTCCTTTACAATCTGTAGATGAATTCATATTGCTAAGACACCCAAGATAATCTTTAGCATCGCAAACCCACTAATCATCTTAGTTATAGCATCTCATCAAAGTATGTTTTACATGAAGAGGATGGTCAATTTATTCAGGTAGCATAGCTGCATCTTACATTTCATTTACACAAGATCCACATATCATAAAATTAGGGCATTTGGATTCGCAAATATATTTAGCTACTGTTGAAGTAGTAATTTTTTATTCAAGTGATACACTGTTTTTACACTAATTTGGGTTCAATTTATGTCCAGAACAAACCCAAGCTTTAAAGGATTACTCATCCTCTTCCGTTTTAACCTATTCTACTACCTTATGAGGATGAATTTTTAATTGGATAAAAGCCTTCTCCATGCAATTTCAATTCTACCTTAGCTACTCTTACTTCTTCTTTTTCTATCCAAAATTCAATAAATTAAGAAAAAGATTTATTTATAAGCATTATCTAATAAGAATAATATGCTGGTTTGCATCTTATAATTCCTTAAGAAAATTTATTTAATATAAACAAACACTTTTGGATTAACTTCTATTTATCAGATAAATTTCTTTTCTATGAAAACATTTTTGGTGGGTTTCTAATAAGGGGGTCTATTTATTTATGCTAAAAATGGCATATTTAACTCACACAAATTATTGATTGAAATCAAATGTAAAGTTCTAATTTAAATTATTATTCAATGGAAAAACTGGCTCATAAATAGTTAAACTAAATATTTTAGTTGGCCAGTATTTATAAAAGAGGAATAATAAAAGTCTATAAAAAATTAGGTAAAGATATTTAAAAATGAAGATAAATAAATAGATCGATATAAGGTAGATAGATTAGAAATTGAAATAAAATTCAAAATAACAGATAATAAAATAAGTAAAAGTATACTATAATAAATAACAATCTGTTTTGGGTGATAGGCAAGAAAGAAAAATAAAAATCACTTTATTTGAAATTAATCAAATTCTTATTCTATGCAATTCAACTCCGTTTCTAATATCTCTTTATATCTTTTAATTCTCTAAAAATATTAAAGTTATGCCAGGAACGTTTCATACTTTTTTTCTAAACAATCTCGCTTGTTTTTATATTCTTGAAGGTACTTTTATATATAGTACTCGCTCTTTCTTGAGGATATTATTTTCTTTTTAATAACCTTCTTTGGTGATTCAATTTAATTTTACAATGGTTTAATAATCTTTAAAGGCTTTCTAATTTACTTCACAAATTAGCTTCTTTTGATATTCTAATTTTTGTTTATTTAATTAATTGGTAACTCTTTTATTTAAAACTAAGGGTGATAACTATACCCGATTAGCAACTCTTCAACCTCTTCTTCTATTTAATTACACCCAAAATCAATACTATTACAGTCTTTTTAGGTTAATGTCTTAGATGAAGTAAAAAATTATTTTTACTTTACCTTAAAAGAATTTTACTCATTAATTTTAAAAGAGCATTCTTATTGTGAAACATCCTCAATAAATTTTTATTTTTAAACTTCAACCTATTTTAGTAATTGGAATTAATTTTTTATTAGTTATTTTAGTAAATTTTACATGATTGATGTATTCATTTTAATCCAGTTTCATAATAAAAAGTGAATTTAATTAGTTTGAAGAACTATAATTTTTATCATACTTAAACATAAGAAGTATGTCGTCTTTATATGAAACACATGTATAGAAATTCTCTTGCTCAAAATATTTTTGTACACTATAAGAGTTTTTGTTAGTCACTTAAACTTCCATTATAATTCTTTTACTCATAATAGGATCCTAGAACAATCTTAAATTCTCTTAATGAATAGAAATTTTGAATGGAGGTATAATTTCGAACAATTAATCAATTTTTTAATGTTTTTGCAAGTACTCTCTCATGCCTTAATATTCTTTAACAAATTTAAATTGAACTCTTTATTCATACAATTCATTACAGTAAGTAAAGTAGAGAGTTTTGTTATGTTAAATGTTATTTTTTAGGCCTTATCCTTTGATGTACTGTATCCTATTACTCTCTAAATCTTGATAAATCACTAAATCTTATTCAATTCTATTTTGATATGGGCTCTCCACTTAAGTTAAAAACTTGATATAATCATCCATATTATTTTCTCCAAACTAGATAATTTCTTAAAAATTAGCAAAAATTTCATTTTTTTCAGGTTAGCAGGAGCAGAATTGACGATCTAAATTAGAAATAGTGTCAGTGCATTTTACAAGTTTTAGATGAAGAAAATTTTTTGGGCAAACATAATACATTAAACCTGATTTTTCAAGACCTATTATGTAAATAAAAGAATATGATTTCTATTTTAAAATAGATTTGAATTACCATTTTACTCTGCATAACTCTTCAAAAGAGAACACGAAATTAAATGTGCTATAAACTCTTTTCTATTTTTATAGGAATGAGATTTATCTCCAGATGGGCAGTGATAAACTTACTTTTTATATTAAATCATAACTACAGTATCCCAAGATATATAATTTTTAAAAGATAATAATCATTATTATAAATTTAAATATTTAGAGCAATTTTTATAAATTATTAGACTAGATTTAAGTAAAACAGAGTCTAAATTATTTACTATTGACCATAAAATTGTACTTAATTTCAGTAAAATTAATGAAAGATCAGAAACTTAATCCCAATTTAATTAATATTTGTCAAAGAATAATTAAAAGACAGATTAATAAATAAGAAATAATGTAGACTGTTACAATTTATATTATGTTTTATAATTTCAGCAAGATATTCTTTTATTGTGATCCTAATCTACTTATTGAATAAGATTCATTAAATCTTATTAAAACTATTCATTAGCCTAAAGAGCAGTGGAACTAAGTTTAGTAGATAGGCCATTGTTTGCTTTGGAGTATTTGCCATAAAAATAATTACTGTAGTTAAAAAAATTCTTCTTTTCATTGAGCTTTTGAGTATTTTCGAGACTTTATATAAAAAGCTATCTCTCCATTTCATCATCATGTTAAAGCATTTTATCAAGAGAAATCTTTGGTTTATAAGTTAGGTTCATCATTTAGTTCATAATTTCTTGAGGAATCTTTAAGCCAGTTTCTCTATTATTATATTTTCTTAAACTTTCCTCTTAAATTTCATTTAATTTTTATATTGTTGATTAAACTTCATTTGTTGATTTTATTCTCAACTCTTTCTTTTTCTCAGCTTGAATATCTTCTATTTTAAGTTGTTAATTCTCTTCATCATCGTCGTCATAGTTATCCATAAAATTATTGTAAGTATATTCTTGTTGAATCTACTTTTATTTTTGAATTTACCCTTAACTTAGTTTACTATTTTATTTATTTAAGATCTAAGATCCTTTTTTATCAATCATACTACTTTTTTTCTTAAGCAATTAGATATCATTACCATCCTTAGTAGATTACTAACGCTCAAATTACCCTCTACTTTGATTTGTTCTAGTTCTAGTCAGTTGCTATTGTGACATAGGTTTGTTCATAGTAGTTTTAGAATTAGTAATTTAAGGCATAAATGAATTGTTAGTTTAGTTAAAAAATTTGGTACTTGCTGTTCTATTGAAATCGTAATTGTATTCTCCTGTAAATTTTGGTGAAATAACACTCTTTAAGCGGAACTGTTACTTTGGAAGTATTTTTTCATTCATTATCTTTTAAAAATGGGATTGCTTATAATCAATTATTTGCATTAATTTTTCTTAAGGTATGGAAGATAAAACCTTTCTTAACGAAAGCCCTTTACGATCCATTATTTCTTTAGATATCTTTTAACTTCCAAGGATATGATTTTATAATTCAAGCATCTACTGCTTAGTGTGTGAAAAATACTTACGTTAATTGTTGTCTATCATCGCAACATCTTCTCTATTTTATTTAATCCTGACTTAATTTGCATTATTTTATTTCATCATCTTTTCTAACATTTCCGTGCGTTGCTACATCTACTATTCCTATTTCTTCTCCCTAATTTATTTATGATTACGATAAAGATCTTAGTTTTCATCATCGCTTTCAGTATTTTGATTCTTAATACTATCTTTAGCATATGTATTCTAATGAGTTGAGAGAGTGTTACTTTAATATGTTGCCGTAGGCATGTTTGGATGAGATAAAGTATTTTATTAGAAGGCTTTACGCTTTTATTTTCTCTCTTCCATAATTGATGGTACTTTAATTCTATTTAATTGGACATAACCATCATTCCAAAGGAATAAAGTGTTGTGCTTTTTATCAATAGGTACACATTACTTTGTTTATTCATTCTCTTCACTACAAACTTTATTATAGGTTTATATGTATGTCATTGGAGAAGGCATTCTTTAGTATTTATTTGAATCAGATCCTTTCATCTTACTTACACGATGATAATCCATTTAAATTATTTGAAATACTTTTTATTTTTTCTTTTAATTCTTAATATATTTAATCTTTATGTAATGGAGATTCTGATAAAAAAATGTTGATTTACTTTACCAAAAAAACTCTTGTTTATTTTTAATTTAAGTGAATTATATATTAATGTAAAAACAGAGTGTTCACTACTTTTAAAGATATATGAATTGACAAAGTATATTAAATTTCATTGAAAATAAAACAAGCATATCAAAAATTTATATATTTTTTTATCAAAACCTTTGCAGATTAAGATAGACTAACTTTACTTCAAAATTATAATTTTATGAGTCAGTCAATCAATCAATCACATTATATATCTAAAATATTCAAGTTATGATAATTCTAACTTATTTGATTCAATTAAATATAAATTATAATTTGAAGAAAGAAAATAAGTAACTTTTGTGAAATAATAAAAAATAAATAATTTCTTATTTGTTAAAATTTGTGAGATCAAGTGGATAAATGATATAAAGAATATAGATGTAAATTCAAATAAGAGGTGTATTTTATTAGTTATTCAATAATTTAATTTGTTATATTTAATTTACAGTTTGTTTGTGTGTGTGTGAATTGACTCTTTCATATTTCTTCTAAATAATAAATAGGAGTAAAAATTTTGCTTTAGAAATTGAATAAGGATTGCACTTTTTTTATATTTCTTAAATAATAATACAACTATTCGGATTTTTATTTAATCACCAAACCTTTGTCTTATTCTATATGGGTTCATGTTTAGGAGTTGAATCGTCAATATTATAATAGGACCACTTATCTTACAACTCTAATTTTACTAACTTTTCACTTTACTTTAATTTAAACTCCATTGGTTTTGTAGGGATACTTAACAATAAAGGCTTTAAGCACGGATACCTCCTATTTAATTAATAAAATAACATTTTAAATCTTTAGCTATGAATTTTAATAATTTCATACTTTTATTTTACTGTCTCCCAGCAGATTTCGGCAAACCATGGATGTTCCTTTACCTCTTCAGCATCTCGTTCAAAACCAAGACGTGCCTTATAATTCTTTCTAAGAAGCTAAATATACATTTACAAAATATAATTGTATTAATAAATAAATTTGAATCATATTAAAATAGATTACTTAAATTAAAATACTTTTGCTCTCTTCAGGAAGAGATTTAGGAAGTCTTAGAGGTTAAGTTTAAATATCATTAAATAATTGCTTGCAATCGCTTGAGAAATATGGAGGTCTACCAATTAAAAGTTCATAAATGATAACACCTAAACTATACCAATCTACCATTTTATTATGACCACTACGACCTACAATTTCTGGTGGAAGGTAAATAGGAGTACCACAAAAACTAGATGTAATTGCATTCACTCCTCTTTTTGCCAAACCAAAATCAATCAAGTGAAGATTTCCCTTGGCATCTAGTACTACATTTTCAGGTTTCAAGTCCCTATAAATAATATCCTTCTTATGCAATTCTTCAAGGGCAAGTACAATTTAAGCTGCCCATACCTTAACTTAAAACTCTTCAACTTCAATATCCTTTTCTAAAATTCTGCCTAAATCACCTCCTTAATCTTTGATAAAATTTTAAAAATAAATTCCCAATATTTAAATATCAAAATTTAATTACAGAAATCCATAAGCAAAAACAAATGTGTATCATTTTAAAATGTTAGGTGCAGCTTAGCTATAAAAGGATGTTGTATTTCTTGCATTACTGATTTCTCAAATTCTATGTATTAAGCAAGTTTCTTTTTCTTTAAAGCTTCTTTTCTGATTATTTTCAAAGCATAGAATTTCTTAGAAGGATCATCTTAGTCATCATTATTTTTATCTAGCATGTGCTATAATCTTTATATGTGAGCATTGTTTTCTTCTACTTTATCTTATTCCATAGTTACATTAGTTTCATCTCTACTAATTGCATCTGAATTTATCTAACGACCTTCAATTATGACTGTTTAACTATCTTGAGAAGATATTTTACTATTTTCTGCTTACTTAACTTTATTGTTTAAATCGCTTTTTATTTTTTCTATAATACTATTTTCCTTATCCTATCTGTCATCAGTCTATTTAACAATATTTTCTTTTATCTTTACTAAATAAACTTCACCAAAAGATCCTTCTCCAACTAATCTATAGAAAATAAAATCATCTAAGGTAACTTTACGTTTCAGCTTTAAAGGAGCATTCTATTTTTACATTTTTTCTAAATATAACTTACTTCTTTCATCAATTTATTTTTGAGCTTGTATAAATTTCTTGCTTTCAGCAATACAATTCTTAAATAATTTTCTTACTACTTTTAATCTATATAATGAAGACTAGCTATAGTACATTCCGTTTATTAATACAGGCTTTTAATAGGTATAAGCCTAGCTCTCCTTTTTCTAATTGTTTTGTGGATCTTTATCTGCTTAATCTATTAAACTATTATTTAAAAGGGTATTAAAATAAGCTAAATTTAAAATATACGATTATATAGATATTTTTATTTCTTTATGAATCCTTTTAGATCCCATCAGAAAAATTTATATAATTCCTAAGCCGTTATTGGATCAGAAAAATATCTTTAATAAAATTAAAGCTGTAAATTTCGAAGTATCTATCAAATTAAAAAATAATTTGAGAATAAATAAAATTTTACTCTTTCAAATAATAATAGTTCTCTTTACATTTATTCATTAATTAAGTGACTCTATCTTTACGAGAATTTCTGGCCAATTTATTTGTATTTTATATTTATGTCCTATTATAAGTATTCAAATTGTGCCCAATTCCATTGATATGCATTTTCCTTTCTAGAAGCTTTTAAATGTTATAGCTTGTAGTCACTTCATAAGGAGTTAAATCTTGGTTATTTTTTAAATGGATATTTGCTTCATAATTTAGTAATATTTCAACACACTTTTCACTGTTATTTAAGCAAGCATAATATAATGGAGTGCACTCATTTAAATCCTAAAAATTCTTCAAGCTTGTATTTTTTGATAATAAGAATGCTAGAACTTCATAATTGTTATGCATACAAGCATAATGAAGACCTACTCTTTTATTAAGAGAATTAATAACTGAAGGATTTCCATTGCAGTCATTTACTAACTTTTTTAATAATTCTAAATTATCGACCATACAACACATCAAAATACTATTTAGGCCTTCTTCACTCCTGTTAATGTAATTAAATAATTAGTTATTTTTAAGATTTAATATACTTTCCAAAATCAAAATAAAAAAGAAGCTTTTAATTTTCCCCTCTAAGTGACCAGAAAAAATGTGGTAGTAGATATACTTTGAGAATAAAAGAAATATTTAGTTTGGGTTTGGAAAATGGCAAATCATAATTAATCTATATTTGAATATTTTTAAGTTTACAGATACTATTTATATCTATATACAGTATCAATTATTATTTATTGAAGCATCGTAAGTATTGCAAATCCAATAAACGATCTACGAACGGACGAACAAACTAACAAAAAAATCAAGCAAAATACTTTGCATCATATTTCTGATAATGTTGATGATTAACGGAAGTATCTGATATTTGTTAAATTAAACCTAAAATATCTTCTATTTATAAATAAATTAAATCACTTACTTGAATGTAACATCTAATAGACCTTTGTGGAAATTAGGGTTTAATAATTTCTATATTCTATCTTTCCTGTTCTATTAAATTGCTTCTAAAAATACCATGTTTAACTTTTTTGAATCTATCCTAATTATTTAGTTATAGTAAAACAAATTATTTTAACGATTACATCCTAATCCTCATTAAAATTCAAGGTTTATATTTATTAAGATCTTCTATAATAACTTACTGAGAATCTTCAAAGTATACTGTTTCATTTAAAATAGAAGATTGATTTTAAGATCTATCTTCTTCTCCTGTTTCATCAAGCGCTGATAATATATTATCTAATAAAGTTGGCTCTTCATGAGAACGGAAGATATCTTCATATGGACTTAATTTACTCTCGCTTGGTCTGCCAATAGACTGTAGTTGTGAAATTTATTTTTATATAGAATTGGATTATATAACTTATTTGAGAATTTCTTCTCTACTGACATCTTAATAATCATCTCCCTCATACTTAAAATTATTAAAGAATGACATTTCATCACTCTACATAGAGTCATCTGGATTATAAACTGACTCAAAATCTGACTCAGATCTGGTAGTTTTCATCATTTTATCTAATTGATTTCTAATAGGTTTTTTTGGAGGATTAATACTATTTTATTATTTAACCAATATCCTACTATACTTAGCTATTTCCTAATTCTAAAAGTAGTAATAAAGTTTACAGTGAATAAATATTATTATTTAGTAGATTCAAGTTTTTTTTAGAAATCTAATGAACGTAAATAATTAAATGACTATAAAAATCAAATAATCTAACACACCACCTTTTAATGATAATTAGTAAAAAATTTAATATCCACGACAAATAGAAAGGATATTTTTATTTATTAATAGAATAAGTTAGGAATACTCCGTTCTCATATGTACTCTAACTATAAAAATATCACTTGCATTATTTTAAATTTCCTTACTTCTTATCTCACACGTCATATTTTTTATTAGTTTAAACCCTCCATAAACAATCAACAAAAGATAGATATTTCATTAAATACATTTACTCCTCTTTTAACTAATTATACAAATTTATTTTAAAATATACTCTAATATTTAAGATAAAATTAACTATTTTCTACCATAATTACTCTTAGTTTAATTTGTATAATTAAAATATCTAAAATAGAATAGAAATTTAATTAGAAGAGAAGAATAATTTATTTTAATGGCTTTTTAATTAATACATTTGGCTTCATATCCAGGATAAGTAATCATATTAATCAAATTTAGTATTTTCATACAATGCTTACACTTTTATACAACCAATTAACTTACCTACATTAAACCAAAAAAGTTTTCTTAAAATAATAATTCATTCAATTAATTTATCAGTGATGCACAATTAAAGAAAATATTAAAAATAAATTGAAGTAAATAAGTTGTTTTAATCAATTCTAGCTTTTTTTTCTTCTAGCTTCAAAAAAATTAAATGATCTCACTCAATGCATTATTTTAGATAAAAGTCTATAAAATTAAGAAATAATTGTAAATTCTTTAATTTTATTTTAATTGAAAATTAATTGATGAATTATTCTTTTTTGTTTGGAGAATATTCTATATAATTTTATTTCGAATTTCGATAAAGTATTTTACAAATACTTTAAGAAAATCTTTTGAGGATACTATTAATAGTACATTAAAGAAATTAACTCAATAACATATTACAAATTATCAATAATAGCTATTTACTTTTAAGTTTTGAATATCTATACTAATTATCATAAAATACTAGGTTATTAGTTAAGAATGTAAAATAAAACCTATAAATGGAATTTAATTATCAATTTATTATTAAGGATAAAGAAGATGATGGATGAGTTTAATATTATTCTCTCTTTAAAATTTCTAATAGTATTATGGTATACTCTTGAATAAATTTAAGAGAATTCTATTTATAGATTAGCTTAATTATAAGTATAAATTCTTTAGATAATAAGTAGAAAATTGTTAAAATAAAATGGTTATTTAACAGTTTAATTTGATAATATAGTTGTCTGTATGTAGTATAGTTAAGTTAATAATTTTTAGTTCAGGAATACTTTAATGATGATCTTATCTTATAAGTAAGTAGAGATATTTTTAGAAATGATTAAAAATGAAAGTGGCTATGAAGATAAATATTATTTGATATAACACAGAAAGATTTGGAATTTAGTTAAGATAGTTATTTTTAGTTAGGAATTAAAATAGGATTACAAATATATGGATATTAATAAATATATTAAACATTGTTTTAGAGTTGAGATTAATTCAAACTATCTTGAAATTTTTACTAATTTTTTACGTATCATTATTTATTAAATTAAAATAAGTAGAAATATTCTTTGAATCATCTTTTTCTTTATGATATTCACTTTCTAGCCAATACGATTTCAAAGTATTCACTTTTTATATATAATTACAATACATTCTTCAAAGTCTTGCTTCCATGGGAGGTGCTGTTAATTCTATGTGAATACTAGCTAATACTTCGCTACCTTGGAGGAGAACTGCATCAACAATATCTCCGTTTTTAATTAAACCTACACCACCGGGTGTGCCTGTAAGGAAGAGATCACCAGGATTAAGAGTCATGAATTCAGAGCTATAGCTGATTAATTTATCAACCTTATAGTGCATAGATCCTGTTAAATCACGTTGAACAACTTTTCCATTAATTGTAAGTTAAAGAGTTAAATTGTGAGGATCTTTAACTTTATCAACAGGAATAAATTCACTTATAGGGAAGAATTTATCTTAACCTTTTGCAAGGTCCCAAGGAAGACCTTTTTCTCTTGATTAGAGGAAGTATTATTTATCAGTAAGATCTAATCCAAGGAAATATCCTCCAACATGAGAAAGAGCTTCACTTTGTTTGATATTACGACCTCCATGTCCAATCATTACACCAAGTTCTATTTCATGAAGAACATCACGACCATTATTAGGGAAAGAGAACTAAGTGATACCAGGTGGAACGATAGAGCTAAATGGCTTTTGGAAAATTATAGGTTCAGCAGGAGGTTGCTCATTTGGGGCAAGGTAGTTCTTACCAATTGCAATGATTTTATTAGTGTTGGGATTAATTACTTCACGGAAGAGTTTGTCCATTTCCTTTTTATATTGATATCTTTGTTTTTATATTTTTTAGTAGATACTAGGGAAGTTCTATTTAAATCTTTTTAGATTTTGTGTGAGGTATTTCAGCTATGCAGAAATATAGGAGGTAGTCTCTATTTTATTTTAGAATTCTAATCAATATATTTTTTATATTAAAATTATAGGATGATAAACCTTATTAAACTGCTAAGTATATGAAGAGAGTGGCTAGCTGACAGGATAAATCTTGCTGTTAATTGTATATCTATTTTTATAACTTAGTATCGATGATTACGCAATTTACGGTAAAGAAATAGATAGATTAATGCGTATTAATTTAATACGAAATTTAAAGCTGATCTATATAATTACTCAGATCGATGATCAATTTCTAATAAATTATGAACTTTAAATAAATGGTTGCAAATGTTGATATCCATACTCTCAAGACTTCATGGTTGAAAACATAATTCATATTTATTTTCAGAGTATGATTAGCCTTTTAATATAACAAACATGAATGTATTATAGATTGTAAAGAGTAACATGAATATTTTTGCAACCATTTTGTTTGGTAGGTAAAGTTTTGTTGAGATTTCTACTATTTTTGAATTATTTTTTTTTGAAATTTGATTAACTAATACTAAAATTTATTAATAGTCCGTCAGTCTAACATATAGCTAGCAAAAAATTATACAGCAAATAGAAAATTTTCTAAAGATTTTCTCATAGTTGTAAAATGCAATCAAATGATGATGCCTGTATATTCCACCTGTTCATAATAATTAAATTACGTTTACAAATACATCATCTCATTTACAATTTAATTAGTTAGCTTCAGAAAATTCAATTATTTTATTATTTTTTTATTCTTTATTTTATACCTAAAAATAGAAATTAGTTTCATGATAAGATGAGATGGCAAAAATACTTTATATATTAAAATCTAGAAGGCACAGGATTTAAATTTATAAATTTGAAAAACAAATTTATTATTCAAATTTATAAAATAGGTTTTAAATAGATGGATAAATTGTATTTAATATTGTGATAAAACATCCATGTTAGGTAATTTATGAATTAGATTTATCTCTTTTAAAAGGCTATAGATTAGAGAACTTTAACACTTCATCTATCTTTAAATTGTAAAATAATTTGCTTTCTAATTTTATATCAATACTAGAATTATTAGTTCGTTATCAATTTCAAATTAATCATTTTATTTGTTCAGCTTTAAAAAAATAAGTATTGAGTTCTTTTTTACTATTAATAATTACCAATTTTAATAAATATAGTTAGATTTAAATATTTCATTAAATGTAAATACTGTTAATAATTAAACTCCTCATCAGAATTGTTAAGCTCATTAATTATTTTTGCAGATGTTATCATCAATCATTTAAATTACAACAAAAACTTATAAATTCTTTTAATGAAATTGATAATATTAATATACATTTCGACAAATAAGAAATAAAATTCATATCCAAATCAATAATTAAAAAAAAATTGTTTTTTTAATCTTTATTTTTCTTCTTTTTCTATACAATTTTACATTCTGTATATGTTAAATAAAATGAATTTTCAAAACCAACTTTTAACAAAATATCAATCAATTCGATTCATAAAAAAAAATATTCTTTACAATTATAATTATTATTAAATATACAGTATAACCTTTACATTCATTTTCTATCATAATATTCTATCTCAATTTAAAAATTTAAAGAGGTTCTCTAAAAGTGAAAAATTAATAGAATGATCCTCTCTTACATTCATTAAACCTTTCAAGTTTCAAGATAACCAAAAAATATATGTATGTCCAGCTTATGAGGTTTTACTTCATTATTTTAGAAACAAATGCAAAGAAACATCTTATACCATAATTATAAATTGTGTTATATATGTATGTATTTTTACACTAAAAAGAATTTAAGAAATAAAAATTAAAGAATATTTTAATTACAATACAATTTATAAATAATCACTTAGAATTAATTAATAAGATAGTCATAGTAAAAAAATAGAATCCTTTCATTTAATACTTTTTAAATGAGAAATTAAAGAGGTTATTTCTAAATTTGAGGTCATATAGAACTAATATTCCTAAGAATTAGCTAATTTATAATATTTATTTAAAATTAAAGAATAAGTATTTCCAAAATTTAACATATCAGAAGTATTCTTTAACTTTAGTAATTAATAACAAGATATGAGTTTTGCAGATCTAGATACCAAATTCTATTAAAAATAAATTAACAAGTATATTTTAATTTATTACTGTATTTCCTTTGTAATTATCAATCATTTCTTCATATTAAATTATATCTCAAATATTAGCAGGGAAATGAGCTTTACAGAAGCTTTTGGCGTAGTCTAGAGTGAGAAAAAGATAAAAAAGATTATTTCTGAGGATACTTTGAATAATAAGCTTGACACACTTTAATTGAAAACCCATTAGAGTTATAAAAAATATTTAGATTCTGATTCATTATCAAGTAGATTCGATTCTAGTGATGATGATTTACCAGTGAGGACTCATCATAGAAATTGTTTGCATCACAAAGATGAAAAACTTACAATGATGTGTAGTGATTTATATTGCTAAAAGAAAGGTCCAGTTTGTCATATTTGTTTGATGGAAGATCACTCAGATCATTTAGAGAAGACTGGTGATTTAGATTATTATTTACGCTAAATTAGTAGTTATCTTAAATAGCACAAAGTTGGATAGTCTAAATAAGAAGATATTAATGATATTTTGATTGATTTCAAATTCCTTATTGATTAATAGAAAAAGAAAATAACATTGCTGCTTTAATAGATAGATGATCAAGCAAAATAATTTATTTAACAAATAAAGGTAATATTTACTTTTCAACAAATCATATTTTAGGGATACATTTAATTGTAAGTTCTACGATGTTAATTCTTTTAAAAAGAGGGAATATTTTGAAATGAAAAGTAACCCTTAAAGATATAGAAAGTATATGCAACAATTTATTTATATCATTTAAAATTAAAATAGGAAAATAGTGAAAAAGATACAGCTTAAATTGTTCACGTCATCAATAGAATTTAAGATGATTAGAATAAAATGACTACAACTAATTACATAAAAGAAATTGGAGATTTAACATAATATTTTGAGTTTTATTCGTAAACAAAACAAATATATAGAAAAGAAGTTATGAGAGAGCTATTTTTGAATAAAATTTAGTAAATGATAAGCGAGAAAACAGATACAATTTACTAAAATATCCATAATATTTATAAATCTTTATATAAAATCCTTGATACACTAAATGAAATTTAGATTCAAAAGCATAGAATACAAGACTTTCCAAAGATAAACTTGGATTAAATTGAGAAACAACAAAGAATTAAAATAGCACATTTAAATTGGATTAGAAATGTAATTATAATTTTTAAAATTGTAAATGGGATTTTATTTATGACAAAGTAATTTATCCTTTTTTAAATAAGGTTATAACATTTGAAATGACTGATTTTGAAATAGAGAAACTTGGTATTAAAAATGATATTATTGATAATGTTTGTATTGTATCTTGCAGTGATGATATGACTATTAAATTCTGGGTAAACTATGCAGGAGAAGGTCCATATAATGTAATATATTATATCAAAAAAATGGAATAAATTTAAATTAGTCTTACTTTTTTTATTTTATTAGTTTAAAGTGCTCAAAGAAATTAGCTAGGCGCATGATAAAGAGATATTTGTAATGAGAGTGTAGCTGATGAATAATATAACAAAGAAAAAATTAATTTAGACATGTTCAGATTGCTCGAATATATTATTGACAGGCTAGAATGGTAAAGTTAAGATTTGGAATTGGATATAAGGCAAATGTGTAAATGAAATATAAACTCGTTCTTAATTTTTAAATGACTTTATTTTGCTAGAAAATCCTTAATCTAGGTATTTTTAGAAAATTTTTCTATAAATCTTAAACCATTTTAATTTTTCAGATTAGTCTGTAATAGTGGAGGAAAGAACTTAATAGTACTTGTTGATTGGGCTATTTTTGATGGTCTTACTATTAGAACAATCCATCCTAAAGAAAATGGTCGAGAAATTGTTTCAATGTGCCGTATAGAAAGAAAAGTCTCTCAACTAAATAAAAATATAAACTAGATAAAAAAGAAAATAGATGCTTTCCATCAATAAATACTAGAAGAAAATAAATAAGGAAGAAAAAAGTAATAAAATTAAATAGAAGAAGATAATATAGATGAAAATGATGATGCAAATGGAGATTTATTTGCAGTTACATTTGCAAGTGATAATGGTGTAGTCAAAGTCTACAATTAAAATGGTGATTGCTTGAATACAATTGAGAGAAAAGATAAAGATTGGTGTGTATGTTTTGAGTCTATGAAGGTACTTAAATACTATCCAAAAGCAACTTTCGGAGAAAACCAAACATATGCTTTAGTTACTGCTTCTGATAGCTCAACTTTCTCAGTTTACACAAACAAAGAAGTAAATTATTATTTTATTTTATAAATTTGTAGTTTAATTTATATATCTTTTATCTTAAAAGGTATTTAAGAAAGAAAAAGCTCATGAAGGAATGATTAGAGGTCTATGTGTTTGGGAAGTCAGGGATGGTTTGAACTTAAGGAATATAATATTAACAGCTGGAGACTAGTATTAATTATATTTATATAGATTGATAAAATATTGTAAAAAATTAATTTTAACATAAAATAGGGATATACTTATTAAAATGTGGGAAGGTGTTGATGGGTAACTTTTAAGATCAATTAATGGTTCATAAAGTGGTTTAAGATGGAGATCTTTAACATGTTATTAAGCAAGAAAAGTGGAGAAATAAAATAATGTTAAACAATCAGATTAATCGTACATAATATTTGGGTCTAAACACGGAACAATTTATATATTTGGTATCTCAAAATGAATGATTTTAATATCAATATTTATTTATTGCTATATATTATTAACAGATAGTTTAACTACATAAATCAAGTATTTTTTTAATGTAAAAAAATCCTTTATCAATAAATTAGCTAAAGAAATATAAAACATTTCTATTTCATTAAGTTCAAGTCCAATTTAAATCTCATTTTTATTTAAATATTATTTTATATTAAAATCTATTTAAATCATTGATTAAATAATTAACCCTTCAAGTACTTACTCAATACCATCCTATGTTTTATGTTTTTATGCATTTTAGTATTTTTCATTCAGTGCAAAAGATATTTATTTCCTTATCTATCAATTATTTAGAATATTATAATTCCCTTTCTTAATTGTCAATAGAATTAATAAGAAATAGAATTCCTGCTTAGCTTGATTATGAGATGACTTCAGATTTTGAAGCAAGATATTCCACTATTTTAAAAGTTCTGATTATATTAAATTTATCTTGTATATTAATTAATAAGACCAAAACAATTAAATATTTAATTAGTATCTAAAAGCATATTATAAGTTATGAGTGAAGAAGCTTTAAAGGAGATAGAAGAGGGAGAATTAGATGCAAACGATTTGGCTGATGATTATTAGTATGATAGAGTTACATTAGAGTAAATGAGATCAAAGGATATTCAAGAAGACTATGAAGTATTGCACGAAGTTGGTTCTGGTACTTATGGGTAAATGAATTATATTTTAATAGATGTTAACAATTTATTAACTATGTTTTTAATAATATAGTCGTGTATATAAAGCCAATAGAAAATCAGTTCCTAGTAAAACATATGCTTTAAAGTAGTTAGATGTATCAAAAGAAAAAGATGGTGTAATTGAATTACTTTTCTATGATAAACAATTGAAATTAATATTCTTTTGGTATGTCCTTAAATGATCTTAAAATAGTTTCCAATTACAGCATTAAGAGAAATCAAATTACTCTAAAAATTAGATCAAGAAAACATTCTAAAAATAAATGAAATTGTTACTATGAGGACACGTAAAAAATAATTGAAGAAATAGGAAATTTTAACTCACTTTTTTTAATAAAAATAGCAAGCAAAGATAAAGGAAAACCTAAAATCACAACATTCCTAGTCTTTGACTACATGGAACATGATTTCTAAGGCTTGATTAGAAAAAAGTAAGTCTTTACTTAGCCTTAAATTAAGTGTGTAATGCAATAACTCTTTAGAGGATTAGACTTCCTTCACAATAATAATGTTATTCACAGAGATTTAAAAAGTAAGAAAAATTAAACATTTTTCTTAAAGTAGAATTCATCTTTTAAATAATATATTTTCATTCAAAGAAGACACACTATTTTAAGCAATGATGATAATTCATTTTTATTTTATTAGGCGCTAATCTACTCTTGAATAAGGATGGTGTATTAAAAATTGGTGATTTTGGTTTAGCTAGATAAGTAGAAAAACCTCTTTTACGTCCATTAACTTCGGTTGTAGTTACCTTATGGTACAGAGCTCCAGAGATCTTGTTAGGTAAATTATCTAATTATTATAGTAAGTCGAAACATTAAAAATTTTATGAAAATAAATCTAGGTGATAAGAATTATAGTTTTAAGAGTGATGTTTGGAGTGCTGGTTGTTTCATGGCTGAATTACTTTTAGGAGAGCCTATTTTTAATGGAAAGAATGAAAACGCATAAATTGAATAGATTTATGAAAAATGTGGTTCTCCTGATACAGATACTTGGGCAGGTTTAACAACTTTTAAATTTTGGAAAGACTTACAAGTAATTTAAAATAATTTTTTTAGAGTGAAGCCCTCATTCAATATAAATATTTACTTTATAATAGCCTAAAAAAGAATACTCAGCTTCTTTAATTTCTTATATGAAATAAAAATTACCTTCTATTGATTCTTCTACTCTTGATTTCTTATAAGCTCTCTTAACTATGAATCCTGATGAGAGATTAGATTCGAATTAAGCTCTCCATCATGAATATTTTGAGAGGGAACCACTACCTTGCTCAATTTAAGAGTAAAATTCCTAAATATTTATAGATTTTATCAAAATTATTCTGAATATATATAAAGAATGCCTCATATTGATTAAGACTGTCATTTCTAACCTGTTCGCTCTTAGATAAATAGTTAGGATCATATGCCCGTTCCTAAAAGACATAATTATTCAGCAGCTCCAGCTAAACCTTACAATAAATATCCTTCTAACCCTTAATAAAATAACTCTCATGGGTATAATCATAATAATCAGCATTAAGGAGGACACGGTAATGGTTAATATAATAATTAAAACAACTATTAAAATAAAAGAAAGGGCTCTTATGGTAATCATAAGCCTAGTAAATACGAAGAATAAAATAAAAAGTTTAAAAAATATTGAAATAGAATTTTAATCTCACAGCAATTCTTATAGTTTGAATGATTTATTTATGTAATTTAAAATTTAATTATTGTTAATTAATTATTATACTTGTTCTATATGTTATGATTATCCTAATTTATCAGCTTTTAATTAAAATTTAAGCAATTAAATTACATTTTTAATAATTTTTTCTCAACATCTAAAAAGAATTGTATTTGAAATATTATTTTTATATTTATAAAAAGAAGTTAAATTAATAGAAGAGTTAAGAACATGTAAGATTGGTTCATTTAAAAAATAGAAAGAGAGAGAAAGGAGTTGAAAATGAAAGTATATGTAAATATTAAAGTATGTAAATAATAATAAATATATAATATTTTGAATTAAAAGTAAGTATTATTCTGTAATTCAACTAATGGTTAATCTACACTATAAATAAAGCCACAAGTGAATTACATTACATTATTTGTCTTAGTTTTTAAATTACTTTTGCAGATTTAGAAATAAAGACTTAAGGTAGTGAATTGATAAACGGATAACACCCAATTCTTATAAAAACGATTTATTTATTGTATTAAAAGTTGTTTCTAATCTGTTTATAAATATTATCCTTTCTGGAACTAGTCAATCCTATTTCATAGACATTTTTCGGTTTTTGATTGATATTATATAAATTTATGAGGACAGTTTTTAATTTAAGTAGCATCAAAATATAGTAAAATCTGAAATTATTTATTATTTTGATTTTTTTTTTGGTAGAGATTTTATTATTAATAGGTAGTAAAATATTAATTATTAGATAGATTCCTCAAGATCAATTATCCAATTTTTATTACCAAATTTCAAATTTATTATCTGTATACTCCCCTTCTCTTTACATCTTTGCTTCTTATCTTTTTCTAAGGATGTAGTTGATTAGAATCATCAACAGGATCCCTAGGATAACAGAACCTATACAAATTAATATGAATTCAAGATTGCTAACTTCAATAGGACTATTTAACTAGTATTAGCAGAGATTGCCAACGTATAGTGTTTTACAATAACATGCTTTTTCATAACATATTCCTCCATTTAGACAATCATTATTTGAATCACATTTTTAATCATCCGCTTATAAGAACATAGTATCAAATATTTATTTTTATTTTCTCTCTTCAAACTAATGATAACTATTCAGAAGCTATTGTTACTCAGAAAATATTTATTGAACGTAATCATTTCGCAAAGCTTTTCCCTAGGCATTTCTTATTGTTACAACACAGAAAGCTGACTATATAAAAGTTATAAGTAAAATTAACATAGCAGCTTTATAAAGCATCATCGTTACTCCTTTATCTAGTAATTTATTTACAATATTATCTTTTGTCTTCTCCCTTACTTTTATTTAACTAAAAACTGGTTTTAATTACTAATTTATTCAGTAAAAAGCTTTAATTATAGTAATTAGAGATAATATCCTATTTGTGGAAGAATTTAAAAATAATATATCCGTTTTAGAGGTTTTCAACAAACATTTTATAGTAGTTCTAAAAATAATATTTAAATCTAATCTACTTATTTTCTAAATATTAAAACATACTTAGTCATAGAAGAAAAATATTTTACTCACTTAAAAACAAAAAACTTTGTAGCTTCCTTAATAGATAAGCTTAATTTTAGAAAAAAAAGAATTTAAAAAGGAATTAGATAGATGTATTGAATTAATTATTTCCTTTTTTAGAAATCAAAATTTGTATGAACTAAATAAAAAATTGTATTATTTTAATTAAATTGCTAAAATTAATAATGATTTTATAAACGATAATGAGGAACCAATTAAACTTTTAAAAAATTTTTCTTAAATTTTTAAGGAGAGATATTATAATAACAGATTGGCTGATCTTAATGAATTGTCTATTTTTTAGAATATTAACTAAATGAAATTCTATCTATACTAAATTTGCTGATTGAATGTCTAATAGCTAGCTCTTCATAAACTAAATTTGAATAACAGAACTATTTTCCAACTCTTCAGATGTTCATTACCCACTTTCTTAGCATATATTCATTATCACTTTCATTTATGACTATAATATCTGTTAATCAAAAGTGTCTGATACAATGAAAATTAATCAAAAGAACTATATGTATAGATTGATCAAGAGAAATTTTTGATAAAACAACTAGAAAAAACTAAATTAAAAACATTCAAAGGACTTAATCACATAAGAGAATACGAATAATAATATTCTTAAAAATGGATACTGTAAGCGACATCCAAAAACATATGAAAAATCAATATGAAATAATTACTAACAAAATATTGAAAATTGATATGAATACCCATAAGCCTCCCTTTATTCCCTTCACTTTTTCTGAGTGGAGACATGATGCAATTAGCGCACTTCAACCAGAATTTGATAAGTTAACTTTCAATGAAAAGTAAGATGCAAAAAGAGCATTTATTAATATGGTTGATGGAGACTTACTTTACTAATTCTAAAAGAAGATGAAGTAGCCTTATTTTGAACTTGTATTTTATGATAACTATGCAATTCCTAAGGGATTAGATTTTTAAGCTGCTAGAAAAGATTATCATTTATGTAAATATTTGAAATTAGAATCAATTTTAAATCCATTTTGAATGATAATTTTCAATATAATTTCTTGAATAAAACTTCATTTTTATAAACAGTTAAGGATTTAGAAGCACTTGCAAATCAAATTACAGAATGGTGCATTCAAATTGAATTGAGCGCCGATTTGGTCGAAAGAGCAGAACTTTACAATTATTTCTCATGTGAAAAAGAAGAAAAATAAATTTACAAGGATTTAAAGGAATAGCTTCAGGCTAGCACCAGCAGCTCAGTAGGTGAAAAAATTAGAAAGTTTTTTAAAAGTACAGTATCTTATTCCATGAAGAGTCTTAGTAATATTGTTTGGTCAAAGGGTATAGCTCTTTCCAATATTTCAATGGGTGCTCTTATTCTCTTATATTATTCTTTCATAGGAACATCCTCTCTTCCTATGCAAATCTTAATGCCTAGAATGCATATTTCATGGCTAGTAATTTGATAAATTAAAGATAAAATAGTAAATTAAAATGAAATTTATAAAAATTAGGTTGGTGGACTCGTTGGTTCTTATGCTTTAAATTAAGTAGCTGATTCAATTGAACGTGGTGAAGTAGCTAATAATCTTATCAAAATAACTGAAATTTTTAGAGAAATTACTTTCAATTTAATCGATTTTAATGACAATTGTGAGAATGCCATTAAAGATTGCACTCTTTGTAAATCATCTGAAGAATTATAGAATAAATGCACAGGTAAGCAAACATACATTTTATATATTGTTTTTGTTTTTTTTAAATACATCTTTAGAATACTTTTCATTATTCTTATTTATTAAATTAGTATTAAGAACTGTTATTAGACACTTGTTGGACAATGCTGAGAAATTAACTGAAATGAGAGAAAGAGTTTCAAAATTAAGACATCTTATTGAAAAATCAGATGAAGAAGATGATGATTTAATTCTTATTGAATTAGAAGATGTAAAAAAGGAAGGCGATAACCTAGAAAAAGCTAAAGATGATTGAGAGAACATGTAAGTATATACAGAATGACGAAACTATATTACTTTATAATATATCTATGAACCTACCTACTTAAAAATAAACTACTCTTAAATTATGATATTAATAAAATACCCTAAATTAATATCAAATTTTAAAAAATGTATCATTAATAATTTATTACCACACAATATTATATACGTGTTTGCCACTCACTCACTAAAATACTGTTATTATTATCTAATTACCATTAAATAAACTCTATTATTCATTATGTAAGATTACATCAATTATATAAACTAGCGTTAGATTTAAAAAATAATTAAAAATAATTTGCATAATAATAATATGTAAGGCTTTAAATGAAATTTAATATGGTGTTTTTGCAAAAATATTTAAGATAAAAGAGTGAGATGTGATAGGAAAAAATAATTTCTTAGATTAAAAAATGACTCTTGAATAGAAGTGGTTAGAATTGGTGGTATGTAAGTATGTGCAATAGTTGGAATGAATATAAATAATAGAAATAATTTAGTTAAAATAAATAATTGAAAATTAAATAAATGATATTTTGTTTGATTTGTTGTGAATATAAATTAAATAAAATTTAATTAATACTTTCAATCAATTTGATAATATTTATTGTTAGTGTTGTTGTTGTTGCTGCTGCTGCTGCTGTTAGCCTTTTCTTATTTATTTTCATTATTATTATTATTTTCTTTATATTTATTATTCTTGCTACTTTCTTGTCCTTAATCAGAAATATCATCAACCAATGCTTCTTAATCTTCTTCCACTTTTTAAGCAGGTTTATATTTCCTTGAATATCTTTGTAATTTATTTTATAATTTCTATGTTTTAGCTTCTTTTGGTTGCTCAATTTCCTACTTACAATCTTTGTAAATCTATTAAATTTACTATTCAAATAATTCGAGAGTACTCTAAATTTCTTTAGGTAATTTAAGATCTTTAGGGAGAGATACTTCTTATAATTTGAATTCTAAGTAGTTAGGAATATTCTTTCCATCATTTTCATTTGAATCAATATATTCCTAAATATACTATTCAAATTCTTTATAGTCTATCATTACAAACTATTCATTTTTTAAGTTAGCAAAGTGCTTCTTAAGATAGGAGATACCTCTTTCTTACCCTTAATAGTTATAGTGGTTAAGGTTAACAAAGTTTATAAGAGTACTTATAGAAGATTCCTTATTTTTTAATTAGACGTCGTATATCATTTCATTGACAAGAGCATTTCTTTCTATATAAGGCTAGTATTTTATGAAAAAGAAACGTTTATGTAATTGGTATAGAAGATCAATCTTATTAGAGTATCTGAGATTGTTATTGCCATCAATTACATTTATGTGTAAATTAGAAACTAATTTTGAAATATTTATAAAAGGGACTGTCTTTTTCATTTGTAATTCAATAAAATTATTTATTTATTGAGTTGTTTATAAGAGAGTCATTGTAGTATTCATCTAAGAGTCAAGATATTTATCTATATCAGCAATCAAGCTGTTACAATAAATAACTGAAGAGGAGAGAATATCAGGATCTGTTTGATCTATCAAATCAAAGCGAATTTGATTTAGAACATAGCTCCATAAATTTGAAATACAGAAATTTAACTTAAGAAGAAGGAGACGAGTAAGTTTTATTTGTCTCTCACTCATTTAGCGCTACTCATAAGCATTTACCTAAGATTTTGGTTTGTTTTAAATGGTTTTCTATGTATTGAAGGATTAAATTAGTAACTACTGAGTTTTCTAATAGGAAACATATTCCATTTTAATATTTTTTTTAACTTTAGCAGCAGAAAGAATATGTAAAGGTTTTGAGATTAAACGTTAATCAGAAAGAATTTAATACATACGAGCAAACATCAAAAAGCTTGCTTTAGGAAGAATTTTAGCATACTCAGAGATGAAAAGATCATAATAGGCTTACTTTTAAACATTATTTTGGATAATTATATTAATCAACAGATGAAGAGAAAAGGGTTTAAGAACTACTCCTTGACTGATTTCTCTAACAACACTGGAGAGAAGAGCATCAAATAAACCATCAATTTTAAGTGCAGTTTTCATTGAGTTTCTAAAGACTCTAATTAAAGAATCATCTTTTTGTTTATTAGCAATATCTACAGAGAAATCATAAATGTCACTGGAAGATTTTGAGAGATTTTCGTCCAATTCATCTCCCATTTCTTCCTCATCTTCACCTATGCTATTTTACCACTATTCTTATTTATCCTATTGATTTGCTTAGTCATCTTCAATACGTTATATATAATAGAGATTTTTATTCTTAAAATACTTAAGAATCTAAATTACAGCCTTAGACTTAACAGTCTTTTCTTAGGGAAGGTTTTTGAGAATGCTGATGAATAGGATTTCAATAAAATATTTATGGAAATGAATATTATTGGTGAGGAAAACCATAGCAATTTCAAGGAGTTATTTTGTAGTGAAGCTAGAGATTTAACGAGTGAATTGCATTTACATTTTAGCCAAAATGTAGTTAGTTTGATGAATGGAGAAAAGAGGATACATAACTCTTAATTTAATAATTTGATTCAATACTTAATGAATAAAATCAGATTCATCTCTTTTCATTAATTCATCAACAATTCTCTATTGCATATCATGGTTGATGATAGATTTGTGCTTCTCACACTAGCCAGCAAGTAAGAAATGGTAAGCTACTAATTCAAATGTACTAAATTCATTCTTTAATTCTAAGAAGCGCTTTCCTATCAAATCATAGAATTCATCTCCCAAATTTTTATCAAATGCAGCTAAAGCTTTCAAAATCTAAATGGATTTTCTGGCATCATAATGTTACTAAGATTTTATATAAATCAATTTTTAAAAATTTATTCTTTTCAAAAATATCTAAAATTACGAATTTCTATTTAAGATTTCTAACTAAAATAGCATAGCCAAAATGAGCCTTTGTTTCTTCAGTATTGAGGAAAACTGGTTTGTATTTAAGCTTGGCTTAGGGATTGATAGCTTAAAGAGCCTTTCTTTTTTCTTCATATTTATTCATTTCAAACTCCTTGATGTATTCTATGTCATCTGCATTTTACTTCAACTTAGTAAGCAAATAATAATACTAAAGAGAGAAGAAGTACCTATTTAAATTAAAGAGATAATTAAAAATGCATTTATCTCAATTAAAATCAATTAAAAAATATCTTTCTTTCACTTTTCAAGAAATATCTCTTTGAAATTTCTAAATTTAACAACTAAATTCCAGTATCTTCTAGGATAGAATGTTAATAAAATGGGAAATTTTTATGAATTACTCACTTACTACCTAAAAACTAATAATTTTACTTTTGATATTTAACGAAGAAAGCTAAGAGATGGCAATTCAAATGAATATTTTCAATAATAGGAAGAATATCATGAGAGCTTTCAGGGATTTTCTTCAATTAAATAGACCCCTCATTAATAGCTGTTTTGGCTGAAGAGGAAATACTAACTAGTTTTTTAAACTAGCCTTCATTCAATTCGAGATCTTCTTCAAGGAAGGTCTAAAGTGAATCGAAGTTTAATTTCAAATCATTTTCATTAATGTTAGGATTTGCCTGTAATTATGATTCTAAATCTGCATTCACATCGTTTTCAATCTCATCGAGATCTTCTTAATTCTTTTATGAAGAGAGCTTCTTTAAAAACTCGTATTGTACTACTTCTGTATGATCTTAGAAGTAGAGGGATTCTACAACATCTTTAATAGCTCTCTTTTTGGAATAATGCTATTGGCTATAATCCTACTTGAATTCAGTATCGCTTTTGTCGCTCATATATTAACTAACTTTATTATCTTTATTCTTCTACTGAATTAATTCGCTCTACTACATCTAATGTGCGCGTAGAACATTAACTCCTGTATCTATTTGATTTTCTGCTTGGGATGGTTCAGTAATAGTCTTTCTATTATTACTACTCTCACTTTGCTTTAATACCTATTGCAATCCCATATTTCGGAAGCAATTACCTGATATTCTTCTAAGCTAGTTCATTATACTTTTTACTTTTGCGTAATATTCTTCTTACTTATTCTTTTTCTTTCTTTTAATTTTTAAGTGTATCTTCTCGCTTTCTATCAATAAACTTAATTATTGATTTTTTAGTTTTTTTGATTTTTCTTTTTTCTTTCCAATGAATTAAATTTGTAAAATTGAGCATTCATGATATCACCCAATACCCATTAATAATCTTATTATTTTATTTCTATTATTTATCTATCTTCTTCTAACCTCAAATATAAATAAAAGGTATCTTAGATTTAATTATTATTAAAGTATATAAATGAATTAGCTATCAATTTACCTTAAAATAAATCAACTTTAAAATTATATTTTAAATAATCTACATATTTAAATCTATTTTAAGTTTTAATTTCTTTTAATTTCCCTTCAAATACTATAATTACCAAATTTAATTTAAAGAACTTATGATAAATATTTATTTTCAACTCTTAATACTAAAAAGAACAGAATTTGCATAGTAGGTTGGTAGATAGGTTAAATATTATTTATAAAAATTCTAACAACAGAAACAATAATATTTTCGATCTAATTATTTATATTTGAAGTGTTGAAAATAATACCTTTTTATAAACTTCTACTTAATAAAGAAGTTATATAAATTATAATTAGATTGTAATAGATAACGTTGAAGTTGAATAATACCTACAGAAGAAAAATAATAATCTATGTTTATGTAATTTTTCTATAATATGTCATATTATCAATTTAGAAGTTTCTTTAGAAAGTTATTTACTTAGAAGACGAAAACTAATATTAATCAATAGCCAATATTTATAGGATTTGAAAGAAATTAAATATTCAGGTCTTTTAAAGAAAAGATAAAAATAATCTTATCTTTAACTTATACTTTTGTTTAACTTTATTCTATCTTTTGGATTTTTTTTCTATCAATTTCTTTCCTCTATCAATGATATTTACAGAGTATTGAATTTTCTATCTTTTCTCTCTGAAATCGATCAATTGCTGATTAGAAACGTCAAATATAAACTGGTCTATTAAGGATTATTAGAGTAAAAAATTTATTATTAATTAAATGTATAGCTCAATACTTAAGCACTTAAAAACATTAAAAATGAAGCATATTCTCCCAAAGTTATTATCTAAATAATATAAAGGTTAGAATGGCAGATTAGCTATTATTGGAGGATGTTTAGAATATACGGGAGCACCATTCTATTCATCTATATCTTAATTGAAAGGAGGGAGCGATTTGGCTCATATTTTTTGTACAAGACAAGCTGCTATCCCAATTAAAGCTTATTCACCTGAAATTATTGTTCACCCTTATCTATATAGTTTAAACGAAGAAGAATATCCCGAAAAGTTTACTCCATAAGAAATAGAAGCCAAATTATAAAAGTGTACGAAATAAGTTGATGATTGGGAAGGAGCTCTTCATAGCTTTGTCATTGGCCCTGGACTAGGACGCGATGAATGGATAGAATCATATTTAGGAGATATAATTGCAGGTTTTAAAAAATAGTAAATAGTAGTTTTAGATGCCGATGGTTTGTGGTATTTGATGCATGAATACTCCAAATACACTGATGAAGGAAAGATCTTTAAAAGTGTGATTAAAAATGATCCATAATATCATATTTTAACCCCTAACTAGGTGGAGTTTGAACGTTTATGGAAATGTTTTATGGAAGGTTCTCCTATTTCACGTGATGAAAGAGAAAAGTATATGGAAAGTTATATCATTAATCATTATAAATTCAATGAAGACTTTTCTAAAGAAGTTGGGTATGATGTTCAAGAACTATAATTTGGTGATTTAAAATTCGTAGAGATAACTAATTTAAGCAGTCCTATAGTTTAAGACGCTGTATCATTGTCATAGAAGCTTAACAATGTCAATATTATATAGAAGGGGATGTTAGACGTAATTACTAATGGTAAAAAAGCTTTTGTAGTTGTCGAGAAATCATCTTAAAAACGTTGTGGTGGAATAGGAGATATTTTAAGTGGATTAGTGGGCCTCTATAGCTATTGGGGCAAAAAAGCTTTTATTGAAAGAAGCACTCTTGATTAATCTACAATGAATGATGAGGAGAAATCTCTGGATGAATCTACTTGTATTCTACTTGGATGTGTCTTGGCTTCTTGCATTACTAGAAAAGCAAGTTTCGAAGCTTATAAATAGTACTAGTTAAGTCTTACTGCTCCGAATGTTATTGAGCATGTCGGGCCTTCTTTCATGGCTGTATACAACAAATTAATGATTGGATAAAAATTATGAATAGCTAATTATCTTAAAGTAAATTGTAATTGTTATTATTTGTTTATATAAATTATTGCTTAGGCAGGCTATCATAATTAGATCTTATTTTTACTACTATAATCTTAAAATTCTATTCTTTATTTATTCCTGAAAGAAATATATTTTACATTTGTTTGAAAATAAAGTAAATTTAAAAAAGAAATAATAAAATATTATATTTAATTATTAGTTTCTATCTAACTAAATATTGCTAAGCTTGTGTGAGCTATAATCTCTAAGCAAGCTAAATTCTAATCAATTTTCTAATTAAATAATTTTTATTTATTTGATCAGAAATTAAGATTTACTCTAGCTAACACCTCTTACCTTAGCTGAAATTCAACAAAATTAAAATAATTCAATCATATCTTATTAAAAACTAATAAAGTTTAGTAGAAATTAGATATCTCATAATCTCTTAGATACTTCGGAATTAAGAAAATATAAAAAAAGTAAACAAGTATACAAAAATGAGCTTGAAAACATTTATCAACAAATATAAGAACTAAAATACAAAATCTTCTCAATCCTCGGCTGCTTCTTTTTCTACTATTTCTTCTACCAGTTTTGCTCCTAAAGGATAAGTAGTCCCATAAAATAGTTAGAATTCTTAAAATTTTTCTCAATAGACCTCAACAATATTCTCTTAATAATGTATATCATTCATTCATCTTCAATTGTATGATTACCCTTTCATTAATATATTTCAATTTAACAATAGTACCATCTTCTGCATAGAAAAACTAGTATACAATTATTGATGAAGGTAGAATAGCTAGTTAAAATCTCAACAAATCTTACTAAGTCAACAAATAAGCTTCTACTTATAATTCAAAGTCTACATCAATTCCAAATTCATTTCTTTAAGACCAACCAACTTATGAAAACTAAATTGAAAATAATGATTCATTTTTTATACAAAGCCAGAATCTCAATAATAGTGCTCATATGTAGAATTTAAATGGACTCAATTTGGTTTAATAGAATCTTAATTAATCATAACTATTTCTACCTACTATCTAAGAGAGCAAAGTGACAATGTTTGATGGAGGATAGAGTTAGGTCTATTATCATTAAGAGCCTAGGTTAATTAAACCTAATCTTAACTAAAGTAATGTCTATCTAAGTTAGTTTTCTTAGTAACAATAAATGGCTACCATTTAATTCTAACTTCTTCAAGATGAAATCCAAAAGCAGAAAGTAGAACAAAAAGAAAGAGGTATTTATTGTTTACTATTCTCAATCTATAAAAATTTTCCTTTATATTAAAAATAGAACTTCTACTAAAATAAGAATTATTGTCTGAAATGAAAGATTTAAAGTAATATTTTAAGTCTAGCGTGATTTCTGAATTAGAAGAATAAAATGAAAAAGTTTAAAAGACTTAAGTAGAATGCAAATAGCATTTTGAGAAAGTACATAAAAAAGTAGAAAATGTAGTGACAAAAATATTTGATTACCTAAAAGATGACAAGCTTGGAAATCGAAAAAAAATAGATGTTGCTGGATCACAATATGCATAAGATATTTCTGATCTTTTCACCACTGTTAATTAAATAAAAGATTTGATAGATGTTGCACCTTAAACTTTCTAATAAAATATTTAATCTGATTTAAATAAAGGCTTGCAAATTATTTTTACAAAAATTAACTAAGCTAAAAGATCTGTTAAAAAATAAGTTGTCTAATCTACTGCAAAGCCAGTTTAAAAAAGAAAGAAAAGAACTAAATAAGTCAAAGAAGATTGATATATTATTACATTCACTCTTTCTTCATTTTTATTTTACTGTTTTTTTGTTAATTTAAAGTACTGTATTTCAAAATAATTCAATTTTATCTTATTTGGTTATTTTTAAAATATTCGAAATTTCTAATAAAATAATTCAATTTTTTTATAAGTTTGTAGGTTTTTATTAGTATAATACTACTTTAGAAAAATTATGTTGCTTTTTTTTGTTTATTTAAGTATTTAGACCTATAATATATCTTCATAAAATAATATTTTGATTTGAAGTCAATTTAATCTAATTTTTAATCTTTCTTTAATTTTATAATTCATTAATTTCGTATTGAGAATCTTATTTTAAAAACCTAATGAATAAATAATATTTTTATTTAACTTAACTTATAGTATTATTTCTTTATAAAATAGATATTAATGAGCAAAATTAAATTTATAATAAGATATCATGATCAAGAATTTTATAGTAAATTTATCTGTTAAAGTCATCAAATTAATAATAATAAAACTAAATTTACTCAAATCTAAATTTATGATCATATTACTATCCATCTAATAATAATTCGAAAGGTTAAGATGGTTTAATTTTTAACAATCTAAGAATGTATCATCTAGAATATGAATAAAAAGAAATTGGTTAAAATCTTTGAAGGAAAATGGGTTTATTGCAAATAATATAAAGATAAAATACTTTGTACAGAATAATTAAAGCTAATAATTTAATAGGGTTTAAAATACAAATATAATATGAGTTTATAAGTTAATTTATCATCGTAGGTATATTTTATAGATCAATCAAGGTAGGTAGGATTGATAAGTGAGTGGTATTTTATTGGTTCATGAAATAGTTATTATTGATATTAATTAATAGATTTATTCAGATTAGAATGAGACTAATCAATCCTTTTAATCTACTAACTACTAGAATGTAGCTATGGGAATATACATTGATAACAGTTTCTATGAAATAGAATGAGATTATCAGGACAGTCTTTCAGATTTAAAAGAATTCAAAGAAATATTGGTGAATGGTTAAAGTTCGACTAGAAAGGTAAAATTCTAAGGAAATGTTTTGTTTTTGATTTTGTATGAGATAATTAGTATATAGGTAGAGGTCTATTGAAACATAAATTGAAAGGGAATATTCAAAAAGACTTTTAAATGCGATTTATATAGATCAGCTGGTTTCGTCTCCTGAATCAAGGAAGCCAGAGTATGTGTCATTCTTACGTTCAATTTCAATTATGGTTTTTTCGAGTATTTTGTATTTGTTCCTATTGATTTTAACAAAAGTATTAATATTAGAATGAGTTTATTCATAAATATACTTGAATTTACTCAATATCGATAAAGATGACTTTCAAATGAAGAAGATTGCCAAGCATTTCGCTGATACAGTTAACCCCTTTCTCGTTGAAGTAATTTCCTCTAAATTAATGTTTAAAAAAAATTTTAAAATCAGTAATGTTTAATTTTGTAAATTTATCTATTTCTAGAAATTTTAAAAAAAGATATTACTTGATAAAGAGTTGGAATTCTTTAAGTTATGTCATTTTAGAAACATACTAAGATAATTGGATCACACCTTCATTTGTAAGTTCATTTTTACTAATTTTTTAATTTTAATAAGATTTTGAATAATTATATAGTGTGGTATCCACCACTAAATATTATTGCATCAAATTTTGCGAATCGTATATTTTATAATACGATGAAAAACTTGATGGTTTAGATTGAATTGATTTTTAAGATATTTACGTAAAATTGAGAGTAAGAGAGTGAACCCAGTTCATTGTCATGATTTATTTCATTAAAGAAATGCATTGGCTTACATTCAATTCGCAGGAGCTATTTTTAAAATATTAAGATTAGATAGAAGCCAACAGAAATAAGAACAAAATAATCCCAAATATAAAGATATTAATATTTTTTAAAAAATGATATACAATATCAAACACAGAGAAATAATTAACTTACCTTATTTCTAATTCAAGGTTCTCTAAGTTATTCAAAGAGGATAAACCCTTAGCAAGAGAGATGATACTTTCTTCATTAAAGTGACATTCTCTATTTTAATAAATATTTGTTTAGATTATCAGTAATAATTATCATTTGATAAGGCTAATGCAGATCGAGTAATAGAATACCTTAAAATGATTGATATATGTCTAAGATTTGTCAAATTGGAGAGACTTTCTCCTAATTTTTTAAGTGAATGTGAGTCAACTGGTTTTTCCCTATTGAAATATTAAGATTGATTGGAATATATTCGTGAGTGATTTTATAACATTTTGGAGAGAATCAAACATTAGAAATAAATATTATAAGTAGAAGGAATTATTAATTTATAAGAATTGTGGTTAATTTCTTATCAAAAAGAAAGTAGAGTATTACTTTTTCTTAAGGTAAATTCTGGAATCTAGAGTGATAGTATTTTATATTCCAACTTGGTTGAGGCACTTGTTGTAGGTGAAGTTTGAGATATTCTTCACGTATTCTGGGATACTATCTTATTGCAAGTTGTTTTCATTAATGTTTCCCATTTTGATAGTGTATTTTTTGTAATTAATACTATTATTTGGTTGTTTGATTTATTGATTTTTCTTCAATCCAATTACCCAAAAGGTAAACTGTTTGAAATTTTAATAATTTTTTTTTACTTTATCTAAATTTTTTTTTATTAATCATTATATTCGAATTCCTTGTATCCAAACCATACCTTTATACTAATCACTACGTTCTATTTGGTGATTCACGAGTTCATCATCAAGATTTCGTTGGCTATTAAGTGCATTTACGCATTTACTGTATGCTTTTATCTCATTCTATTATAATAAAATGTAAGTAGTTTTTCACCATAAAGTAGATATATTTATATTACCAAATATCTGTTTCAATAAAAAATAGTTATCCGTTAAAATATTTTCGCACTTCTTTATTACATTTGCCAACATTTCAAGTAGTTATGATTTATTGCTCTTAATAAATTAATTCAATTAACATTTGTAAATTTATCAAATTTTAGGAGGGATAAAAAATAAATAGACTCTAAAGGAATCTATATAATTTAATAATAAAAGTGAGAGTAATCTGTGCATATTAATCCCAATCTTTTTATTTGTTCTTTTAATATTTAATTTAGCAAAGAGTTTACTCTTACAATAAATATCAATATTTTCTTTATATTTATTTCCTTTTATGATAAGAAACTCAATAATAGTTTCAAAACACCTCAAGCAAAAAACATGCGAGAAAAAAGGATGAGAAAAGATGATTAATTTCTAAAAACAACCTGAATCATGAGTATTTAATTTTTATTGAGCTTAGAAAAGGGAATTAATTAATAGAAATCCCCTTTTAACAAAGAATTTCATTTTTACTGATTCCTGAATTTATTGATGTATTCATGAAGCCATCCAATTAATGAAAGTTGATCTATTATTTTTTTTTTAACAATTTTTTTATTTGAATCAATAGTGCATCACCCACTTTTATATGGAAATTTACAGTATTTAAATATATGAATAAAATTGTTATTTCCCTAAATAAATTAGATAAAGTTTCAAAAACGAAAGTTATTTGATGATATAATATTTTTGATAAGTGTAAGAATTAAGCCCTAAATGGAAAAAGAAATAAAAAGAAATGATAATTCTAAAAACTTGGCTAATTATTTTATTTAGACAAAATGATAAGCGTATAAAATAGAAAAATTAAAGAAATAGAATTGAGATTGATATGTAATATAATTTATCATCACCCCAAGGCATAAAGAGATGAATTCATACTCATTTCCAGATTTCTACACTTTGATTTTTCAAAACAAAACAATTTATTAAAAATCTGCTTGGTTTGTTAGTTAGTTTTTTCATTTACATTTACTGGACTAGCTAATAAACTCCCACTCATAAAAAAATCTAAAATAGCCAGCTTTGAGCTAGCTTGCTGTTGTTTCATGAAAACGTTTTTTTGTTATTTCATTAAATTTTAGTAAAAAAAAAATTAGCAGATTATTGAGAATTTACTGATATCTTTGAATAGAGAATACTATTAGCATTATAAGGAATCTTCTATTATATTTATTAAATTTATAAATATTTCAAAAGCAATTGATTAAGAAAGTTATAAGTAAAATTAAATCCTTTTAAAGATTAAGTTCCACATAAAAACATAAAGTGAAAACATAGCAAGAAATGTCAATATTATCAGGTTATATAACGTAAAAATATTTAATAGATTTATGAGTATCTAAAATGTAGATATTTAAAGAAAGCAAATGAATTGATAGGATACCCAATCATTTTCTAATTATAAAAAAAATAGTTATTTAGGATTTGGTATGTTAACTTACAAGACACTCAAATCTTTCTCATAACGCCAAAATCCATTGGATCTACTTAAAGAAGGTATCGAAACTGAAGAAGAAAAGCAATAAAGAGAAAATTAAATGCTTAATATTGATATCCTTAAACGTTGGTTAATCTTTATTTCTTTCCTCTTTTTTGAACCTATCTTCTTTGCTATTGCTGAATTGGTTCCTTTTGGGTTGTCTATTATTCTAATCATAAAAATTCTCATAATTTATCCTCATGTTTTGGTAACAATCTTTATGAAGGCCTTAAATTTTAAATAAAATGTATTTTTATAATAAAAAGATTCATTTATACTTATACTAGCTCTTAGAGAAGTTAGAATTAGACAACTATGCTGAAAATAGATTATTTGTATACATAAGCACTTTATTAAAGGAATTGATCATATTCACTCTCGATTTAATTAGTGAAGCTGTCAAATATGTTAACATCAGTGAATTAAATGAAATTGAAGAACATATTAATAAAATTAACAAGAAAATAGGTTTTAAGATTGAGGTTTGTGAAAAGAGAAATTCTTTACTTTATGATAAGAGGGAAAAACCTCATTAATTTTAAAGCGAAATTAATTTTAGAAAGAGCGCTTTTTGAAAGCTATACGAGCAGGAAAAAACGCTTCAATAATCAGCAAATATAATTCAACCTATATAAGGAATAATTCTATTTATAAATTCAAAGCAATAATGAAAATTAAATTACCAATCAATCTGTTATAAAAAGTAAACAATTTATATATTCTTATTGCAGTTAATCATTGGAAGTAAATTTACACGCTGTATGTAACCTAATCAAATACTTGTGCTTTTAAAATGTTTAATTATCTAATTAGTTAATTTATAGTTTAAATAAATAATTATTTATGACTAAATATTTAATTTATTTTAAAATAAATAATTGAAATAGAAAAGATAAATATTCATTCATCGATTCATGCAAAAATTATTTTTAATGATGAAAATAATTCTTGGTATTTTTCAATTTAATCTTATTTCATTTATCATAAATTAATCAATCAATCAATCTGATATTATTATTGATAAATATCAGTAGAATCTTCATTTCAAAAATTTTGTGAATTATTGAAGATAAACATGAATAAGACATATCAAATTTTATGAGAATTTGCAAACACAAACTTAAAAATTCAAACAAAAAATTAGTGATCACTCAATAATATTTATAATAAATTAATTTGCAAAAAGTTTAAGATAGAGGATATTTTAAAACCAAAATATTAATAGAAAAGAGACAAAAAATATAACTAAAATGAACGAAGCATTCGGTATGATGGACGAAGGTTATTTTAAGCCTAGATCCGAGATTCTTAAGTTTATAAATGACTTACTCTAAGTAAAATTTTGGCTACTTTTATTAATTTTAAGTTATAAATTAGCAAAATTATTCAAAAAAATAATAAAAAAATAGTTAAATGTAACTAAAATTGAGAGTTTAGGCTAAGGTGCTGTTTATTGTTAAATTTTAGATGCAATGTTCCCAGGAAAAGTTCCTCTCTAAAAGGTAAATTGGAAGGCTAAGCTTGATTGGGAATTTGTTAACAATCTCAAGGTTCTTCAAACAGCTTTTACTAAATTAGGAATCAAACGTGTTATTGAAGTAAAATTAACTCCCTATAAATATTTAAAATGATTTATTTTCAAACAAATAATCATATATGTATGCAGTTTCTGTATTAATAAAAAATCTATTTAATATTAAGGTAGAAAGGCTTGCAAAATGCAAGTACCAAGATAATCTAGAAATGATTTAATGGCTAATGAGATTTTACGAATGCAATTGTAACAAGCCTCCTGGTGAGTATGATGCATTAGCTAAAAGAAAAGGTGCTGAACCTGATTTTTCTTATTCTGATAAAGTTGTTATTCCTAAAATTTTTAATCTTGCAACTAATAAACCTCAAGAAAAGGGAGAAAATGAAAAACCTTAAAAGCCTACCGCTACCTCTAATAAAAAACTACCTGAAGGAACTGAATTAGCTTAAAAATCAACTAAACCAGTAGATACCCTTCAAAATAAAACTAGAAGCTCAAGTTCAACAGTAGCAACAACTAAAGTATTAGGTGCAAAGGCTGACACTCCTCTAGAGAAATTGGAAAAGTTAAAGAAGATAGTGTAAAAAGTAGATATTAGTGACTCTGATAAGTTAGCTTAGATTTCTAAAGTTTTAGGCATTAAAGGTATATTATTTAATTCCCTTTAAAAGTTTTTTGATAGATTTGAAAAAAAAAACCTATCAATAAAGTTAAAGATTTTAAACTAAATTGAAATTTTAATTAATATGTAGTTGTACAAGTCCACCAAGAAGATAATATAGAAGAGTAAAAGAATGATGTACATAAAATTCAGGAGGAACATGATGATGACAGAAATATGAACCTTTTGCATTAAGAAGATGATGAGAATTTAATGAATCAAGAACATCATGAAGAAAATGATGAAGATTGCATTTGAAATTTAAATATTTGTTTAAAAGAAGAAATTATAAATTGGGTAAGGATAAAAAGAATTCTGGAAATGACTACAAAAATACTAATGATTCTTGCTTTAGCAAACTCTTTGATTTGAGAATAAATTTCCTAATTAATTTAAATATTATTTTTGATAAAAGAACTTTATTTATTTATATATAATTTTGTATTTTTAATTGATAAATAAATATACTTGATTTTTATTAAATCTGTGCCACACGTTTAAAATTTCAATTTCAATTTGCACTTCAAAAAATTTACTTTGATCTGCTACTATAATTAGTATTAGTATTTCATATTCAAGAAAATCTGACCTTGGATTAAATTTTCAAAATAAATATTAGTTCTAATTTTAGGAGCAATAATTAATTCCAAATGAAGGCAATCCTCTTCCAAACATAAAATTTTAAAAGTTGTTTTACATTACTAGTGTTAAATTTGTATTTTTTAGTAAATTACCAATAAATTTATTTTAAAAATCTTTTGACTTAGATAAAAGTGTAAGCAATATTAATTATATTTAATGAAATTAACTAAAATATGTAAAAAAAATAACGAATATTCTATGACTCCAAAATAACTTAAATAAAATCATTTATTTTTATATTTTCAATTTTATACTATAAATTCAATCTCAAATCAATCCTTGAAGCAGCAAATAGGATTATCCTTAAGAAGCTTCATATCTACGCCATAACCAAGAAGGTCTCTGATATTAGAGAATTTATATTGAATCATGGTAGGTCTTTCAAGACCGAGACCCCAACCAAGAACCTAAATACCTTCAGGTAATCCCATAGGTCTTAACATTTCAGGTCTGAAGACACCACTATTACCTAATTCGATAACCTTCTTCAATTCAGGGTGATAACCATGGATTTCCAAAGAGGGTTCTGTGTAAGGATTATATGTAGGCTTGAATTTCAAACCGGTAATACCTATTAATTTAATAATCAATATTTAATAAACATTGTTTAATTTTTGAAAAATTACCAATCTTTGAGAAGAATTCGGTGATAACAGCAAGGAGTTCACCAAGACCAACATTTTAATCAGCAATAACACCTTCGATTTGATGGAATTCAGCCAAGTGAGTAGCATCCAAAGATTCATTTCTGAAAACTCTGTCAATAGAGAAGAACTTTCTGGGTCTGAAGACACCATCCTTTTCGAATTCTTTAGCAATTTGTCTCAACATTTTGGAAGAAACCTATTATTTAGATTTAATAATTTAATTTTTATTAAATTAGGATATTATTTATAGTTTGCTTTAAATTGGAGGATTATAATTTATCCTTTTTATTTAATTTTTTATATTTTATTAAATAAATTACAGCAGTAGTGTGAGTACGGAAGATATTCTTCTTAGCTTCTTCATAACTCCAATCGTAACGATAACCAATAGATCCATAACCACCAACTTCGTGGGTCTTCTTAACTCTTTCCCAATATTCGGGGTCTAAATTCTTACTGTTTTGAGGATCCTTAACGAAGAAAGTATCATGGGCATCTCTAGCAGGATGTTGTTGAGGTTGGAAGAGAGCATCGAAGTTCCAGAAACCACTTTCAACGAATTGGTTGGTAGCCATTTCTTCGAAACCCATTTCAATAAGTACTTCTCTGAATTACTTTCTAACCTTCATCAAAGGATGTAAATTACCAGTCTTACTATTTTAATTAATTAATAAGATGTTAATATTTTCAATAAAATCCGCGTAATTTATCTATCAAACAAAGATTTTCTTATTAAAAATACTTTTAAATTTCCTATTTTGTTCATCATCTAAATCAACAAATTATAAGCTTTGAATTCAACCAATAAATAATTAATTTATTACATTTCTTTTCCGAGGGAATTCCAGTTATATTTCTTGAATTACTTCTATAGTTAATCATTGGTCTTAACTGAACCATCTTCATTCTTGATGAATTCTTCATAGTTTTTAATCATATCTTAGGTCAAATCTGATTCAAGTTCAACATAAACGGGCTTGTATTCAGTACCTTTGGAAATACGGAAGTATTTAGTAACTTCTTGGGTAATAATCTTTCTCTTCTTCAAGTTATCGAAAACATCCTTTTTAATGTCTTCTAAATTGATGTTAGATTAGATTCTCTTTAAGAGTTCAGCATCTTCATCCTTAATATCGGCAGCTTCTTTTTGAATGAGACCATCCTTAATCTTGAACCACTTCTTTTTCATACCATTCTATAAACCAAACTTGAAAACATTTGCATCGAATTTTGCTTCTAAATCGTTCTTGGAAATACCTTATTTTATAGAAAAAATATTTGTTAGATGACACATTTCAATAGAATTAGATATTTTTGATTTAAAGATTTGATAACATTTAGCAAAACGTTTGTTTAAAACATTATTCAAATAATCAAATTACTAAAATATTAAATGCTAACTATTGAATTCTTATATTTTTTATTGATATTAAGAAATAATTAAGCTATGTATACCTCCAGCAGGGATGGCTTGGTAAACTCTGAATTCAGGAGTACCATTGGTGACATTATCGACACCTTCCTAAAGAAGAACCCATCTTTGGATTTCTTTAACTTCTTGGGTAATGTAGTTTTCGTTAAGTAAAGAATTCAAATAACCAACTAATTCTTGATGTTCGATTCCTAAAGTTCTAGCCAATTCAAGAGTGTCGGGAATTTCGCCCTTTGATTCTAAATCATTTAAAATTAATTGAGGGAAGTTTCTTTCCATTTTTGCGTATTCTAAGACTTTTCTAATTTGCTTTTTTATTTTATTGAAATTATATCTTCTTTGTAATATTTTTTAATACAAATGTAGGGATTTAAAAAGGTTATTTAATTAATAATACAATTCAATAGGAAAAGGTAAATATCTTTTCACAATTTTTTTCTCTTCTTTTTTTTAATTATTTCTTCCTCTTCTTATTTTTGATGATCCTTTAATTTCCCTAAGATATGTATATGAAATATCTATGCAAGCGAGTTTGTACTTTTATCTAATTAAAAGAACTTATAAGTAGATACTTTACACAACAATAAAATCTATTATTTTTTGTCTTCGATTGGTATGAGATTGTAAATATGCCTTTTGAATTTAGTTATAATTTAATATTAATCTTTTGAATACTTAGTTAAAAGATAGAACAAACAAAGCCTTTTTAAAATATTAATTAAAAAAATATAAAAGAAATTTCCTTTTTTTTAAATAAATAAATTAGTAAACAATTTCTCAAATTAATATAACAAATAAAAAAATTTTTTACTTTGAAATCTACAAAAAATATTATTAAAATGAAAGATATTGGTCAAAGTCTTCTCAACTTAAAATATAAAATAAAATATGCAATTCTGTGGTAATTATACTTAGATAAGCTAGTTTATTAATATCTATCCTATGGAATTCTTCTTTTATGGGATCTTCTATTAGTTAATTGAAAAGCTCAGTAAATAATTTCATAATTTATTTTAATAACAGGAATCAATTTATCAGATCAATGTAATTTCAAGCTTAAATAAAACTTCATTTGCAAAAATTTGTAATAAAAAGATCTTTTAAAATGGTAATTTATTGTTAATAAAATCATTAAGTTTTTAATTTATTTAAAAGAATAGAAATCTAAACATTTCTCTATTAAACATTTTCTTAAGTTTAACCTATTTTTAGAAATTCTTACTCATATTGAATTTAGAAATTAGGTAAATGAAAACTTAGATTTGTGATTGATTAGCATGCTTGTTCAAATAATTTGTATAAAATGCTCTATAATAATATTATCATTCGGTTTAAATTCTACTCATTACACTTTTTACATAAAACCATAATCAATTAAATATTTTATTTTAAAATTTAAATTTCCTTTTTCAATTTGGGTTATAGTTAATTTTTAAAATATGGTACCCGACTAAGCAATACCGCTTTTATCCACAAAAAATAAAAAAACAAATAGCTTAAATTAGAATAAATTTAATTACTATAAATAAATCATTATAGGAATGTGGAGAAATGTAATTATGATTATAAATAATTATAATAAATTATAAATTTTGTTACATTATTTAACCTTTTAAAGAGATTAATAATAGAAATTATAATATGACTATTCACCTGAGCTTTGTTAGCTTTACTAACTTTTCATAGAGTGCATTAACATCTTTTTATTTATGTGATGTACACGAAATTGATAAATGCTTATTTACTGACTATCTATCAAAGTAAAAGCCACCGCTTTCTAATTTTTCTGATGGCATACATTAAAGCCACATTATAGTATCTGACCCTTCTTCACATTTTCTTAAATCGTTTTTAAACTTTTTATGGAAATCTGGCATAGCTTAAGTGAGTGCAGGAGTATCAACCCATCCAGGATGCATAGAATAAAATTAAATTCCCTTAGATTTTGTATAAAGTTCTGCCCATTTTTCACATAAAGCAACTTATTATCTCTTATTCTTAGCATATTATCTTTACCCATCAAGCTTCTTTTCCTTCTCCTAATTAACATCTTCTACTTCTAGTTATTCAGTATACATACCACCACTGCTAACTACAATTACTTTTGGAGTTCTTTTAGTGCTGTTAAAAGTTTTTTCTAAAGTAGGTATAAATAATTCATTCATTAAGAAAAGACCAGCGACATTAGCAGCAAAATTGTATTCTAAACCATCTTCTGTCTTCTAACGCTCATGGATCATTGTACCAGCATTTTAAATAAGTCCATCTAAAGGAAGGTTTAATTGATTATATTCTTGAACAAATTATCTTACTGATTTTAAATCACTCATATCACAGAGATGAAGTTAGATATCCTTAGACTTCTAAGATTCTTACTTTAGGTTATCTAAAGCTTCTTAACCTCTTTATTTATTTCTGCAAACTAAATGTATATGAGCACCTCTATTAGCTAATTAAAGAGCTGCAGAATAACCAATACCACTATTTGCTCCTGTAATCACTATGTGTTGACCCGATAAATCTACTTCTGTGTCTTTTTCATTGAATTTCTTCATGTTTTTAGCAAAGCCTTTGTTAGTAAACTCAGACTTTCCTTTGACAATAAACTATAATAATCTAATTGTATGCATCTTTATTTGTTAGAAGGAGTTTGTTTTTTTTTTTCAATTTAATATTTTTTTTTAATTATCAAATTTCAATCATGACCAATAATTAATTTAAAAGCATCTTTATTATAAAAAAATTGAATATTACAATAAAAATGTAAATTAAATTTTTTAGTAAATTAGTTCTTTCTAGAAGCGATTACTTATAAAATTATGATAAGATCATCATTAAGATCTACCGAGATATATAAATCCAAATATAGAAGTTTCTGAATTACAAAAATTTACAATTAATTTATTAATTAGAATTAATCTATCTCATTATCTGATTGATTTACCACAAATAGAGATTTGGTAATTAGATTACACCAAAAACATTAAATAAATTTTGAGACAATTTTATATCAATAAAGAAAAAAGAATGATATTTCCTATTTAAATTTTTAATTTAATAAAAAGTTCTCAAACCAAAATCAATATTAAAAATATACCCATTCAACTAGGCTTACAGATGTAAAATAATTAAAGCAATTAAAAAATAGCACTAATTATTATTTAAATTTAATCATTTAAAGTTTATAATCTCTCTCCAAATGTTACATAAATTTAAATGTGCCTTACATTTTTTAATTTAATTTAAATGATCTGCTTTTTTTTAGGAAAATATATGGTAAAAGCCAATTAAATGAGACATAATACTATGTATTTAAACAATAATTTAGTGGAAAATGGATGATAAAATTCTGTAGATGGTATTATTAATTTATACTTACAGTTGAAAAGCAAACAACAGAAAGCAAATATATACATAATTATAGCAATTAAAATTAACATAATTTAATGATCAAACTTTGAAACCAGTGTGGATAGCAGAAATACCGAAACTTAAATTTTTGTAAGAGGAAAATTTAAATCCAGCATCTTCAATCATACGCAATAATGTTTGTTAATCATGGAATTTATCAATACTTTCAGCCTGTTATAAATAAATTTTATTTTACATATTTTTATGATTAAATGATAAAAAATAATTACGAGATATTGGTAAGATTCAGCATCTCCAACAACATATTTACCAACTAAAGGAAGGAAATTCATGTTATATTGCTTATAAATTTCGCTAATAGGGAATTACTCTACTTTAGAGAATTCGAGGATCATAATTCTACCTCCTTTTTTAAGGACTCTGTAAGCTTCACTTAAAGCCTTATCAATTCTGGGGACATTTCTGATACCGTAAGCTTAAATTTAAAATATTATAATAAATCCTAATTGATTGATAATTATTTACCTATTGTGTAAGCATCAAATGTATTATCTTCAAAAGGAAGAACTTCAGCATTACCGCAAACAAAATCAATATCTTTTTTATTTAGATTTAATTTAATTAATAATTTGCCTAATATTAATAAGAATAATATTGTATCTACCATTATTAGATAAACTTTTTTCGAGAGCTCTTCTCTTACCAACTTCGAGCATACTTTCGTTGATATCAAATACTGTTAACTTCAAATCTTTTTAATTATAATTTATATGAATTGGATTAGGTGACCTATCTTTCTAAAGTTAATTTATATTTACTCTTTGAGTTAAGAGAACTTCTAGATTTATGCTTTTCAAGGATTCTGAAAGCTATATCACCAGTACCACCAGCAACATCAAGAACCTTAGCAGGGTGTTCAATAACCTAATCCTTTTCTTAAATTCTAGTAGGTCTTAAAACTCCAAGATCATTAACAAATTCTTCCTTCCAACATCTATGGATACCCAAACTCAAAATATCATTCATAATATCATACCTATGTTAAAGAAAGAAATAAATTTAATATCATAATACTGAGTAATTTTTCATTTAGAGTTGATATTTGAGCAAAACAGCTTTTGTTTTAATTGAATAGTTAATTATTTGTTTACTTGTCAGCAACTGAGTGGAAAACTTAGTTAACCATGGATTGTTTTTAATTGATATCAACCTTTTTGTATCCAAAATTTGCTTCTTGGGTAGTAGCCTTTATTTTATAATAAAATAATGTTCATAATGCTAATGAATCCTTTATAAAATTGCCCTATTAATAGTGAGAATATATTACTCCGCTATTTTGGGTTTCATTGGAGGAGAAACATCTAGCTCCCTTGAAAACAGTTTAACTTAATTTAACAATATTTCTGGAAATCATTTACTCTAAATTTAATTAAGATTTTAATCTTTTTTTATAAAATTAATGTTGTCTTTATCTAAAGAGATATTACAATTTGAAGATATTGCTTCAAATTTTGATTAACAATTATTTATGCATAAAGAGAAAGTTCTAAATCATTTAATGAATCTAACTTTATATCGGATTTTGTTGTGTTTTGGTAAAGAATTAAAAAAGATAGTAATATTTAGATCTGTTAAAATAATTGAAGCAAGCATGTATGGAAAACTATTAATTTATAATATAAATTAGTACAAAATATATTTAGATTAATATAAAATTTTATGGTGATGATAATATGAAATCTATCTAACATATTAAATAGTTATAATAGTAACTAAATCAGCTACTGATATCTTCAGTTTTCTTATTAGTCTTTTGTTAACTTCTATCTTCAATTGAAGCTTTTTAATTATCTTCCTAATCATTAGGTTCATTATTTTCTAAATCTTTGAGTTCTTTATTTTCTTAGATTATATTTTATCCTTAATGATGCTCTTATTGATGATCTGTTGTTTTCGTATGAGTTTAAGGTAAGGAGTTTGAGACTTAATTCTTGTTTTCAATTTAGTTTTGAGATGTCTATCCTTATTATTTTGATTCTTATTTGGATTGCTATGATTTATTCTATTGAATGTTTTCATGAGAATTATCCTTCAATAAGTGCTCATTTTACTAATTTAAATTACTTCTTTGAGATAATTAAGATGGATTCTTTTCAACATTAGATTATTCTGTGTGTAGTTTATTGAGATTTATATTTTGGGGAATATCTAGCTAGTTTGGGGAGTTAGAGTTTCTACTGATAGATTCATTCACTTTAATTTGATAATTGTTGTTTGTTTCATTTACTTAAGTATTACCCTATACTTCATGTTTAGAAGTCCTGGAAGGTGGTAAACTACTTTAATTCTTTTGTAAGTGGGTTAGATGTTAATCTTTATTTGTATCTGGAGATTTATCTAAGTGGTCAGTCTCATTTACTCTCATATTGCTTAAAGTGAATTCATTTTATTCTTACTTTTATTAAACTACATGAGATTAATTACTCTTATTTATATTTTTAGTCGTCTTTTAGCTTAAAGTAAGAGCATTTTCTCTAGGAGTACTCATAATTGAGTCATCTTTATGATTACTATGATTATTTTCTTTATGATTACTATGATTATTTTACTTAATCTCCTCAGTTTAACTTATTATCTAAATTGGATTAATCGCAGTGGCTTATGCTTCTTTGTTATCAGTTGATTTGAAGTGAGGAGATTCCTATTAAGATTAAGGAACTTCAAGAATTTTATGTGAAGGGTTGTTATTGTGATTATTGAGACTGTTTTCTTAACTAATATATTAGATGTGAGATTATGACCCATTTTAGGATAGTCTTTCAGTGGTAGGATTATCTTCTCTGATGAATTTGGTTGAGTTATTGTTCACTTTCTTCTTTAATTCCTACTGCCTTTAGTTAGATTCAAATTCAGTTCTAATTTGATCATCTTCAGTGTAGAAAGCTTTGATATTCTCTTCAACCAGATCATCTCTTTCTACATTAAATCCAATTTAAGTTAGCATAGATCCAATAGGATTCTCATTTCCACCATAGACCTTTTAAAGTGAACCATACAGACAAATTGGTACTTCATTTTCAGATATGTCCAAATTAAAGTTTGAAAAATTATCTTCAGTTTGAAGTTTTTATAGTCCTAAAGTTTTTCTGTAACCTTTTGCAGTAGCAAAGATTAGGTTAACAATTTGATTTGTGTCAAGATTAATAGTCCCTTAAACATATTTAATATAATCCCCTTCCTCCTATTCGTCAACATCAAATTCATCAGTTACTTATAGCTCTTCATTAAATATGATATTAGTATTTTGATTTTAAATGATATGTAATTCTCCTTAAATGATCTAAGAAGTCTTCTGCAAACGATAATTGCATTAAATACCAATAATACCTTAGTCATCATGAATAACTTTAATATATACTATTTTATGATGATAATTCTATTTTAGTGTAATTCTATCAGTAAATCTAACACTATCTTCTGTTTCGATACCTATCTATGCATCTCGAAGAGTCAAAGGGATAAGGATTTATTATTAGGGAGAAATACCATGTTGAGAGTTTATTAAATCATCTTTATTCATATTAGATTATTACAATAATACATTACTTTAATTTGGAGTGTTCTTTTCATCATTCTAAAATCTGGTTGGAGAATAAGAATTAAACTCTTCTACAGATTGATTTACATTAGACTTCTTTGATAATCTTTAATTAGATTATTATTATTATTACTATTACTATTTTGAATTTGAGGATGAACCTGATTAATTAGAAATCAAGGGCTTATTTTGAGAAGACTAAACTGATTAATTACCCTTTTTTTATTGTGGAGAACGGCTGCTGTTAATGTTTGGCTCAAATGACGAATATTATGGATTGTTATTCCCTCTAGCTTATTCATTAACTCCAATGCTGAATGGTAAAGGCTTTCTAGCTGATTTTATGCCTGATTTGCCAGGTGAATTTTACTATGATATATTTTTAAAAATACACTCTTATTATTGGATTAGAATAAAAAAGTATTTACGTTTTGATTTGAGTAAGGTATGTTTGTAGAGGGGTTAGAAATAAGCTTTTTGCTTGTTAGAGAATCTTATTAGGTCACAATTGATTTAGGATTAGGACTCTTAGATTTATTTTTATTCGTACTTGTTTGAGGAAGGAGTTTTTTCTTAGGTATCACTCTTTCTTATTTGATAGGGGTAGCGTACTAAATAGAATTGTTGGTTTGATCTGCACCTGGAAAATAATTATTGTCAATGTTATCATTCTCATCAATTGATATGTTGTTATCTGTAATTTAAATTTAGTTATAACTCTATTGTTCATTTAAATTTTATTTCTAACGTTTGAGTTGGTTCAATTAAGATTATAGGTTATTACTTTACCTATCTCGGGTTAAGAGTTACTGTTTTAATGAAATAATTTCCTAATTTTTTTAGGAAAGGATAGTCTTCAATTCATTTATTTCGTTATTAAGCTTTTTCTCACTCACAATTTTTGATTTTTTATATACTCTAGCTTTTTATAAGAGATCATAAAAATTAGCTTCATTATATTCCAAATTCTAAAACTCAGGATCTACAAGTTAATTTTATGAAATAAGTGCAGCATTACTATCTATACTTGAGTTATTATTTCCTCCTAACCTGCTTCTATCAAGAGGTCTTAAACTTTCAGATCTTCTTGGATGATTGCTATTAAGATTACCTGATTTTCTATCTCTAGATATTAGATTATTTAATGACGATTTTTATTTTTCAAAAGTATTGTCTTGCTCATTGTACACAAAATTTGGTTTAACATTGTTCTTTTCACATAATTTTTTATATTCCTTTTCCATACTTAAAAATTCCCTATATTACTTATTAAATTTGTCATCTTAATCACTCAGCTTTGTCTGTAATTCTTTTATTTTTTGCTTTAATGCATATTTCTCATTATGATCATCATTTCTCTTGTGGACTTCTTTTTTATCTTCCTCCTAAGCAGCAGTTATTTTCTGTAATTTCTTAGTCAATTCGAGCTCTTTTTTTACTATTTTGACCTCTTAATCTTTACTCTTTAGCTCATTTTCTAATTTCATAACCTTTTCAAAATGACCTCCTTCGTAGACTTAGCTTTGTAGCTTTTTGTTATCCCTAAAACAAATTCATTAATATAATAAAGGGATTTATAAAAATTATTTTTTACTTTTAGATTGCATCTATAAGTTTGTAAGCATTATTAAGTTCTTATTTAAGAACTTAATCACTGCTTTGGTTATTTATTCTTCCTTTATTGTTAATATTTTTTTAGTTCTTTTCAATCACAACGCTTAATTTATCACTCAAGGCTTTTAACTCTTCTCTTAACTTTTCATTCTATTAACGCAGTTTTATGAATTCCTAAGCTGACTGTTAATCATTATTGACATTTTTATCTCCAGAATTTTGTTATTTTATAAATTCATTTGCATCATTTAATTATAAATGAGACTTTTCAACACCTTCCTCTCCATTTTAGTTCTTATTAGCGCTTAGTCTTTAGATACTAAGTCTCTTTTTAGGTGTCATGATACTCCCTTATCCATTTTAGCTTTCTCTACTACTTTTCTTTCCACTGATAACAATCTTACCATGATTATTCTACTTTAAGATTAATTCTCTTTCTTGTTAATTTAGCACATGAGCACCTAATGGTACTTCATCATTCTCATTAGATTTTTTATCACTTTAATTTTGTTTGTAATTGCTATTAGATCTTATCTTATTTTCTAAAGTTTTTTTAAATTGTAATCTATTATTTATTCTCATGAATTCAAATAATTACCTTCATTCTTCTAACCCTAATCTTCATTCTATACTTAGGATCTTTATGTATTTGGTCCATTCTTTTAATCATGCTCATCCATATATTAAATACTATTTTGCTTTAAGTAATCTTCTTACTCTTCTTAATCCCCTCCACTTATAACGGATATGGATTATCCACCTTTGAGGTTGTTCTTATCTTCCTCTTATTATCCTTATTGATTATGCTATATGGGATGATCTAAATTCTCCTAGCTATTTATTTAAAAATGTCTTAGTAATGTAATTAGATGTTTGAATATTCTCACCTTTATTATTAGTCTTCTTCTTAGTCTTGCTCTTCATGATTGAAGTTTTCAGGCTAATGATTAGAATCTTCATTATTCTAGTCTTAATGATGAATATCGTGCTGACTCATTATGGATGACTATTTAATTCCTTTTATTTCTAAATTGTTGCTTATACAACCTATTTTTTAAGTAGTTAACAAAGGTTGTTATTTCTTGATATTTTTAGCGAAAATAAATATTTTGTAATAAATTTATTGTTTAGTTTAGATAATTATTGATTGATCTGTTAATTATTGCAATTTATCATAATATAAGGAGAGGTTATTATTGAATTTTAGATTATAATTAATAATTAGCGCGATTTGTCATAGAAATACTATCACTCAAATTATTGGATTCAGCTCCTCCACTCAATAACAAAAGGACAAAAATTTTAATACTCATTTTAACCTATATTTTTCTATTTGATCATAGTAACATATAAGTTGGAAACTTTTAATACGGTAGCGGTGCTTGCAAATAAATTTTTAATTTTTGAAAGAGGGATTCATTCATGTATGTAAAGTGCAAGATATTTAATCACTCAAATTACTACACACATAGACAGATAATTAAATAAATTACATAAAATTAAAACAATAAAAAATAGATGATGTGTGTGTGTGTGCATGTACACAAAATATATTTATTACATTTCTAACTGATTCCTTCTCATAATTCTATCTCTTCATCATTATTTTAAATGTAATTCTTTCCACTATTTTTATTGTTACTATTGTGATAATTCCCATCTTCTTAATCTGTAAATTGCTGATCATATGAGTTATTTGTTTTATGTAGGCTAGAAATATCTTTTTCAAAGTTTTCTTAATCATAGTCATCCTATTATTGAGTATTTAACTTAGAATTTTAATTAACCTTTCCAATGTGCACTGAGTCTTTCTTGCTATTTCCAGAGTTCTAATAAGTGTGATTTAAGGTATTAAAACTATTATTAGATTAATTATTGTAAGAATTTTATTATATTCCTGCAATCTATTTATTTCCTTAATTAGTGCTTATATTTTAACTATTATATGATTTCTTTGTAGGATGTATCTAATATTTTAATTACTATAATTTCTATTACTTTTCAGTCTAGTGAGATTAAGTTTAATTGATTAAATGAACTAAAGATTCTTCACTACTCTTTTTCTTCTGAGCAGGATTAACATAGTTGCTATTATCATATGCTATACTAGCTTCTTAAGATCCATAATCTCTTTTAATAATATCTAAGTCCATTAAATACTACTTAATACTACTTTTTATACTTATTTCAATATCAATCCAGCCTTTTTTACGCATATCCTTAACCATATAATTAGGCAGTTTTTGAGTTTATTTATAATTTCTGAGATCATAATGTATCTATTGAATTTAATTAAATATTAAATATTTAATATAAAAAAATTTAAATTGTATTTTACCTAATGTACTCCTGATTAAAGGTAATAAGGGGTGAGATCTAATTCAAAATCACCAAGGAAATGTTCTCCATTATCAAGAGGAGTCCATTTATAAAGACCTATATACATAATTCTTGATTATTTTAGCTCCCTTAAATAGAAGAATTCATTAATAACAGCCTTAGAGAAATCTGAATAAACTTCAGGGTTAGTTCTTCTTATTTCATGAATAGAGGCCTAAATTTCCATGAAGTATTTTTCAGTTTCGGTAGAAATGGGTAAAAAGTTTACAAAGGCAATTTCTTTAACATTAATTACTAAATGAACACGTTGATCCATTAACTCTTAATTGTTTTCATCTAGAGGTACACCATCTAACAATCCAAGCATATTATTTAAATTCATTCCATTTTTGCTTTTAGCAAATGATGGAACTTTCCTCTCTTTGAAGTCATGGAATTTAGATATTTATTTCAACAATTTCTTTTATTTCTAAACATCTTTTTTTAAGTTAGATTTGGTAGGAATAACTGGTGGTAATTTCAACATTCTTTACACAATTTTATTGTTTTCAAAAGCTATTCTCTCTTATTCCTTTTATCTTTCAATCGAAGCACTTACATGCTTATTTAAAGAAGCCAAATTAATTGAAGAATTAATTCTTCTTCTCTTACCATCTCTACTTAAAGAAATATTTCTATCCTGAGAAACTTAGTTTCGTTATCTAAATCTATCATCTCCCATCAAATCAATAGGATTGAATTACCCAGTAGATTAATTGTTATTATAATTTTTGTAAAAATTAGGGTTATTATTTGAATCAGCATTATTATAAATTTTATGAGTTTCCTCCTCATCGTTATAGTTGTTGCCCTCCGTTTTTAATGCTCTATTCTAATTATCTCCCATTAAAGTTTGGGGTTGATTTTCTTTATTATTATTGTTATTATTAATTCCGTTAGTACTATTTGGATTCTAATTTGTTGAATGACTTTAGTTATTCATTCCTAAATAATGATTTCCTGCTCCATCAAATTAATTTAAATTAGGATTACTACTCATATTTTTAGGATTAATATACCCTCTTTAACTTTAATCCCCTACATTACTTTAAGATCTATTCATCTTATGAGGGAAATTCTAATTATGATTAAAAAATTTAGCATTTTTATTGTCTTACTAACTTAAAGGGATAGTATTTGGATCATCTATTTAATCAGAGTTTCTGTTATAATTAGTTAAATTGTTAATATTTCTACTAGATTCTGTATTTGCTGTATATGTTCTTAGCCTAGTCCTGGATGTGCTAGGATTAAAGTTAATACCAGATTTCATTCCTTAATTTGAAGATAGATATTAAACAGATTCTTTAAAAGTTTAATCTTTTATACCTCTCATAATTGAAAATTTACCCTTTTAAATTTCTTCAAGTTTAGATATCAGAGCCTTATTCTCTAGCTTCTATAATCTTTTTTATTCATCTTCTTTAAAAAGCCTATTTTATATTTTCTTTTTTTCTTTATCTTCAACAAATTTTTTATCAACTGATACACTGCGGATTAGTTCTCCTTTTAGTTTTTAAGATTTAATATTTTAAAGCTTCATAATATGCTACTTATATTCTCTCTTTTCGTCATGCTCTAGATGTGTTTTTTTTAAAATATATGTTGGCCCTTTCATTTCCTTAGAGGATTTAGTGAAAAAAATGTGTAATTTGCAATTTTGTAAATAAACTATTCTTTTGTTTTTACAAATTTATGAATAAAAAATATAAATTCTTTAACTTAAGATTACTAATTATTGGATTTGATTATGCCTATAATTTCTCATAATATTCCATCTAATAGTTTAAAATACCATAAAAAATTCAGGAAATTAAAGAAAATAATTAAAGATAATTTTTAACCATCCCTTCTAAAAAAAGTATTTAAATCTTAATAAACACCCATTGCTTGATATTAGATTTTAATAATAAATTAGTAAAATTAACATTAACTTATAGCTAAATTTCTAAAAATTAGATTATTAATATAACTTATAAATAAATATTTATTATTTTCAATTTCCGAAAGACTTATTAATCTATTTTAAATCTCATTACTAAATGTGTTCATTATAATATCTACCTTCATATTTCAGTATTATAAGATAATAATTTCTTAAAAATTCATATTTCTTAAATCAAAAAAAATTGACCATTTTAAATGTAGTTTTTTGGAAATAGTAGATTTTAAATTAAAAATTACAGTAAAATTCTATAAAATTTGAAATCTATTATAAAATTAGTTAAGTTAATTTAAGATTTATCAATTTCAAACATAAATAAATATTAGTGAATAATGAAATATTAGAAAATATTTCATGATTTAAATTTAAAATCTTCCTTGGTAAGGAACATAGCCCTTCTTTTGAAATTATTCATAGTTGTACCAGCTGTTTTGCTGAGGGTGTTAGCCAAAGAATACTAAGTATGCCTATCAAGTAATTCTTAATTATTTCTTTCCTAATTTAGATTTAATATTTACAAATTATTTATCTTAAAGTGAAACTGTTTTTAAAAATATAATTACTCTGCTTTCTCTCAAAAATTATTTATTTAAACTGACTGAAAGCATTCTATCATCCACACTCATTCTACTGCTCAATTTAAAATATTTACGAGGAGAATTCTAAATAATTTAATTAAAAAATTAATCAATCTATTATAAATTTATAAATAATATTAGTACTGCTTTAGATGAGCAACTACAATTGTGTAATTTATCTGTAAATGTTAAATTCATGGTATCTCTATTATCTTTAACTGAATTGAATTTTTCAATTTCTAATTTTTTCTTCTATTGTATTGTCTTTTCTAAGGACATATCTACTTATTACTGTAATCAAATGGTAAGATAAATTAGTTGAATATAAATCGATCTTACTTTCTGTTTTACACTATTGTCTAGAGATTTTGCAATTTTATTAATGTAATAATCTGTTGTATTTTAGCTTCTAAATTCTGCCTTTTATTTTATTTTTTCTAATCTTTCATTTGATCTTTATATTTTTTCCTTTTTATCCTTCATTATTCTCTCATATCTTTACTCTACTATTGAGAGTCTCTCTTTAAGCCTTTCACCATTTTCTTCATTTAAATCTATTTAATTCTATGATATTATTAAAAATAACTCATAATATTTCTAATCGATTAATTATTAATTAATTACATTCTCTTCTTAAACTCTATTTTTACTTCTAATGTAAGATAATCTTTAATCTTGAGGTATTCTAATTGCAAATTAAGCTAGCTACTTCTCTTCTTTCTTTTTAATAAATTCTAGCTAGTTATTTTTAAGATCTTCAATTTGCTTACTTTATAAAGAAAGCATATCTTGAGTTAGCTATTTAATTTAAAAAATAGATTTTTACAGATTGATAAAAATATCTAGTAAGTTATAGTTTACTTCGATATACTTTTGTTTTGTATCACTACTATGCTAAATAAAGCTTCTTGCTTTTTATTATCTCTTTTCATTATATTATTACTTATTATTCTAGCATTTATTAATCATAGAATCAAGTTTTATCATTTTTTATTAATTTTTGTTCATATTATCATCATAAATCTTTTATTAATTGCTGATGCTTCTTACATATTTATAAAAACTATTCTCCATAACGCTATAAGATCCTATTATAATAACAATAATAATAATATTCACTATTAAGACAAAATTAAATTTATGTGTTATAAATGTAATTCAAAATATACCTTGCACTTTTGTTTATAGTTCAGTACCATAATGGGAAGGGAATCTATCTCTTTTTGATATTCCTAAATTTTTTGAAGTCAAAGAAAATGGTTAACTTAAATTTGCAATATGCTTATCTTTATTACTTGTTGTAAAATTTTTAGGAACATTATAGTATTCTAATTCATCTGGTTGTGTATTTGAAAGAGGTGTATGAAATTCTACAAGAGAATGATTCATCCTGCTAGTTTGAGATTATTACTTTACAGGAGGAGTTTAGTGAAATGATCCATTTAGAGACTTGTTCATCTTCCAAAAGTATTAATTCTTATTTTTGTAATTGATGCTATGGAAAGAAAGAATAATTAAAAGTAATTGAAAACTAAGGATTTTACAAATTAATTAAACAAATTACTTATTATTTTTGGTTATTTAATAACACTTTGATTAAATTTATTGGTTCCCTTTCCCTACCGTATCCCTGATTTTTACTTAATATAACATCGAATTATTGAGAGAATACTTTCTAAAACACAATATTTGCAGTTAACCAAAATATTGTTTTCCCAATAAAAAATTAATGGTTAATAAACTTCTAAATTTCTAATTCAACAAATTCATAGAATTCCTTAATTTATTTTTCATTCTAAAAACAAAAAATAGTATCATTTAAATAAAAATAAATTTTTGCTATCAAGTTTTAAGTTTTATCATATTTAGTTGTAAAACTTGAATACTATAATACTATTAATTTTGTTATTCCCTTATTCTTTAAAATTTATTTTTATAGCCATATCGAAATGATTGATACATCGTTGTCTTAATCAGTTGGTTTTTCTCACCAAATTAAAATAATTTCGCATCTTAAATATAAATATTGAAGATTTCAATCATAAAACTAAAAAAAATGTTAGAATTTATAAGATTTATTAGCAATTATATTTCTATTGAAGGGCATTTTAATTATTCTTAAAAGGTTACTCTTTAAAAAATACCTCAAATAAGCTATTTACAGAAAATATTCTGGTCAGTCGATGAAGATACTTATTATACTAAATGGTAAATTCTTTTATAATGATTGACTCAAAAAATACTAATAAAAGTAATTTAGAAGATATTCTACTAATAATTCGAAATAAAATGTATCAATAATAAGACTAATAAATACGTATATGGTGTAAAATCATCACTTGAGAATGATATTATCAAAATTCTTTTAGTTTTTATCTATCAAATTTCTCTAAACCTTAATTTTATTAAAATATTTGTACTATAAGTATAGCAACATTTCTGCTTTAGAAAAATTAATTAAATTAAGAATTAACTAAAAAATAATTTGTATTGAATAATTGAAAGTAATTACTTTAAAAATGAATACCAATTAAGAAGAAACAGACAACTAAAAAGCACAGACAAACAAGCAAAGGAATTGCATCCATCATACAACATAGAGACCTAACTGGTTTTGTATAGATTCAAACTGCAATGAATAGGTTAGATTTGCATGTGGTGATTGCTTTTTAGACTTCCCTCACTATCAGCATTAGCACAAGAGATTGACTGAATATGAAACATTAGTCAAAAAGAGATGTCATGAAAGAACACCTAAGTTGAAAGAACTCCAATAAATTAGCCAAATCAGAACTTAAACATCTGAATTATTTAAATCAATTCGTACTGATTTTTAAACACAGATCGACAATCTAGAAGGATCTGTCGAAAAGTAGATCAGATTAATAGAACATAATTTCAGCAGTCGTATGTTAACAGAGTTTTATCAAAAGGTTAGGAATCTTTCTAACAAATTGTTGTTTGTTAGATTTTTATTCTGTGAAGAAGAACTTAGTGATTTATCTCTTTAGCTTTATAATCACCCTTAATATCTAGAACCTGCCATTGAAAAAGAAAATAAAAAGCGTGAATAGATTAGTAACTAATTTAAAGATCACCTTACTAACATTAAAGATATATATGATCAATTCTCAAGCAAAATATAAGAATTATCAACTAATTTCTAGGCTTTCTCTCCTAACACTTTCAATCTTGATACTTTCGCTTAAAAGGTGACAAAAATTGATGAAAATAAACCTGCCCATAGTCTCCCTATTCGTAAAGTTCTTACTCTTACTAATAATAGAGTTATGAGTTTTTCTGATGATACTACAATGTAAATTTTCGACTAGGGCTTTTAGCTTATTAATACTATTAAGCATGATTCTAAAATTACACAAGCAGATATTCTCTCTGAGAATCTTGTTGTTATATCATCTTCAGATTATAAGATTTCTGTTTACAACATAGAAAAAAGTAAATTTTTTATACAATAGACCAAACTTTCATTTCTATCACAAAATTAAATTTTTGGTTGATTCACAATCATTGAATTTTGAACTTAGTATCAACAAATTTATTAAATTGTTAATAAATAAAATAAATAGGTGAATTAGTAAAATAGTACACAGGTCATACCGAACCAATTTTAACTCTTAAAGCCATAAGCGAAAATAGATTTGTATCAGGTGGTATCGATCGCAATCTCTTTATTTGGAGTTTAGATTAAGATTAACCTATAGGCAAGCAAGAAGATTCCAATGATGGATTTGTTTATTCAATTGAAAAAATTGGTTTGAATAAATTTGTTTCATGTGGTAGTGAGGATGGAAAAATTAAAATTTGGGAAGACTTGAAAGTTGTTCAAGCTCTTAATGGACATTCAAATAAGGTTTAATTCTTAAAATACCTGCAAGGATTAAATGTATTAGTTTCTGTTGATGAACATGGTGTAGTCATGTTATGGAATCTCTCAGATTTGACATTAATATTCGTATTAAAATTCTTTATTACTTCTTTAGATAATTTAATTTTTAATTTTTAATCTAATAGCAATTTAGAGAGGAATTCTCAGACACTGTAGTTGATATTGTTTAAATTTCTGAAGATTCTTTCATGGCACTTGGCACTGAGTAAAATATAAAGGTATTCAAAATTGAATTTGAAATAAATGAAAATGGTGATACAGAATTAACTGGTAGCAATGAGCTACTTGATAAAGTTACTATGATTTAGGGCAAACCAGTTAAAACTATTTCCTCTATAATGAATTTCTCTACATATTTAAATGTTAATACTCTCACTAAATTTGATGATTATATCATTGTAGGAGGTTGTTAGGATGGTCATCTCGTTATTATAAAATGATAAATTCATTAAATATATCTATAATTAATATACTGTTTATATCCTTTAATTTTCTAATGTTAAATATCTTAATATTTTAAATTATTTTCAATCATTTGCTAATCAATTTTACAACATATGCTTCTTTTTCTTAGTCATCTTCTTTAATAAATTTTACACAAAAAATTGTGGAGTTAATTTATCAAATAATAATTAAATCTATTCGATTTTCAAAAAATCAAACTATTAGATTTATTTTATCTCAAAAGAAATATTTATTTTTTATCAAATAACTAAACAAATACATTTAACTAACTATGTAACTATGGTTTAAAATTGAATAAAATTCGAGTAGAAAAGTAAAATATTTTATCTCTAATATATACAAGTTTATATGTAGGATTTATCAAGGGATTATCAATAATATAAGTGGATAGATGTAAATAGTATAATTGTTCATTTCAAATGATAGAATTTTGGTATAGTAGCTTTTAAGTTTTATTAAAACTAATTAGCTAGCATTTAATTATCATCAGGAATTTTAATTAAGTTTGTGTTAGGAAGGGATATTTATAGAAATCAATTTGGTTTGTATTTGAATGTTACCTTCTTCTCAAGGTCAGGATACTAAGCACAGATTGATTTAGTAGCTTCATAAATAATATCTATGAATTATTAACGATTTGGTATGATAAATAGTCTGGGTTCCTCTGATTATTTACTTTTAATGTTTTATTTTGATACTAGTTTTGTTTCTATTGATTCTTCAGAGTTTACTTTAGATTCCTCTTCATCTTAATCTTTAATGCTAATTCTGAAAGATTATTTGGCTACTTATTCTTTTTACTAGTCTTTCAGATTAACTTAAATGCTTGTTTAACTATTTAATTATTACTATTGATCTCCTTCCTTTTTCTTTTAATTTTAATAAAGATATTTTAAATTATTAAATTTAGGATTAAAATGAAATTACATCTTAGATTGTTCTGGTAGATTTTGGAACAGTCAGATATATCGAAGTTTTCTTAACATTATAAAGTTATTTTATTTTTTATTTGTATTCAAATAAATTTCTTGAAAAATAATTTTAAAGTGCAGTTCTTTTCTGATCTACTTGATTAAATGATTGTTGGACGTTTTAAATTATTCTCTTTGAAAGGGATGCATTTTTTTAGGCAGCTGCCTCTACCTTTACATCAATAATTTCTCCAATTAAATCAAAATAATATTTTTCCCACATTCTAAAGAGTAACTTCTTGAAATTTATAATTCTCTAATGGAAAATTATAAATTTATTGACAATCTTTTTACTACACTCAATGTATTTTAGGATTTTGTTAACATTATTAAATCTAGAAGCGTTCTATTGCAAAGCATATATCAATACATTCTCAGCTTCAGCTTTTACTTTTTTCTTTTTTACTTGTGCATAAGAATTAAGGACATATTTAGATTCAAGAATAACTCTTAAATTGATATTTTAACCACCAATCTTTATTGAAATATTAAAAAAGAATAAATATAATTGTTAAACTCAGTAAGTTAATTACTTTTCTAGCCTTTGTTTTATATCTAAAGAATGGGCGTAAAAGAGAGAAGGCCATATCTCTCATTAATCTTTATCTCTCTTTGTGCTTTTACAATTTAATAGCTAATTTCTTTGTTGAAAGGACCATCACAATTGTAGTGAGCCAGACTAAGTCAAATGTTTTCTTTTAAAATTTCTTTATCTCAATTAATTATTTCAAAGCCTTTTCTTATTTTTCTTTTTCCTTTATTTTTAATTTAAAAGACATTTTATTTTATTGATTGATATTGAATAAATAACAATAAAACCTTTTCTTATTTTAATGAAGTAAGCTAAATTATATGATTCTCTATTATCTAATTCTTCTGTTCTTAAGCCTATATTATCTTTTATTTCTTTTATTCAAGGAAATTTCTCTTCTTAAAAGCTATGTCACAGGCATTTTCAGTTTTTAAGCTTTCAATATTCTTTTAAATTAAATTCTAGCCACCACCAATAGCTCCAATTTTCATTCTTCTTTTTTCAAGAATATTTTTAACCTCATCCCTCAACTATCTATTAGATAATTCAAAACAAGATAATTTATACTCTTACTTTTAAACTAATTATCCTGCTGAGTTAGAAATGTAAGGAGCTGTGTCTCTATAATCTTTTAAGTTTCTAAAGATTTCATAATTTGTGCCAAAACTAACATGTAAACGTATGATTGCTTCATCATTTGAATAAATTGAAAAGTAAAAATATTCTTGGGTAGTAAAATACCCAGTATTATTGTCACATTCAAATGAAAAGACATTTCCTTGAAGATTGTAGTCACAATTAAATTAACTTGGAGTTGGAAATTCTTTACTCACCATTATTTTATAATTTAACACTTTATCTTGATTGATTTTTACTCTCAAAGGGCTTTATTCTCCTTTTACTCTGATACAGAAATAGGTAAAGTCATTAACACCAAGTTGCAATAAGTTAGTTTTTCCAACTTTTAAAATCTGATCGAGTGAAGCTATTCATAAAAAAATAGATTAATTTTATTAACTTACACAACCAGTAGTAATAGAATTTATTTTTAATTAGATTAATAAGTTAGGGTAATAGTTTAATCCTTTAAATTATATCTCAAGATGAAAAATTAAAACTAGTATTTTTCATTTTAGCTTTTGATACTATGCGTTAGAAATTGCTTAAATCAAATCTTAATATTCTTCATTATTAGAGATATTAAAAAAATATATTTAACTTATTAATATTATTTTTACTGCATCTTTTTTCTTTCAGTTGTAACCTAAAATTAAAATTTAGGCCAAAAAAAGCCATAATTTTAGGATTTAACTCAAATTGATTATTTTTTTTCTCTAATCCTCGAATTGATGGTATTATAGATAATTAAATTAATCCTCTTTCTGATATAAAATTGATTTAGATATCTAATTGGCTATCACTTTTAGAAAATTCAAATAATGATTGAAAGAAAAAGGAATTTAGGAATAGATAATGTAATATAAGTTTAGTAAAATCTTTACGTATATTAGGCTTGTAAATAATTAGCTTTTCAACCTTTTTTGTCTCTACTTATTTTAAAGTTATATTAGGAGACTCATTGAATTCAAATTTTTTGTTTTCATGGCAGTCAATCAAATTAAGAGTAGCTTTGAAGTTCTCAGTCATTTCGTCTCTAGTATTTTCTGGTAGATTTGAATATGAATTAAAAGGTAAATTATTAAAAGTATTTGCTGTTGTATATGCCTTCTAAGTTTTTTTTGAAGCATGGAAGAAAGGTTGGCTATGAGTTAATTCGATTTGTTATTTATGGTGCTGATTGTCATTCTTTTGGTTAAATAATAGTGTAGGAGTTGTTAAATATAAATCAGATGCTTATTCATTTCCTAAAGTTTAAGTTCCTCTCTAAGTAGCACATGTGAGAAAAAATTATCCGCGTTTGCTTTCTCTTGACTAACTTCCTTTTTCTTTAGGAGAGAGTAACTTATTAATGCCTTCTTTCAATGATAGAGGAGAGGGAATATTTCTCAAACTAGAAATTTAATGCTTTGGTGGTGCTAATTTAAGTTTATCCTTGAATGCTAATTTTATAGGGGATTAGTTGCTAAAATTTAATGTTTCTGTGACGTTCTATTGAGTACTTAAACTTTTATTGCTTTATAATACTCCAGTTGAGTTAAGCTTCCCTATACTATATCCATCTCTTAACTTTTAGGAGCTACTAAGCTTTCTCTAGGTTTACTATGAGTTTTATCTCAATTCAGTAGACAATTTACTTTTAGTTAAACCTGTAGCACTATCTACTGGTGTTATATAAATGTCTGCATCATAGTATTTTTTCTTTCTTTATAGAGGATTTACGTTTTTCAAGAATTATTAGTACTTATTAGGTATCATCTTTAATCTTTTAGCACTTTATTAATCAATTGTTTATATTGTATCATCGCCTGAATCGAAAATATGGTTAATACTATTTGAATTCTTCTTACTTCTAGATGTACTTGATAAAGTATTGTATTTAGACAAGCTTTTTAAGTCACTTTACCTCGTCTTTTCCTGCTGAGCAGTAGTATCATGATTTTCCCCTGCAAAATCATGGTCATCTGAATCATATCTGTCTTTACTACTATTGACTATTAAGCGGACTTAATTTTTTACTTTATTTTTCTATAAATTGTTCTATTCCATAGAATAGGTCTATGGCTAACTCCCTTATAAGATCTACTTCAAATTCTAATATTTATTTTCATCAAAATTCATCTTTTTTGCTTTTCCAAATGACTAAATAATATTTCCTGTTGAGGCTTATTGATTTTACTACAAAATTTAGCAATCAAAGTAAAAAGTTAGCTATAAATATCTTATGATATTTTGAGTGGGTGATGATTGATTTTTGTATGTATGAATCTTATTTATTTTTTAGTTTCTAATTTTTACTGATTAATTTGATGATGAAGATTATTTTGTGAAAATTTAATTACTAATATTCTTAATCAATTTTATGATCGTATTTTTATTATAAGGGGATTGGTTAGTTCTTATTAATTAATTTTTAATCCATTCTTTCTTATATTAATAATAAATTTGAGTAAGTAATAGTCATAAACTCTACTGAATCTATTTTTATTAATTTTTAATCCTATTAAATTATAGTATTTACTAGATCATTACATATTTCAAATTGGCTATTTCAATACCTTATAAAAAGTTATTCTATTTTTAATATCTTTTGTTATGTTATTTATATTTGTTAAAAAATTACTTTTAAAATTATTTCTAATAAACTTAATTTAATTTAACTAGCATAAATTAAATATTTATCTTATTTATTTGATAAACATATATTTATTAATGCATTAATTACATATTTTCCTAAAATAAACACCTAAAAAGATATTAAATGTATAAATGGGTATATTATATTTTTTAAAATGATAATTCTAACAAGAAAGAGTGACCCTATCTATTTTATGCAAATATATCTATATTTTCTATTATAAATTGATGAATTACATAAAATAATGTGTTTGCTAAATTGATATTGTTGCAATTAAATTTTTTCAAGAAATATTGGTGCATATATTCAAAATATGAATCACTGTTATTAAATTAATATTTTAATATTTAATGGAGAAACCATCATTCATAATTAAAAAAAAGCTTAATAATATCAACAACTAATTTCAGAGCATCAATACTATTTATATTCCAAAAATGAATTTTTGTTAATTTTATTTTTAAATTGGGATTAAATTAAATAATTAATTCAAGTTGATTTTTCGTAGCAAAAAAAAATGAAAAAAAGTTCACAACAAAGAGAAATAAGTCTGAAAATACTTAAAAAGCTAAAAACTAATCTGATAAAGGCAGTGTTAGCAAGTCTATAACTGATTCGAGTTAATCTACTGCAAAAGGATCAGATGATATTTTGAAATATCTCTAAAAATTGATAATTTTATTTAAATAAAAATTTTCTTTCATTTGTAAAAATTTAGAGATAAAACTTTGAGATGGAGAAGAAATTTAATCTGTTGCATAAAAGCAGCCTTAAGCCTATATATAAGACCTCTTATAGGAAATCAAGAAATAATCTTCTTTCTTAAATTTGACTCAATCTTAGATATTAAATGGAATCTATCTATAAAATTATGATTTTAAGGGTTTAGAAGAAAAGGCTGAAGAGGATGAAGAGCCAAAACCTCTTTTAAAAAAAAATACCGTTGGCTTAACTAGATTAATTGATTTAGGCTTAGAAGGTATTTTTTACATAAAAATTAAAAATTGACATTTCCATTGATAAAAATAAGATTTAAAACATGAATAAGATATTAGAATAAAGAAAAAAGAGTATCCTGAAGTCAATTAAAAAGAACTCTTATAGAATTTGGAGAAAGAATCTTCTTTATTGAATTAAAATCAATTAAAATCATAAATATAAAATGTTGATTAGAATTTTTGATGAATATGCTGAAGAGGATGAAGAGCCTAAACCTCCTCAAAAAGAATTTTGAGTTAAATAAGTTATATCAATTCAAATTAGAATTCTTGAACAATAAAAAAATGATCTTGAGGTAAAAAATAAAAAAGATTCAAGAATAGTTGAAAAACCTTTCAATCTTAAATTAAAAAATGAATGAAAATTAAGAGAAAAAAAAAAGTTTAATATGAGAAGAAAATTAAGAAATTGGAGGAGGAGATTAAAACTTTAAGTTTAGTATTAATAACTATCAAACACGACCACAAATAATAATTAAATGATCTCTAAGAATAAATAAAAAAAAAGAATAATGAAATGAATAGAATGGGGAAGATATTATAAATTTTAATTCTTTCTTTTAGTAACAATAAGAAGGAAAATCAGTAAAATACGATTAAAACAATTATTCTTCAGAATGATTAATATAAATTGAAATTTTGGGAAAAGTTTACTCGTGTATTAAGTTAACATATATGATAATTTTCAAAGAAAGAGAAATTAGAAATACTAAACCTGTTTGAAAATAAATTTATGAAAAAAGATTATTTTTATTTTTGTAGAAAATAAATTTTAGAAAACTATTTTGAAAAACTTTGATTCAAATATCAAAAAAATAAGCCAGAAAAAACCCCATCAATTTTTAAATCCTTATATATTAACTCAATATAATTTATCACTAATTAAAGGATTTAATTAATTGAAGTAAATGCTATTATTTCTTTAAAAAGATGTTGGCTGAATTGAATTAAGTTTTTGTTATTAAAATTCTTAACAATACAAACATTATTTAGTCTCTGATCATTTTTATAAATAACAATTTTAAAAGTTAGAGTAAAAAATATAAGAATATTACCTATTTATAAAAATAATTTAGTAAAAAGATCAATAAAAATATTTTAATTTATATTTTATTTTAGAACTCCGGTTAGTGAGCAAGATAAATATATTAAATAAAATGCAAAAATCTCAATTTAATATATTATATAATATTTGCTTTGATTTATAATTTTTGATCAAAAATGGATATAGTTAATGCTTAGCATAAATTGTATGAGCCCTGTAAAATATAGAATCACCATAATCTCTAAAAAGATTAGATATGCTTCAATAAAAAGTGCAATTATGAAAGAATTTGCGTTTATTGTAGACTTGAATAGCATAAAGAACATGAAGCTATGTAAGTAGATGATTGGAAAAAGTAAATTGATACAATTAAGCTTCCTTCCACGCTCTAAAGGGAATGCGAATAAAGGATACATGATATAATAAATGATATAAAGAAGGAGATTATTATGCATACTAATCAATTGATAGATAATTTAAGTTTTTCTTAAGAATTTAAGTAGAATGATGATTTACTCAACAAATTTAAGAAAATGGATAATAGTATTATAGATTCGGAAACTATAGAAAAAATAAACAATATTTATTTAATTTATAAGGATTCGGTTAAATAAGTACCTTTTAAGGCTTTAGATAATATCAAAAGTCAAAAAAGAAATGAAATTGTTCAATTATTTTAAAAATTTTTAGACGATGAAGAGGAATAGCCAATGCTATTTAGTGGGCTAAAGAATATTAATAATGTAGAAGAATCTTAATATTTTAATTAGTTACCTAATTATAGAATACCTATTTAGGATGAAAATATTGATTTACATATAGAATAAGCCTAACTTTCTTAAAGTTTAATTGAAAATATGTAAGACATTGATCAGTTATAAAATGAAATTAAAAATCTAACTTCTTACATCGAGTAATAGTAGTAAGAAATATTATAAAAAGAATTAAAGATTTAGGAGTTGAATAGCGAAAGTTAGACATTTTTATAATTGATAAATGAAAAAGATGAATTAATAAATAAAATTGAAAACAGATTATAATTAAAAAATGAAGAAGTATAATAGTTACAGTAAAAACTTAAGGAATAGGAAGAATCTAAGGATGAGAATAAAGATTAGAAAGAACCAAAAGATTAAAATGAAATTAAAGACAAGGAAGAACTTAATGACAAGTAGGAAAAAAAGAAGAAGAAATAAGCAAACAGATTTAAAATTTAAGAAGATTGTAAAATAAGAGTTCATGATTTAGAAATTCTTTTGGATATTTTAATTGCAAATCTAACTAAATATAATGATGATTCCTATCCTACTTCAATTATAGAGTAGTTAGAGCTTGTTACTAAAAATTTAAGATTAATTTTAGGTTTGTGACAAATAATAATTGAATGAATTTCTACCTAAAAGATATTATTTCTCAAAATTGATATGATCAGAATTTAAATCAATAATAATCTATATTAAAATGAATCAACTTGTAAAATCAAGTAAATTAAAATAACCAAAAAATTAGAAAGTGTTTATGTATTTCTATCCTCGTATTTGTTTATTGATTGATTGGTAGATAGATCGATAGTTTCTTTACCCATTAAAGATAAAGTATTAATATTATAAAATAATAAAAGTGCAAATTATTTCTATACTATTAATCTCCTTTAAACCATTCATTCAATTTATAAGATTTCATAATTAGTTTGAGTTTCTTCTTACTCGTAATATCTTTTTTTTTATTAAAAAGAATAATTTATCAATATTTATTTTAAGGTAAAGTAAATAAATTATTATACAATAAAAAGCTATTATTTAGTTATGTTTATACTTACTAAATATCTTTATCTACTTTTATTATTCCTATTTTATAAGATTTTTTAGTAAGAAAACAAAGAATTTATCATCCTATTTTCAGTTAATTTGAATTCCATCACATTTATAAATTAGTAAAAATTTACTTAAAATGCAAATAATTTAAATTAATTAATAATTATTAAGCTTTTAAATGTAATTTAACAATTGTTTTGGTTTGAAATAACTTATGATGATTTAGTGATACTGTAAGTGTACAAATAATATAAAAATATAAAGCAGATATTATAGATTTTAAATTTTGACAAGTATGTTATTTATTATATTTTAGAATGAGAAAGATTAAGAAAATATCTTCTAGCTTTAATGCTGTAAGATTTAGATATTAATTAATAGATAGATAGATGATGATTATGATGATGATTCGTAGATCCAGATATTTTAGATTTTTTATATTTTAGTTTAATAAGTTATGAGAAGAATTTTGTTAATATATTTATTGGATTTCTTAATAGATATTATTTATTATTATTCAATGTTTTTTATTAATTCAAAAGATTACACATCCACACTTTTATTTATTTGTTTTTGATTTCTTTTCGAGGGTGAATCTCTTACTGATTTAGATTATTATTTAAATGAAATCTTCAAAAAAAACAAATTTATAGATCTATTCTAATTGCATTTGAACGAGCTCAATTACTTCGGCATAATTCATTTCTATTAAATATTATTTTAATACAAAAATAAGTAAGGTTATATAAAATGTATAATTGAGTAATTACTGTAGCTCCTTAATTCTTGTTTTACTAAATCAACAGCTTCAGCTTTAGAGATAAAGATTTTATTTTTTTCACTCAGCTTAGCCCAATCATTTTCGATTTTTTTAATCAGTTTTATATCAATGTATTACACAACGCTATTTAATAAATTAATAAGTTAATAAATCAAGTTCAAACTTCCATTTAGAAAAATTTATTAATAGAAATGCTATTTACTCATCCATTGAAATTTTATAAGTTCTCTTAAAACATCCATAGCAGACTCTGGCTAAGTAATTTTTAAGATCCTCCTTTTCCCATTAGAATATTGTTCTTCTAGAAGAGTCTGATTATTTAATCTGTCTGATAATTTTCTACTGTATTAATTCATCAACTTTTTAATAAAAAAATAAATTAAATAATGTTTTTTGAAGAATCAAACCAAAAATATAAATTTCAAAGAGATTATATTTATATTGATTACCTTCATAAATACTGAATATAAAATCAGTGACAAAGAAGCACTGCTCCAATGTTAAAAAGGCCGAATCATAGATATCAAAATGAGATTCAATGAGATCATAAGCCTACGTGATATACATTTTAAGTTATTTCTATTCATTGCTGATAGAGGAATCCCCGATAAAGCTCATTTATAAAATAGTGGGTTTGGTAATTGGTTATATTATAAGATTTTCTTCTTTTTATTTTTTTAATTTGATTGATATTATATTTTTCTTGATTAATTTGTTTATAATTACAAAAAAGAGTGCATCTAAATATACCGTTCCTTTTCTTTTCTGGATGAAATCGCTATTCGATTGAGAAATTATAAAAGAGAAAAGCATTAAAAAGAATTACCTAAAATATTAGATAAGAGTGCATACCTTATTTCTTTTAAAATAATATAACATATTATAGCTATTAAGACAATATGATTAGTAATATTTGATATGTAAAAATTTAAAAATATAAGTTTAAATCCTGACTTATAAATAAAACATTATTATTTTTCTTCTTTACCAAAATTCTTACTCGCTTTAATGAAGGGGTTTGTAAACTTTCTTATATAAATATGGGCACTCTCGAAAAAAAAAATAATTAAGATAATTAATATACCTTTTTTCTACAATTATTAAAAGAAATTAATGATTATTTCTAGAGGTATTACAGAGATTACATATATTAGCAATCTGTAGCTTATGCTAAGAGTTATATATTATTAGATTTATGGGTTTCATAATTATTTTTAGGGAAGAAGCATTAGATTAGAAAAGGGAAAAATAAGTGAGAGCCTCTATTTTAATAAATTAACTTAGATAACTTGACTACTTAAGGGGGGATTATTATAAAGATATCTTAAATATTAATTAATTAATCTACTTTAGTACTTGAGTGTTGAGATAAAAAAATATTTAGTGTAGCCATTTTTATTATATATTAAAATCTAATTTAAGAATGAAATAAATGGCAAAGATTTTCAGGTTAAAAACAAATCAATATTTATTATATTATTGTTTTGGTATTGTGGTTGATTACTATTGATTTTAGTCTTAATTCAATCATTATAGTGAAATACTGATACTTTTATATATTTTCTTGGTAATATTTAATGGATCTTTAAAATTTACAATTAATCAAAGTGTGTGGTATCTAAAATCTTATGGAAAGTGGTCTAGATTAGATTTTAATTTCCCATAATTTAAGATAAAATTACTCTTGTAAGATTAATAATTTGTTTGGTTATTTGAATGGAATTAATTTATTGATTAAAAAATAATGATAATACGCAGATTACCGTTTAATTATTTTTAATAAATTTCTACTTAATAAATATATTCCTTGCTTGATAATATCACATAAAATACCTCAAATATTTCATATTAGAGAATTTATTAAATTCTGTTACTTTTGTTTGACCTTTAAAGGTTATTTTAAAAGATACTATTATTCATTTTAAAATTATACTTTATATTCTTATTTTTTTTAATCTTATCTGAATCTTTAAAACTTATTCGTACCTAAATTTTATTATTTAAGAGAGGATAGATACATAAGAAATTTATTACTAGAAAACCAAATATTCTTATTTTGAAATATTAATCAAATAAAAAATAAATTTGCAAAAAAATTTTGATATTACTTACATTGGTCGATAGAATCTTACAAAGTTAAATTATTTGGATAATCACTATTTTGATAAAACAACTAATGGCTTAATATGTTGTCTATTTAAATAAATTTATTATCTACAAGAACAATCATTTAATTGAAATAAATATTGTAATGCTAAATATTCAATTAAAAAGCGATTCTTAAAACAACAACTAAATAAAGATTTAATAAATAATCCAAAAAAACTTAAAGTTATTGAAATATTTTTTATTGATTAGTATTATCAAATAATAAATTTAACTATGCGGATTAATTTACACTTGCACCTTATTTTCTCTTAAATTAATTATTAATCATTTTAATTAACATAATTTTAGGCTGCCTATATATTAACTTAGAAGATATCACCTAATGTTTATATTTTTTTTTTTAGTGTGCGAGAAATTAAGTATATATAATTTTAATAGAAATTAGAGTTAATCTCCTTCTCTAAATTAATAATTATTAAATGTCATAATGTTCAAGAAAAAAAATTCTTTGTCTTAGATTATATGAACTTGAGTCAAATCATGATAGAAAATTATTTTATTTTAGATTTAGATGATAAATAAAAATATAAATGTTTATATTTATAGAAATTAGTTTAAGTTTTTTTTAAAAAAAAAGAAATCATAGCAAAATTGGAATATCTATAAACCACTTATTTATTGTATTTTTGGAGTAGAGATTTTATTTTTTTTACTTAATTTATTATTTATGAATTTTATTAACAATAGTTTACAGAAATTTGATTAAAATACCCTATGAGCTGAAATTGTACTGATATTTTGAAATAAAATATATAAATTTATCTCATTTTATGTAAATAGTAGTAAACTTTATATTTTTAAAAAAACAAAAAACTAAAGAATACTAAAAACTAATTAAATATTAGTAAATGATTTTTTAAAATTTAAAGGCATGATTAGTTCTTTTACATCGTTGATATCAAACTAATACACATTTAACTCCTAATTTTTGAAGAAAAAAAATATAAAATCATGAAAAAAAAGTATAATGATGTGAAATATCATAAAAAGAAAAAAATGTTCTTAAAAAAAACTATTTAAGTACTGAATATATAACATTAATTAAGGTCTGTAATTCTAATGTTTATAAAGTAGATTATTTAAGAATGATAAAAGAAAGGTTTAAATATGGGTAAGATAAATATTTATAATTAAACATTTTTTCAATAAAAAGAACATTTTTGGAATTGCTTTTTTGATAGCCTCTTAATGAGCAACCATAGTATAAAATTAGACTATTTTTTGTAAATATGGATGAAATGAATGTAAAAAGAATAAAATTAAGAAGAGTTAAATATTATATTATAGGATAGTGAGTAACAAGCAAGTATGTATATATGCATATTTATTTATATCTATATATCAAGAATATTTTTTAATTTATATAGAAGTAAGTAAAGTTTAATAATTAATTAATTAATCAATTAATTAATATGTTTTAATCTACAAGAAATCTTAGAGACAACCAATATTCATTTTTTCATTTATTTTCTTATATTCTACAAAGAAATGTTTTTTGGAGTGATATAATCATTCTTTCATTTTTTTTCGTTAAGATTAAAATGGTTCACAATTTTTTCAATAGAGCTTTTGGCTTGCTCAATAATTTGCTAATTGATTTGCATCTTTTCTTCATCGCTCAGATTGAGTTATTAGTTTTCAGTTATTTTCTTATAAAGAATAGATTCAACATCTTGGTATTAATAGTCCATAAGTTACTATAAGTTTTAGTTTTCCTACTCTAGATGTTGGACTCTGTTGATATAGTCATTAATTATTTCAAGATGACTATTCTCTTATTCACCAAGCTTCAACGAAAGTTTTTCTACCTAATTGGTTAGTATCTCAGCTCTCTCAGACTATTCTTTATTCTTAGTTTACAATAATGAAATTTCCTCTTGGGATTTTTTGATTTTCTATTCTAAGTCAAACTTTAAATCCTTGAGTTATTACTTTTGATCAAGTAAAATTGATTGTTAGATTTTATTTTCGTTTTCTAGTTGTTCATAGTTCATACTATAAAATCTCTCTCCTCCATTGTTGTTAGAAGGTGAAACAGCTAAGTTCACTTAAGACTTGGCTTTGTTCAATTCAGCAGAAAGTTATTAATTGACCTATTCCATGTTAATAATATCTAATTGAAGTTAACGTTTTTCATCATCGAAAGATTTTATCTATGCTTAAGAAGCATTATTTTGTTTTTACAATTATTATAACTAGATATTAAGTTAATTGTTAACTTAAATTTGTTATTATTATTAGTTATTTAGCTAACTAATACTTTAAAGCAAATGAGTCATAGAATCCTTCATAAAGCTCAATCTCTAATCAAATTAAGTTGCCTAATTCATAGAATTGAGTGATTAAACAATTTAACTTTACTCGTTGACAGAATCTTGTTATTTTTATCCTTTATCAGAGTGATCTATTGTGAGAGAAATGTTAGTCAATTATAGAGTGAAAACATTAAAAATAGTGTCCACTTAATAGCTTGAATTATTGTTTTCATTCTGTTTGCTTTCATTTTGCTTATCCAATTCTTCACATAACTAACTTACTTCTTCTCTAAGAATATCGTTATTGGACTATAGAATTTGATTTTCATAGTTCAAATCACTATTTTTTTCTAAAAGTTCCATTATCTACTTTTCCTACCTCTTTCTCTCAATCTTAAGATTTTCATTTTCAACCATTATATTTTCATAGCGTGAAATATAATCAAGAAGTTTATCTTCTTTATCAGCAAGTTAGTTGTTTAATAAAAGAATTTATTCCTAGGTCGAAGCAAGGTCTTCTTCTGCAGTTTAAAGTTATTGGTTAATATTATTGAAAGTATTTTCTTTCTGTTCTAATTGACTTTAACTCTCTTCATAGAATTAAAGAACTTGTTTGAGTTGCTCGTCAGCTTCTTTCAACTTCTACTCATCTTAGTCTTATCTCTTCTTAGCTTAGAATTTCTCTTATTCGAGAAGAGTTTAAATTTCTTTTATGTGTTCAGATGAGGCTTTCAATTAAGAGCTCAAATCTTAGATAGTAGTCTAAAGTTAAATGATTTTTAAGTTATTTTCCTCCTTTTATTTGGAAAGCTCAAAAACTTCATTCTTTGCTTTGTCTTCGTTTACCGATTTCTATTTAAGGTTCAACTATATCTATTCATTGAGAGTATTAACTTGCTAAATTTCAGATTTAAGTTTTTCAATTTCTTTGTTTTTATATCCAATTTAATTAGTCAGAATTGCTATTTCATCATTCAACTTTTCCAGTTAGATTTAATTGGCATGATTCTTTTGATTTTAATCCATGGATAATTGGTATTTTTTTTAAATTTCCAATAACTCTTCATCTTTTTTCTTTATTTAGTCAGTAAGCTAAGCAATGTCTTCTTAACTTATCTTAATTTAAGATTATAGTTCTGCTTGCAAGTGTTGAATTTGTTGTAAAAGATCACTGCAGGTATTTTCACTACTCTCTATCTTATCGAGTGTGTTAGTATAGCTCATCTCAACTTCATTTAGTCTCTTAGTTAGCTCAGATATTTCTTTTTCTTAACTTGCAAATTTATTCTAATAAGAAGCCTCTGATTTAATTATCTCTTATTACTTCTCTTAGTTTAAATGTTGGATAGCTTCCTCTTTCTTTTCAATAGTCTTTGAGAGTTCTTTTGTTAAACTTTATAGTTAATCAACTTACAACTTAAATTCCTTAGTCTATTTAGCAAGAGCATTGTTCTCGTTTTGTAGCATATCTTAAATTTTCATCATAGAGTTTAGTTCTTCTGATAATTTTGATATTTTTTCTGTAAAACAAGATGTCTCTAAAGAATGCTTGCTTTATACACTCTTTAGTTTATCTTAAAGTTAATTACACTATTAAGATGATTCCTGTAATTAATTTTATAGTAAGTTTAAAAAGATCTAATTCTTTTCTGACTTTTCTTTGTATTCAGCAATAGTTTTCTTCAAAGATTCGACATTTGCCTTTTCTTCAGAAAGTTTTTAACTTAATTCTTTTACTTTCTCAGTTGAATATTCTAATTTAGATTCTAGCTCTTTGCAAAGGATTTTCTAATTATTGATCTCTTAGTTAGTTTATTCTAATTCTGAACATAACTCTTCGTATTCCACTTATTTCTCAATTAATCTTTGCTGAGAGAGTTGTTAGAGTTATTGAATCTCATGGCGAGTAGATTACTATTGAAGCTTTGATTATTCTTAGAAAGTTTATTGCATTTTGCTCTTCATTTATTCCATTTCGTTTATCATTGTGACTGAGAGCTCTTCATTAGTATTTCTTAATTTTTCAAGCTATTATTAAAATTATAATTTTATGCTATTCTTCTTTTAATAATTGTTTCATTTCTCGAATAATTTAATGAAGTAAAAATAATGAAAAGTTAATCGAAATAATGTTAATCTATTTAAATTATTCCAGACACTTTGTTAAGATAAGTTTATTATTACTTAAATTATTTATGTATATGAAATTTTATCTCATCAAAATTGCGCAAAAACACAACTCTAACATTTTGACGCTTTTTTGAAATCATCTGATAAGAATAATCTATTAGCTTTTCTGATTGCTACCTAATGGGAGAACCACATCAAAAATTTTAATAATCATCAAACTCCTTAATTTAAAAATAGAAAATACGAAAAAAAACATATTCCTCAAAAGTTTAAGAAAAGCTAACTAGTTCTGTTCAAGATTAAGATAAATTTTAAGGATAAATAATAAAAAAAATGTAAATTAAAAATCAAAAATAAATTTCTTGAGTAGGTAAGGATTTATTGAGATGCCTTGCTTAGTAAGTTTTATTGAGATTTTGTGATGATGATGAAAGGCTCCATTAATTATGTAGAATTAATTCGTATGTAAGTAAATTAGTTAAATAATTTGTCAAAATAAAAAAAGAGAAAGATCAAATGTATTTATTACCTCTTGTTAAATGATATACTTTTCTTTCATCACCTTAATCAGCTTATTATCTTGTTCATTCTTCTAAACAAGAATAACTTCTTATTTCTTTTGCAATTCTTCGATTGATTGCTTCTATTATTAAAGTTATTATTAGGCTTCTTAGTATAGTTTATTGGTAGATTCAAGCTATTGAACTTTATCTCTCAGAGTATCAACAAAAATCTCAATTTCTTTTTTCTCTTTTACTATCTGATTGTAACTCTTGCTCAAGGAATCAAGTTTATTCTAAACAGCCTTGATATCTTCTTCTGTGTATATAACCTCAAACTCGTCCATTTTTCAATTATTGTTAACGATTTTTTGCAGTAATGAGTATTCCTATTTGACTTCTTTTCTTATTTAGTTGCAATTATTCTATTAGGTTTCTTTCTTGTTTTTCTTTTAATTATTAATATATTATAGTTGCTAGATGTTTTGATTTCCTTTTAAATAAACAAGACCAATAACTAGTTTTTTGCTCATAAGTTCTTTCTATCTATTTTTTCCCCCTCTTTATCACCTTTAATCTTTGTATTTAAAATCCTACTTATAAAGTGAAAAATCATATGAATAATAGGAGGAGAAAATTTTTAACTATTCTTCTATTTTCATTTTCTTCCGTTTAACTCCATAATTTTTTTTTTAAGCGCAGTTCTATTCATTTGCCTCATATATTCTTATCATAATTATTTTGAGCGACTATCAAATTAGTTGATCTAGATGAAGCATTATAAATTTATAAAACTTTCAAATTATTTTTTCTTCAAGTTCTTCATATTATTGTGCTATTGATATTATGAAAGGTTATTTATTATACTTTATAATAATTGGTTTGTTTTTTGCATACTTTTTATTTTCAAACATTTTTATTTGGTTATAAATTACTCACTCGAGAGTATAGAATAAAATCAAAGTATAAGAAATCATCAGCTTACAATATAGTTAAAATTTGAAAAAAAGAGAACTGGGGATTTAGAATTTTAAAAATATATGAATTAATTCTCAATCTAAGAGATTTAAGTTAGTTTATGCTGCATTTAGATTATGCATAAGCTAATGTAAATATGCAATGTTAATTTAAACACACTCTAATTTCTTTTCTTTTTTAACAGATTCCTTATTGTCCTTTTTATTTAAACCCAATCCTTCAAATGTTTATAACTATCTGAAATCAAGAAAGTTTAAAGAATTATTAGATGCTGTTGCTTTTTAAATTTAATTTAATAATTGAGTGTTATAATGATTATAAAATCTAACATACGCCTAATTGGATAACTGCGTAGATAATTATTATCCTGCTCGAAACTATGACATATTTTTGTTTTTCATGAAAAGAATATTTGACAATCTCAATAAATTATTGGAATTCATAATATAGATTCAAAAACTTCAATTAATTATGTTTTTTTTAAAATGATTTTTAATGCAAGCAACTTCTTGTAATAAATATTTATGAATACTCTAAAGTAAATGTGATAAGAGAATAGGTAATAAATCCATTTTTTATCTAAAATTAAATAGGATAAAAAAATGATTAAAATAATAAAATATTGTGTCTGTTATTTGTTGTGTCTGAATGAACTTAATATTTAGGTAAAGAAAGTACTTATATACAATTAAAGATAATTAATATAGATCGACAAATATATACACTTATTTTTCCTGAAATTACTTACTACTTATGAGATCATTACATATTATTATAAATTTTAAAATTAAAAGTTATTTAAATTATTGATATTTTTATCATTTTCAATTAGTAAATTGTGAAAGTAATTATTAATTTACTCTTTCCAATAGAACTTTTTTAATTTAAGAAAACTATTCAAAGATGAAGAGAAGTATCTATTATGCTCCTAGAATATTCGCTTCCATAGTTAGAACCTCTTTAATAATGAGGATAATTTCCTTTATTAATAAATTACTTTCCCATTTAGATTATTGGATTTATAGGAAGTGAAAAAGGCTCTGCTCTCTTAGTAATAGATATATTCTTTAATTTAGGATCTGGAGTTTTTTATAAACTCATTAGATATTCTTCACTCTCAATAGATTTAAGGAAGGATTGGTAGAGTTACTTAAGATTATAATAAATTGATTAATGCAGGGTAGATTTCTAATCACTTTTAGATTATCCTATCAGTTTAGCAGCTCTTAAACTCTGTTTAAAAACATCTTTTATCATACTATTATCAAAAGATTTGGTATAGACATCTTATTAAGCATGTTTTAACTTAACAAGGGCATACAAATTCATTATAAATGGAAAATTATAGCTAACCACATTTGGCCCACATTTCTTATATATTTCAATAACTTTCATACATTTTTTTAAAGTTATAGTATAATTCTACATATTAAAGGATAGCAATGATAGATCTGTTATAATTTATATTACTGACCTATGGAATTAATGTTTTATTTCATCAACTATTACGTATGCTTTCTCCAGATATTTAAACGCTTCATCATAAGCGCCTTTTTACTAATAAATATAGGCTATTTGTTTTAAAGAATCCACAAATTCCATAGTACGGCTCTATTATCCATGAACTTATTTTCTTATTTCATAAGAAGCAAAGGCATATTCTAATGCTCTAGCTCTATTGTTATTGGTTTTTAATATAATTTTGCTCATTAAACAATAAACCTTCCCACAAATTTCATTTATTTCATTGCCTTATATCCTTTAAATAATTTAATTGCAAAGTTTTAGCAAGTGAATACTATTAACCCCTTCTGTATCTTTTGTATAATAAAGTAAATTAATATTAATCTATTATTTTTAATTTCAAAGGATATGAATGAGAAAAACAGGAAAGAATAATCTTCATAATAACTGAGAATTCATTTCAAAACAAAGTTCAATAAACATTAAAATTGGTATAGATTCTTTCCTTTTATAAAACAAAATAATTTACTTATTCTAAAGAGGATTAAAGCCTTGCAGTAGACCTGCTCTGCATAGTAAAATGGATTTTATTTTTCATCTATTCTAGCTAATAATTCATCTACTATTTAAGAAAGAATTTATAAGGTTGATTTGTCAAAAATTTGTAACAAATTTGAATTGTATAGACTATCATAAAAGTCTTAGGTTTCTGGAAGTATTTTTTTAGACTTATCTGCATTTTATAAGATTAACAGCTCGTTTTAGAGTTATTTATTAATTGTCTGAACTGCAATCATAGCCATACTCTTTAATTCATCTCTACAAATAGTAGTTTATATATCATCTTTTCTTTTATATGAACTAGATTTTTCAGTTGATGTAATTGAACTATTTTCATTAGATTTTATTAGTTATTAATTCAAATTTATGATATGTTCTTATCTTATTTATTCTAATAAAGTATCTTCTATCAGTATATTTTATGGAATTGATTTATCTTTCTTTAAGTTTATAATACTTTATTAAAACATTTCAAAGTTCTCTGAATTCTTTATGAATGACATTAAGTATCCTTGTAGTTTTGGATATTCTCTTAAGAAATCTTCATCACTACCTTCCCTAATCCTTATATCAACATTAGCAAAATTTTACTCTAAGAATATATTGTAGACCAAGGAACATATTTACATGATTTCATAAACCTGTATCTTTTACCATACTTATTAATCTTAATCTTATTCATTTAAATTATTTGAGCTAGTAGACGTTTTCTATTAGTTAAGATTACCATCACTTTTATTTTATATTTTTGAAGGACTGCTTATCATTTTTTATTATTACTTATCATCATTTTATTTTTATTTTTTAAAATCTTGAGATTATCTGAATGTATTATTACTCTGATTTTTTTGATATTAATCTTTATTATATAATTTTATTTAAGAAGGTTCTATAATAGTCTAAGCCTATTCATTTTCAGATTTCTCTTCAATTAAATTAACTTATGATTCAATTACTTCATCTTCTTTGTGATTATATTTCTATGAATTTAACCCTTAAGTTGAAACAGGTTCAAAGGATGAAAATGTATCAGATGGGTAAGAAGTATTTTTAAATACAATATTTTCAAAATGGTAATTATTAGAATCATTAGAGGTATTTAAGAGATGAGCATATTTAATTTTATACTCTTAGTATCCACCTGATTTGACAAAGACTAAGCCTTATAAATCTTAATAGTTATTATAAAACCACTTATGCGAAATGAATTCACAAGTATTTGTTATCATTTATCTCATCATGCACAATAAATCATTTTCACTGAAGGATATATTTATTCTTCTATACTTTTCATGTAATTAACTTAGATTTGCTATTCCTTTTTCATAGAATAATCTCAATCCTATATCATCATAAGCTAATAAATCTATAATTGAATGTATTTTTCCTTCTAATCCTTTGTGTTTAACCTTCTCCTCTTCATAAAAAAGTTTAACTTAATCACCACCGCTTCTAACATAATTTTTAGATTCTATATTGTAATCCAATCTCGCACTATAAAATCTCTTTTATAAAAATAGTGGACTAGCTTCAAAACCTTTTTATTAAAATAAGAATGATAGTTTAAGCTTAACTTACTTACTCTTGAAAGATTATTGATATTAAAATTAATATTCCCAAAATACAGTTTAATTATATTGAAGAACGACAAGTAGTAAGTTTAATTTACCTAAATATTATATATCAGCAAATGAAGAATTTTCTTTTGGAAGAAGATCTAAAAGATGATGATGAAACTTCAACAAATGATCTTCTAATTTTCCTATAACTTACTTTTTTCCTTTTTTTTCTGGAGAAATGTTAGGCTTTATATGAAAAAAATGATTATTTATTACTTCCAAATACTTTTTATTGCAATATTAATTCTCATCATTCCAATAAATAACATTTTATAATTACCAATATAAATGAATTTGGTCTATTTTTTTTAGGTGTTTTTTTAATTGATGGGAGTATTGAGTTTGAAGGCAGCATCACAGAGTTATTACCCTATTCATAAAAATAATAACAAAAATTAATGAAATTGAAAAGATGATAATATCATTTTGAATTTAAAATATTTTGTATCTATCCAATCTATACGTTAATAGTTGTTCGTTTCTTTAATAATTTATTCAATAGCTTGTATGACATAAAATCCTACCTGCATTCTTGCAGCTGGTGAAAATGAAGGATTCTACATATATTTTTTCGCAATAATAGGCTCCTTTGACTTGATTATGCAAAACAATTGCTTTTGAACATCATCCTACATCTTTATATTAGTATTAAATATGTTCTATAATCGTTTCTTGAATCTTGAAAAAAATGAAATAATTAAATGAGCTAAATAGATCTTATAATTACATCTTGATCATAATTTATAGATTAATTATCTAATAAACTAGCACTCCTATCCTTAATTAAAGATTAGTTCAAACTTCCTGTCGATTTATCGACCTTTACTTGTGTTACTACCCTTCTTTTTGATCTCAATTCTCTTTCTTTATTAATATTATTAATCTAATTTTAGTAGATTTGCATTTTAGTCTAAGAAGAAATCAACCAAAACCAATAGACCTTTAGCTGATCTTTATTTTCTTTCTCTGAAAATTTTAATTATTAAAAATCTTCAGAATATATAGATGTTATTTAACAAATTTACTAAGATATTATTTGCTCCTGTATTAATTGTTAAAGAGAATACTCAAATAAAATTAGATTACATGAATATTTAGATTCATTATTAATAAAAATCCTTCATTTATTATAAAGATAAGGAGAATGGTTGGTTGGTCATTATATAAATGTTTATTCTAACAAGCATAATCAGCAAATATTATTATAAGCTAATTAGATTTTGAGAATATATTCAAAATAATATTCAATTTAAATGTGGGAAATCTTCATTATTTCTATTAAAAAATAAATTTTAAACTACCAAATATTGTATTCTAAGCTATTAAATAAATAATAAATCAAAGTTAAATTATATTTTTATTGTTAATAAATATCTATTAATCTTTCTTTTAAACTATAACTTCCTTTCTTAGATGTTCTTAAAAGAATTATTTTTCATCGTTATCAATAATTTTTTTTGGCTGAATATTGATACTTTTAAATTTAGGTAGAACTAAATATTAAAGTTAGTGCAATTAATTAGGAGACTATTTTTATTTCCTTTAGTTTTTGTGAAACTATATTATTCTAAGCTTAAAGTGAGTATGTATCTACTTTTCTTATTATTTTCTTCTTTAATTTAGTTTTAGAAAAATGAATTAAAATAAATGATTTAAATCAAATAAACTAAAATAAGCTATAGTTGAGATAAATTTATTAAACTTATTTCGTTTTACATTTAAATACTTCGAACTATATTATTCCTTCAGCAGCTTCGAACTATTTTTTGTTTTTAGATCCAAAGCTAATTTATTACTTTTGGAATTAGATAGAATAATAATTATACATAGAAGTATTTAGTGAGTTTCAATATTTCTATAGACTAAAAAGTGAGCATTTTAATTGTAAAATTATTAGAATTATTCTGTAATTGAGATTCCAATAATTTGAGCAGAAATAAAAATGATAATAAAACGCTAACCTAATTAAAAAACATTTAAGTTATAAAAATGATTACTAGATAGGATTTATTTAGATTTATTCATTGTATTTCGATAGGTATATTCATATAAATAAACATCAGGTATTTATTAATTATTAATTTATTGTTTTCTAATAAAATTTAATAAAAGTTATTTCCTATTAACTCTTTAAATAAACTACCATAGAGGAAAAAGATATCAATTTCTAAATTCAAATAGGGTAGATAAATTTTACTTTTAAGCTGCATAAATGAGTTAGTTTAATTACGATCCAAACTAGTAATACTAAGTTTTGCAAATGCCTAAACCTGCATAGAGCCATGGTTTTGATATTACAGCATAGGTTCAAAATGTTTAGCAAAGATCATTTGCAGAGAATTTGCAATTCTTTGGTGTATTCATGGCTGAATTTTTATTAGATTGCTTTGTAGTATTCCCTTTATACTTATTCAAAATGCTTTTTGAAAGCTTTAGAGTGATCAAATAGAAGTATGAAGAAGATTAATAGAAAGATTATAAAAAGTATTTAAAGTTAGCTGGCTCCTACTTTTTAGATATCGTTTTACCTTTAAGTGTCGTAGGTATCACTTTCAAGACTGTATAAGGAAAGCTTTCTGGAACGGAAGATGTTTACTATATCTGGTGTGAGAACTGTTTCGTCTTCTTCCTTTCTTTCATTCTATTGATTTCTTATTTGTATAATATGAATCAAAAAGATAAACCAAAATTCTCTTGCTCTTTTAAGTAATACATTATTAATTATTAGCACCCAAAAAATGAGTTTTAAAAAAAATCAACTAAAACAATATAGATATTTGATGAGACAAGAACATTTAGAAACTTTAGGATTGGGTGTTATCCACAATCAATAGCTAAAGCAAATAAAGTCTGGCGGATAATATTAAAGAGGTGATTAACGCAAAATGACTTTGTCTTAGGGTTCATTTAGTTAAGATCAAATGGAATTCAATGAAAGAATCGCATAATTAGCTAAAGAATTGAACATCGATTTGTCTTTATTCTTCTTTGATCTTCTAGATAATAAATTGAGCAAGAGTACTACTCAAAAGATTAGCAAGGATGAAATTGATGCTCTTAGAATTTTGAAAGATGCTGGTATTCAAGGTAAAGTAGAAATTAAAGATTTATTCTTTTTAATAAAATTTTATTTACTATCAATTAGCTAAATTGAGTGCAAGAGATAAGATTCTTTGGCCTATTTATGAAAAGAGTAGCTTTGACATCTAATAAGAATCTGCTCCTTTCTTAGTTTTTGCTTTGATTATTTGCTTGAAAGTTATCCTCCCTCTCTGGTATTTAATTGGAAAGAGCAAACTTCACATTGACCTTATGAGTATCTTGAACATTTCAGGTTTCTACATTTATATGATCAGTATCCTTTACACAACTATGAATAATCAAGACCTTAAGCGTCGTAACTTTATTGTAGATATGGGTGTTAATAAGCTTTGTGATTTCAAAAATGTTGATGATTTTACTGAAAAACTAGATGTTACCTGCCCTCTTAGTCTCGAAACCTGGGATAACTCTCGTCGTATTGTTTGTCAATTAGATCAAGAAAATACTCATAAGTTTGAATTAAGTTATATTTTCTTAGGATTTTATTACATTTTCATTGGTCTCATTTGTGTATCTATTTATGGTGAGATTTTCATTATTGTTAGTTCTAATTCAGTCTATCTTCATCCATTGATGGTCATCCACACTACTGCAGATTTCATGATGGTTACAATCTTTTTCTTCATTCGTATTTGGTATAGTTCTGAATTCAATGAAAATTTCTAAAAATAAATTGAACTTGTTAATGATATGATTGGGGTTTACGATGATCTTATTTAAATGTACGATACCTACTTCTCAGAAAAATTCTAAGAAAAAGTATCAAATCCTCTCTATAGAAAAATGGTCTAGTAAATAGTTGAAAAATCTCGTATTTACACAAATGGACCTTAGAAAAAGAAATTTAGAGGAAAACTTTATTCTTAAGATGACGTTGCTGAACTACAAATTAAAATTATGAAAATTAATAGAGAAGCCTTAGAGAAAGTTAAAAATTAAATTCTCAGAGATGAAAAGTTATTTAAGCACAAAATGTTTGGTAAATTTGATCTATAATTTAAAGAAACTGTAACAACAGTATCTTTTGGTCTTCTTACAGTTGCTCCTACAATCTTCTCTAAACTCCAAGAAATATTTGATCCTTAATCGAAGGATATTAATCCATCCATGTAAGGAATCTTCCACAAACATAACTGACCCGTTATAGTTAGTTAAAAAATATTTTAAATTTGTGAAGATATATATATATGCTTTATAGTTGAGCTTTGTAAACTTTTGTTAAAACTTAGTTTCAATACTTTATTTAAAAAATCAATTACTAAAGTAAATTTCTTTTTACAAGATTTCTTTATATTTAAGGGATATTAATTAAAATTTGATATAAAATAATTTTTTATTTAATGATATTTTTTTCAATTATCGAAAATAATTAATTGTAAATAATTATTACTCCTTTGAGATATTATAAAATATTAAAATTGAACTTTCATCAAGATAAATAATAATTAAAAAAATATTACCTTAAAAAGGATTAACTAACTAATTAAATATACTCTTTTGATTTTAATTTTAACTTTGAAATAATATTTATATTAACATGAACAATAACAATATAACAATTAAATGATTATGGTTACCGTTAGATTAATTTATAAGTAAATAATTCAAATTGAATAATTTAATAAATTAATTAATTATTAAATAAGCCTACTTTAATATTTCTTTTAATATTAATAAAAAAGTCAAATAAGTCAAAGTAAATGATATTGGAGATATTAAAAATCTCTTGATATATGGCAAATCATAAAAATTAACTTAATTAAGTCTTTGAAAAATTATTTTATTTAATTTAATTTAATCATAATATATTATTTGTTTTTCAATAATAAATCAAATAAATAGATTGTTTTCAAAAAGATATTATAAAAATAGTAGAATAACTTTATTGTGGAACAAACAATTCATTTATTTTAATTATTTGTAATGAAGATGTAATTAAATCACTTAAAACAATTAATATTTTGTTTAATATAGGAGAACTCCTAAATATATATTCTTATAATTATTTTCATTAAGTCAAATATTCTTTTCAAAGATTTTTACCATATCTCAAACTCTTGAGTAATTCTGTTAACTTTAATCTGTAATCAGCTTCGTTGGTGAACTTTTAACATTCAGGGAGTCTAACAGGACCAGTGTAGTTCAAACAGGTGTATTATAACATGTTATTAATGACTTGATCTTCAATAGCAGTATCATGAACTCCGTTAACAACTACCCAAGGAACGTAAGTATGGGCAGGTTATAAACCTTCAGTCTTTTCAGCAGCAATAGCTATTAAGCTATCACCTTCAGCATTATTAGCGCATTAACTAATATTGGTAACAGTTTCTTAAGGTAATTGAACAGTTTTGTCCTTAGCACAGGAAGTCAAAGTCTTGTTGAAATCAGGATAATAAGTTTTGATATTCTTTTCAAGGCAAACGATGAACTTGTAGAATCTCAATTTTTCAGTAATATATTAACCACCGCAAGCGATAATCTTATTACCATAGCATTCATTAACACCATGTTGGCAAGTAACTTCACCAGTTTAAGGGTCTCTCTTAGCATTTCCGTAGGGATAGAAAGTGAAATCAGCAATTTCCAAGAAGTTTTAAACATTAATAGCAGGAGCAACAGACTTTTCAATGAAGTTCATGCAATCAGGGCAGAGTGATTCAACATACATTTCATACTTAATCTTAGCTTCAGGAGCAGCTTGACAAGATGCAAAAGCACATAAGGCTACTAAAACAATAAGGATCTTAGTGTTCATTCTATATTTCTTTTTAATTTCTGTATTAATTAATTTTTTAATTATTAATAAATGTGCTCAATATTTTTGTTAGGAAAAGATAAACTAATTAGATAGATAGATAGATAGTATGTTTGTTCTAGCTGGCAATGAATAAATTACTTAGTGTGTTAATGAATTTGTTATTTTGTATGCATTTTGCTATTTGCTTTACTCCCTCTCAATTTCATGGTTATTATTGCCTATTCTAATAAAAGAATGGATACAAATTTATTTCTTTTATATTTCTCTAAGTATCAATTGTTCTTTCATTTTTCTTTCTTCAAAATCTTAATTGGAGAATGATTTAATTATGTTCAATGTTTTTTAAGTATTTAAACTATACTTATAAGCTTTTTTTCAAATCCTATATTTTTTAAGGAAAGTATTTGAAATTTAGAATCAAAGATATGATAATTGATCTACTCTAATTAAAAAATTAAATAATAATTTAGTTACTCCAATCAAAGATAAAAATATAATATTAATTAAAATTAAATATAAACATAATTTTACAGTTTGTTAATTTATTTTTTTACAGTTGTTAAAAAATTATATTGTAAACTAATATATTAATTTAAAATCAAAATTAGATTATATTATTATATTTATTTGTGTTCAGTGAAATTCTTTTATGCTTTATGGAGTATGTCTATATACTATTAAACATTAAAACCTTCTTCCTTTATTTGATTAAGATTATTCTTCAACAAATCAAATATATTTTTTCCATTTACTAACTAAATTTAAAATATATTGATTTCATTTACTATTTTTAAAATATTTTCTAGGTAAAACTACAAATAAATCTATTTATATGTCTTAAATGGTTTAATTTATTTGATTAAATTAATCTTATCAATTCTATTTGACATTATTAGTTTGTTATTTTCATAAAATAGTACAAAAATTAATAAGAATATAATCCAATCTTTAGAATTTTAGTAAATGGATACAGTTCAAAAAAATTGCTCTACAATTTATGTAGAGACTAAGAAAGGTAAATAAATATTTTAACCTTTAAATATAATTTTAAGCTAAAATAGATCCAAAAAGTATTGAATATCAATTATAAATATATAGGTGCTCATTCTAAATCTATCATTTCTATAGATGTAAATAAAAATAATCCATTCTAAGCAATTACATCATCAGATGATAAGACTTTGAGATTATGGGATTTAAAATCCAAGATTTCTGTTAAGATGTTTACGAGCAATGAATAAAAGAAAGAAGATTTAATAGCTAATTGTATTTTTGGCCCTGAGAATTATATTTATGTAGCAGCTTCTAAAAAAGTATGTAGTTTTTATAATGTTATTCTCAAGTAGAGATAAATGAATACTAACATAAACTTTAAATTAGGTAATATAATATGATTTAAGAAAGGAAGGAATTATTGTTACAACTAGTGAAAAGACTAGCAATTTTGAAATGGACGATATTAATCAGATATCAATAGACTAAAACGACAAATATCTAGCCTGTTGTGATGATTAGTAACATAATTTCTACTAAAGCTATTTTTATAATTCCTCAAATTTCAAACAAAAATTATAATAAATAAAGAGGAGATACTCATATTTTAGATCCAATCACTCTTGAACGTTAAAGGACACTAGGAATGCAACATTTAAATGTAGTTTACTAATTTCAAAACAAATAAAAATGATATATATATATTATGATAAAAATTAAGATTTCCTTCTCAACAGATTTTTGTTATACAGATAATAAATATACTAAGCCAATGTGTAAATAATTTTAGATATTTGTTGAATTAAGGCTAAAATAAAAATAAAAAACAATCAATATTATAATAGGTATAACTAGTGGATTTGATTGCAAGTTAATACTTTGGGATATTGAAGAAAAAAAGGTTTTGAAATAAAGTAATGTCTATGAAATCTGTTAAAAGTACTTCCCTGGCTAATTAGTGTGCCCACCTAATATTTATAATGTACACGGAAATAAAACATAAATCCTTGTAAGTACTGAAACTGGCCATATATTGTGTTTCACACAAAAAGAAATAAAAAAACCAAAATATATAATTGATGGACACTTAGGTAAAGTAATGAAAAGTGTTTTTGCAAGATTCAATGAAAATAGAATTGTTAGTTGCTCTACAGATAAAACATTTGCAATTTGGGATACTACAAATAGAAATGAATTTGATATTCCTTAGATGGTTGAAAGAATTACTATACCTGAAAAGCCTAATTGGTTAGAAACTACAAAAAATAATCAAATACTAATTACTGATATAACTCCAATTTTGAGTATTTATACAATTAAAGCATGATTGATTGAAGACTTTATTAATATTGATTTTAATTAAGTAAATCCTTTATATAAAATAAAATTTCATAAAATAATTAATGTATTCTTAATTTTTAAGTGAATAATTTAACTTAAAGAAATTAAATTTATTCAAGTTATCTTTAACTATAATTTTAAAAATATTTAAGAAAAAAAGTCAATAATTTTAAATTTACAATTTATTTCTTACAAACTTACAAATAATAAAATAATTATAACTAAAATAAATGAATAAGTTATGGATGGAAGTTAGGATATGTATTGCAATAATATAGTTATCATCCCTTATTCTTTCAATTAAAATTTTTAAAGATTTAAATCATTTTTAAAGATAAAAATCTTAAATTATTAATCAGTAAAGGAAAAATATTAATTAGCATTAATCAATCTATTATTAATTTAATTTTAAATAACTTATTAACATAAAATAAACTCTATATTTTCAAATGAATTGATTTATTTGTTATTATTAAAGTGCTACTTATTTATATTTTTAACAATCTTGAATTAAAAATAACTTTACTTTTATTATTAGAATGATTACAATTTAGTTATCTTAACTATATATTTGACTATTTTTAATTCTTTTCTAAAGTTATCCAATTTAATTATGTTGCAAATAAAAATAAATAATTTTAAAATAGTTATAAACCTTAATTAAGTTGCTGAAATTTTAAATATATTATTTTCCTTTCCAACTTAATTAAGGAGATAACGGTAACTACAATTGAAGTCCTTTTAACTTACCTTAAGAATAATGCTTCATTTTTTAAATAGCAACTCTTTTTATTTTCTTAACCTCACAAACTACAACGATCTTTTTTTCAATAGCCAAACAAAATTCTTGTTCAAATAAACATTAACCACTTAGAATTTACTCTCTATGAGTTTTAAGTTCTTTCCATGATAAATTTGGCTTGCTTTCAATTTTATCTGTTAGTTATTTTATGATTGAGCTATCTAACTTTGATAATCTTCTGGATTTCTTATCTTTTTCAATAACTTTTCAGGATTTTACTATCATTTCTCCAAAATCTATGCCACTGAGTGCCTTGATCCTTTAAAATAGAAAATGTGCTATATAAAATAAGCAATACATTTATAAAAACAGAAAGCATATGTTAATATAAATATAACTTTCAAAATAAATGTCATTCTTTTTACAATTATAGGAGTGTGGGATGTTTCAAAAACAATTAATTATATACTTTAAGTTCAGTATGAAAGTTTTTTACAATAAATAAAAGGATATACAGTAAGCTTAGTTATTTTGTCCCCTATCCCCTCCTATTTTTTTATTTCTATTTTTCACTCTATATTTCTATTTGAATGATAAATTTTTTTAATTATTTTCCCTACATTTAAAATAGAAGGGTAGGAAGAGGGAGGTAAAATAACTTAGCTTACTGTAATTAGAAAATCATTTAATTCTAGGATATTTTAAAAGAAGATATTTTTATAAATTGAATGATTATTAAAAATCCTATTCATAATATTTAAAGAAAATGGTATTATTTTTATATAACTAATGAAAACGGTTAAATAAATTAAAAATAATAAAATAAATAAAGAATTGGATGTTAATCAACAATTAGAGGATATAAATAAATTAATTTAGGCATTAAAACCTTGAAATATAGATAAAATATATCATAAGTAAAAAAATAAAAAATAAATTGATGATTAAATTATTCAAATATAAATTTTATAAAAGATTTTACTAAGAATAAATTAAAGATTATTTAATAAATTTATTTCACTCTCTACATTTTTTAAATTTATCCATGATATTTATTTATAAACTGGATCAAGCAGCCTTAAGTTTTTCTAATATAATAAAAATATTAAATATTTATTGCATGCAATACTTAAAACAAGATATTTATCTAATAAATCTTAAACCATTTTTATATTATTAATAATAAATCTTATTTTTAATGCAATTTTATTATTTTTAAAGCAATTTTATTTAATTTAGAATGCAAATTAATTTATAAATTGCTAGTAATATGATAAAACTCTAATAATAAATTAAAAAAAATGGTAATTAAGAGTAGAGAGATAGATAGTTATGCTGTTTATATATTTTTTCTTGAATGCTTGTTTGGTTTATTTCTTATGTGTTATTTATTGATTCAATTACTTACTATGTATTATCTAATCTCTAATCAGAAAATATCTTTCTTTACAAATTGAAAGGAAAATTAATAGAATTGAATATATTATAAAAATATTTTCATTTTGCTTTTAAAAGGGTGTCTCCTCAAATTATATCAAAATATTAATATTCTAACAAACATTTTTCTAAAATTTTATAAAGAAAGAAACAAAAAGCATATAAAAATGAATAAACCAAAGCAAAAAATTACATTTGGTAATCCAAGACCTATTATCACCCAAGATACTCCTTAGGCTTAGCAGATCTAACCTAAATAGGAAAGTATCCAAGCAGCATAAATTCAGCAATTTTCTAATTAGGTATTTTCCATTTTAAATTAGATAATAAATATTTGAAAATCATTATTTTTTAATAAAAAGGGTTAATTTAATAATGTTCCTCAAGTACCATCACAACAATCATTTAGCTAATCAAATTAATAGAATTTCTAATAGCCTATAAATCAAGTTTCTTTTTAATAGCCTAATAACCCTAGATTTGAAGCCATTTAGAATTAAAATGAGCAAGTAATGCAATAATAAGTATATCCTAATTAATAAATGGTTATTAATTAATAGAATTAGTTTAGCTATAACAATAATATTGCGTAGTAATACATTTAGCCACCATAGACCAATATGATTGTGCCTAATAGTAATTAAACTAATACATTAAATATAGGAGGGTAGCAATTTAATTTTGTTTAACAAAAGGCTTAAAATGTGAATTAAATTCAATAATAGTATTAATAACCTATTATTAACCCTGTTTATTCTTAAAATGTGGAGGAAACAAGAATTTACAATCAATAAAATGCATAAACAAAGATTAGCGAGTTGAAAAATACGGATTTAGAAGAATATGAATTGTCCCTTTCTCGCAAAAATAAAATTGAAATTCAATCTAATTTCAAATCAAACATTGATAGTTTAAATTCCACTAATTATGATAGTTAGCCATGTGTTTTAGATATGCCAAAGATAATAGAAAAAACAAAAAATTTTTGTTAGAAGAACTAGGGACTAGCTTAAAAATTGAAAGATTCAATGGAGAATTTGATAATGTATGACATCAATAATCAACATTAAAATAAATTTGAAGCATGCTATGAAAAATTTTCCCAACAATATTAAATTCCTAACCAATCTATGAATATCAGCTAAGTGTAATAAGAATTGAGTAGATTTGATTAATAAGAATTATAAGTATAATTACCATTTAATTCTAGCAACTTATAATAGGAAATCCAAATACTAAGTAGGTTAAATTTGGTATATAAATTATTTAGTGATGTAGCTAAAAAATAGAAAGAAACTACATAGATTCCTGTAGATTCTCTACCTTTGTATTCTATTTTCCTATATACCTTCCTCATCAAAAAGTAACTATTCCATATTACAGTTGAGTATTAGGATTATTACTTTTTTGAATCTATCACTTAATAACAAAACTCAATTCAAAACGGAAATTTTGTAGCCCTCCTGCTGTATGCTCTTAAATGCGAATAAAGACTTCACTATTTAATCTACTAATAATAAAATAAGTGCTAAGATTAGTACATTAACTTTGATGCCATCTCTCAATTCTTTTCAACAAATTCCCTTTAGTTCTAGTCAGCCATCAAAATTAAAATATAAATTGGACCTGCTCCTGATTCCAACAAGAGGGTAATTACTTTAAAAGTTTTTTATTGTTTATTTTACAGCTTCTTATTTCAAAAAGACAATAAAATTAATAATTGAATTGATAGATGTTAAATGGATAAAAGAATTTTTATAACTTTTGGTTAATCATCGTCAATCATTACTCCCAACTTAGTAAGCGGATTTGGTTTACATGTCAACAGATAGAATAATTATTTTTCGGTTTACACTCCTTATTTTCGTTTTATAAAAGTTGAGAGACAAAAATTTCTCTTTACTTAAAACTGCTTGCTTTTTATGAAGATTATTTTCTTTTTGAACCAATTCAAAATTTATTTTTAAATTAAATCAATTAGCCAATTGACAAATACAAAGAATTATTAGAGCATTATGAAAAGGGTTGCAAAAGCTAGATTTTTACCATGCTAGTAGAGGGAAAATGGCCTGAAAACCTTTTTTAAAAGAATTTTGAAGAGTCATTTAATGTCCTTGGTAAGTTTTAGCTATGGTTGATTTGGATGAGATAAATGTAAGAAAAAATAATTGATTTCCAGCTTTTTATTCGCGCAAGAATAAAACAAGGTAGTATGGAGTAAGTGGAAAAAGAGTTTTCTCTCAATTTTACATAAAAACTAAAATAATTTTAATAAGATATTGAAAATTCCATATTCTTAAAGCTTGCAAACTCCTTTTATTGTACAGCTTTGAATGTGCAGAGTAAAGAAAGAGCTATCCTCCAAACTCCAATACGGTCAATTCTCTACTCAGTTCATGATTAAAGTTCAATAATGATTGGGCATATTATTTGCAAAAAAACTCTGAACAGTTGTTGCTTCTATTTCAAGGATAAATATGATCATTATGTAAAAAAAGTAACTGCTATTATCCAAAGTGTTACCCAGCAATAAGCTGTTCAAAATTATCAGCTAAAGTGCGACAGTGATTTTTAAATCAGCCAAATCACTTCAATAGATAAAACTTTTTCTTTCCTCCTTTCAGATAAGAATAAACTCAATGAAAAATATAATGACTGCGGAAAATTTTATGATACTTTGTTAATAAATAGTCTCATAGAGTAAACAAGAAAAAGAGTATAGGAAACAGCTTAAATAAACTTGGATTTATCAGAACTGGTGTCTTGACAAAATAAATTGTATTCTAAAATATAATAAAAACTAAGAAAATATTTCTTTTTCTCTATTATATAAATTAATTTTATATACTTGTTTTCATGTTGTCTTAATATTTTTTTAAAGGTTAATTAAGTACTGACTATGTTTTATTAAAGAAAATTTAAAGTATTTTTATCACTTTACATACATTTACATTTATTTATTCTTTTTTACAAATTATGCATGATTAAATATCCAGAAAATCTCTACCAGTTACAATAAACTCTTATGATTTAATTGAATACAGTCCATTAACTTATTTATACCTTTTCTACCTACCTCTTTACAATTTTTCTACAGAAAAAATTTGATAAAAATATCCTCAAAATTTAAATTATCTGGCTCCTAGGTGCTAAAAAATTGTAATCAATAGCAATTATCTCTATTAATAGGTTTAATTTTTCATCAATTTTTAAGGGACAATTAAATTGATTTATTATTAAATAATACAGAAATGATAAATGAATTTTTAGAATTATTCATCAGAAATGATGGCAGAATTCGTATATATATTAATTTGTTGATTTTCCCTTAATAAGTGGTAATTTTGTAGATAATGTGATATTCTAAAAACTAAAATGATAAATGCAAAGGTGTTAAATATATCCCTTATCCCTAATTTTTAAGTTTAATAATTATATTTTTTTTTGCGAAAAACTTTATTTTAAATTTTAAATTGAGGATAATTGTCTAATCTAAACCTAAGAAATATGAGTTACTAATTTAAATTTTTTTATTTCTTTTTCCTATTTAGTTATCTGGTTTTACTTACCATTTAGTAGTAATCAACTTAAGGGGTAAATTTTAACATATCCTAGAGTATTTTTTGAAGTCTTTTTATTTCTTTTGTATCATAAAAGGAAATTTAGTTGGAAGAAACTCCTGACATAATTTAACTACAAAAATGTGTAGAGGAATAGTGCTTAAGGGATTAATAGATAGTAATGTCAAATATAATGCTTGCGATAGAATATTCTAGTATAGTAGATTGCATGAAGTATAGGGAAGAATGCCTTCAAGTAGAAAAAGAGGAATAATTTGTGCAAAAATCATAGAAATTAAAAATTAATAAAGTTAGACATTGCTTTTAGGCTTGCTTTTCATTCAAAAAATTCAATAAGGAAATAGAAAATTTAAACAAGTGCAATCTTTAATGTGCTGAAAATACAATTGAAAAATTTAAGGAAATTAATTAATAAAATATTGATTCTTAAGATGATCCTCTCTACATCAAGAGAATATTCTTTTTTACATTTTTAAGTGTCTGCATTGTTTTTGGGCTATACTACCTATACTAAAAGAGAAAATAATAAAATAACTTAAAGGAAGGAATAAAAGAAAAATAATCTCTAATATAATAATAATCAGGCACGTCTACGTCTGATATAAATCTATGATTTGAGAAAATATATTGTAAATGTTGCTTTCTTATTTTCTTAAAGTAATATTTCCTCTGTATATTTTGTTTGTTCATTCATTCATTCTTTAAATTATTAATTTTTCCTCTGCAATAAGCAATAAGAATTTAGAACTTAATTTTTAAATATAGATATATTTTTTGTTCTATTTAATAAAAAGGTAATAATAATTATTTTTCTTTTTATTTACCAATAAAATACTTTTTCGCTTTGTTTTTATAAATTATTCTAACTGATTTACAAAAAACATTATATATTTTAAAGTAATTTTACTTATAATATTCTTAAGTCTCATTAATATAAAGCAATTTTCATTTCTAGTGAGGAATTTAATAAAGAAAAAACTTTCTATAGATTAAATCTTTAAAAATATCAAAATCAATTTGATTTTCACCTCCTCCACCTACATAGAATTTTTCTAAAATTTCTAATTATAAAAATTACTCTGTAAATACTATTTAAATAAAAAAAAAGTTTATCACCCACTAAATTTAGTGCAAATCATTTCATTTGATCAACTTATCACATTAAAAATATGTAATTCAGTAAGCCAATGAAAAGGATTTCCAAAATGAAACAAAATTTGTCTAAATTTCTTCAAGGTACTCCTCTACTATGCTCCTTGATAGCTAACAGTTATTTCAGAGGTAGTTTAAATCCAAACTATTTTTATTAATAAATAGTGTATGGAAATTTAATTACTAATTAATTCCTCATCTAGTTTACAAGTTATACCTTAAAGTGTAATTAATATTTTACTTAATATTTTTTATTAAGAAAAGGTCCAATATTCCTTTAAAAAATTAATTAAAAATAATTGTTTGATAGCTGATTATTTTTTATATAATGTGCCTGAGCCTAATAAAATATTAATAGATCTTATTTAATAATTTTAGAGTCTGGATTTAGAGTAAAAGATTAAATCAACCCATTAAACTTTTTTTATTATATATTGGCCATTTTAATGAAAAATATAAAATTATTTTTATAGGATATAACTAATCCAATATATTTTGACATCTTGGATAAATTACTGAGAGATAAAATGAGTAGCCAATGATTTGAGGGTTTTGTAGGGCCTATTTTATTTAGATGATATGTAAAACTTACAGACAATTTCTTGAAATGATAACGTTTTACTTATCAATATATATTATATCAGAATGCTAAACAGATAAATAAAGAAGCAATAATTGATTTATTAATATAGTTCCTCCTCCTTAATTATTATATAAATGAAATCCAAATTGCCTTGATCTTCCAAATGGTTCAATAAGCTTTGATACGAACTTAGGAATTTCGAGTTTATTTGTTTTCTAGTTCTTAATAAGGTATGTATTTTTACATTAGTATTTAAAAAATCTCATCATTTTTTGTAATATTACTCTTTGGCAAAACATTTAGATCCAAGATAACGTCTTTATTTAATATCTGATATCAAAAGACTATTAGTTTATAGTACCTCATACTTTTAATTGTAACCACATACTTCCTTTTTAATATTATTTGCATTTAAATTTAGAGGTAATATTTGGAATTACATTTTTAGGTACTTATCGTGCATGCTTTGTCTTTATTCCCTCTACTGTGTTTAAAAAGTGTACAATTATGATGATAAGCATCAAATTTTATATTTAATAATATTTAGAATAACTATAGAGGAAGGGAATTTTATGTGTATTTATGTAATATCATAGAATCAATTTCCCTTCTTAAAATTTAAAAGTGGGTAATAAAATAGTAATGATATTGTGCTTGAACGATACGAATAAAGTAAATAACAAAAAAGCACTAACTCATATAGAGAAACAAATCCCAGGCAATTTAAGGATTAATAGAAATTGAAGATTAGATTTATAATCAAAATAAGAAAGAAAAAATTGTAATACCAAAAAGCATCACTTTAACATTTAATTAAATATCCTTGGCTGCTGAATAAAAAAATCACAGCAAATTTTGCACGAGAAATCAATAAATCCTAAAAATATTTCTCTTAATCTTTAAAAATCAAATTTTCACCAAAAAATACATAAAAATGAAAATCAGAATTCCATTCGAATAACACAATATAATGATTGATAATAGCTATTAAAACCTCAACCATATAAAGTTGACTAAGATTCAAAGTAACAGCTTTAGTTCTCTAAATTCATCTATGGTTGGTGAAGAAGATATTGGGAGAAAGAGATGCTCTTATAGATATAAGGACTCGACTTAAGCAAGTATATGTACTATTACTTGCGAATTTAGTAGTGACTTACCTTCTTCCAAGTTAAGAGCCGATGATCTCAAAAAAACTTGCAATTATAGGACAATATCTACTCACTAAAAAAGTAATGGTTTCCATGGGCCTCATCAAAAGTAATTTGATGATTATGGAGACTATATGAGAGCTATATCTTAATTATAAGATAATTCTAGAGATTCTTCTTTTAAAATTACTGAAGAAATTCCTCAATCATATTCTTTTTCCATAAAATCTTAAAAAGTTATGTAATAAGATCTGGAAGTAGAAGAATAAACTCATCCTATTCCTCCTATAAGTAAAAAGAAAAAAATTAGCAAGACTAAAGAGAAAAGATAATAGATGATGAATGACACTCATGTATAATAATTGAATAACGAGTACAAATAAATCAAAGATTAAAATAGCCTTAAAAACATTAAAGAAGCTTTTACTAGACATATAAACTCAAATTTGTCAGATTAATTGAAGGATATTTATGTTTAAAGAATGGGAGGAAGCTTACAATTTGGACAAATTAAAAAGAAAATTAACTTCAGCTTGAAAGAAAATTCAACAAATAACAAATGCATAAAATTCATGTGCAAGAGCAATCAAGTGAGCCCAGTCTTTTTATATTTTTTGGAACACATTGAAGAATTTTGGTTGAGTGAATCAAAAGTTCAGAATAAGGATGCATGTAAATCAATAGTTAGTTTCTTAATAAAAATCATAAAAAATGTTCAATTCATAGACTTAATCGAGCATTATCATACAAAAATATGAAAAGTTAGAAGAAGTTTGGGAAAGCTATCTATAAAAAAAACATATGCTAGAACAATGCTTAACTTTTCTACCTCTTAAATAATCTTAATTTTTCTACATTATAGGTAGTCTCTTAAATACAATTTATTTAACCATACATACATACCCTCTCTCTTTTCTCTTATTTATAATAAAATATAATAAAATCTTATTAATCTAATCTTATATCAATACAAAATAAACCCATCTTTAAAGTATCTTCTATTTTATTCATAAAACATTCTAATTATTCATATTGATAATGCCTCATTCAAAAACTAATTACTATTTTTACTAATAATTACATATTCTTAGTTCCATAATTGATCATTTATTTTAATTTGCACGTTTACTATATTATTTGTAAAATCTTAAATTCACAATATTACTGTAGGAAAAATATTAATTGAAATGTAAGTTATTATAATCAAAAGTGAAGGTGAAAATAAAATCTCTATTGAAAAAATTTTATCAGCATTACACCTTAATATTTCATTCTATTTTATAATCAGTAGAGGGAGAAAATAAAAAAATAGAAAAAGATTATACATGTGTGTGACATCACTTCATCTATGAATTCTTTATAATTATCTCTTTTGCATTTCTTATTCAACACACTTGTTTTCATAATTTTTTTATTCGATTCTTTTTACCATAAAAATAAAACCTATCGGACTATTAACATTAAAATATAACATTTTCTAAGCATAAATCTATTTATATGTTTAGTTTAAATACTATAATCTCATGTTGATAACCATGAGGTTTCTAAATTTGATAAAAATTTAAAGTAAAATATTGGCTATTCTAATTTCTGTATTTTTTACAGTCCAATATGTAATTTCTGATACAATACTACGGAGTATTCTTTTAACAGGGTTTCAATATTTAAACTGATAATTTGGAAAATATTTTTAGAATATGCGATCATAATTCTAAAAGAATCAGAAAATGTTTAGCCTATAAAACTATTAGGATGGAATTGAAATTTAATACCTTAACTTTAAGTAGCTCTGATTTTTTAAATAGAAGGAAGTAACTTCTTTAATTAACAGAATTTTTACTCGCTCAAGAAAATCTTCTCGTTACTTCGACTTTTTTAATTATAATGCACAATAAACTCACACACAATATACTAAAATAACCTTATCAGAGATATTACATTGTTTATAATTCCTATTATAATAATCTAAAACTTGAAAATTTGTGTATAGGTTAAGTATGCTGTATAGATATATTTTACTTTTTTAAAAATATGGGATCAAATATCATCTTTTTTAAATATTTTCAACTAAATGATTTCTAGTTTTTTCAAATTGTTATCATTCACATGATAAAATTTTTGTTTTTTGAAGCTTATTGATGTAAAAGTCAATCATAACTCTTTTATTTTCACATCTGTAAGCACTAGTAGTTATTTTTTTTCATATGTTAGAACTGGTTTAATTTAAATTTAAAATTTTAACAAGAAAAAGTATATTGCTATTAAGCAAAATTTGAAAAACAATAATATATTTTTCCTAACTTACAAATAAATATTTTTTTCATAAAAATACTTATTTTTACATCACAGGTGTTGTATTTATCAACTGTCATTTTAAAAAACCTTTTTATTATACTTATATTTTAAGTTCTTTTTTTTTTCTTCAAATTATTTTAATATCTAATCTAACTTGATTCAAGTAAAATAAAGTCATTGTTTTAAGGAAAATAGAAAAAATATCTCTTTTCTTTTCTATCAATTCAAATAGAAAATAGATGATAGTATTATAAATAATGTCAATGCTGTTTATATATTTAATTTACCTAAAAATTTTTTTAAAAGTAAGAATCATAGTTCATCTAAATTATTTTTTAAATCATTTCTTTTATAAGTTTTTCAATTTCTCTATTTAAAAAAGGTATTCATCAGTAATTAATTTTCTAGATTTTAAATAAGCCGTTTAAATTGTGAAAATGAAAATACAGAGGGGTTAATTAAGCTTGCTTTGTAAAAGTATTTTTAAATTTTAAGTAAATCATTGTAGCCAATACTAAGATTTGATATCAAAAAAGTTTATAAAATTATTAAAGAGTTAAAATTTTTTGAAGAGCCATTGAATCAAAATAAATGAATGAATATTAAAAGGTAATTTAATTCTTATTTCTATTTCTAACCTAATTCATTTTTAATTTAATAATTCTAAATTCCTAAATAAAATATAATTAATTTTTATTATAAGTAATTACATTAAATTCATTCTTTTTAGCCTAAATAAACTATTTAAAAATGATAATTCTATTAATTAATTATTTATTTATCAAAGTACTCTTTCATGTATCTTCAATAGAAAGATTAATGATGATAGGATTACTAAAGGTAAAAATAATTCTAACTACAAAAATTAATAATCAAAATATATTTGCATCATTTATTTTAAATAACTGAAATATGATTTAAAAATTTTTATAAATGTATTGGTTTTTAGTGTAAATAATTAAATAAAGTATTGAAAGATAAAATAATATTTAAGTTTTATTGAAATAAATAATTTATGCTTTTTATAAAATTTTATTTTATTAAAGTAAATCTAATTAATAAACTCATCAACAAAATTACTTTATTTTAAATTCTCAGATAAAACGAATGCTTTTAATAGTATATTTCAGTAATGGGTAAGACAATAACCATAAAATTCCATTTAAAATAATGCTAATTTTCTTTTTGATATTGCTAAATCCCAATTAAATTTATTAAACTAATATCTATCTATTAAAATAATTCTATCAAAAATCTTAAATGTAGTTTAAAAGATTTAAAATTTAATAAGCATGTAAGTAAGTAAGCTTTTATAAATATAATGAATTCTAATTAGAAGAATGAATCTATTTTTGATAATAAAATGATTATTGCAAACTTGAGGTACTACTATGCTTTATTGTAAACATACTATCTAAAACACTAATAATTATTAATGGAATATATAAGCTATGAATTAATATGCTTAGATACAAAGCATAAGACCCTCTATTTTTGTAAACAAATACAAATTAGCTAGATGTATTGCCTTAATATTATTAATGATGCTATTGAATTAAATCTAAATCATGTGTAATAGTTCCATCCCATATAGAGAGAGCCAATAACGAAAGCAACTTCACCCCAAATTTCATAGAAACCTCTGTGGGATTGATGGTGATATCTAGCCATCTTTCTGTGAGTACCATTACAGAAAGGAGCGTTGGCTGAGAATTTACAGTTGCAGATTTTATAGTAGCCACTCTAAGAGACATTGAAGACAACAGGACGGCATCTAGTGACAACAGAGTTGCACAAACCATCACACCAAGGACCGGATTGAGAAATACCGCAACTGCACCAAGAGTAAACTTTACCTTATTGTAAATAACAGTTGTAGGGGAAGAAACCAGCAATCAAAGGAATACTAGCAGGTCTGTATCTACCTTCCTATTTTAGATTTAATAATAAATTAGCATTATATTTTTTTAATACAATATTCATTATTATCACTAATTATTTAATCCATCTGCAATATGTTCCATTTCATTTTCATTTTAACAATTTTTTGTTTTTTAGATTCATTTAATTAAGGATCTTGAATATCATACTATTATCAAAATGGAATCGATTTGATTGAATTTTATTAAAAAGATGAAGGCAGTAGTGTGAATAATAACGAAATCATGCTTCATGAGATATGAAGAGGCTATGAATTTTCATATCTTTTTAATATTTCCCTTATATCTTTACATTTACTATACTATCTTTGAATTATCCTTCTTCATTTTTTATTTTTAATATTTTTCCCTTTGAAAAAAGGATATCTCTTGCTTTTTTTCAATCTTTATTTTGCTTTTGTGCCTATATAGTCTTATTATTTATATGAATTTTTAGTACCTAATAAGGAATGGATTCAGGGAGAGGGATATGCTTAGTAGCAGGGAAATCAGTGATATCATCGGGCTTCTTATCCTTACGGGGAGCGGGAGGCTTAAGAATGACAGGGGGAGGAGTGAAGGGATCTCTCAAATGAGCTTCACCTTCACAAAGAACTGAGGAAACTCTCTTATATTTAGCAGCTCTCTTTAAAATAGCTGACATTTCTCTCTATCTTTATTAAATTGTATTTTAATTATTCTTTTGATTTTCTTTCTTTTATTTATATTTTTAATTTATATTTTTCTTTCTTTGATTTTCCCCTTTCATTTATCTCTGGTATTCATTCTAAAAGGTATTTCAATCAATTTAGGATGGTTCATTCCAATCTCCAATTTTAATTATTTAACAAATTTCATTCAGATATCCTGTCTTATTCTATCTAATATATATCTTTTCCATTTTTTTATTTGGATTTTATTCCTTTTATTCCATTTTCATTCTTTCTCCATTCCTTTATTGGTTTAAAAAAAAATCATATTTCTACATATGATTTATAATAATCATTAAGTAAAAGAAATGTTAATAATAAATATTACGAACATCCATTACCATTTTTAATATGTTTTTGGATATAATTTAAATAAAATAGCATTATAAATTGATTAATTTTAAATTTTAATTATTCCATCAATTTTCATTGCTCGCTTCAGGCTTTAGGTAGAAAGATAGGTATTACCTAACAACTATATTTTTAAATTTATCAAAAAATTTTTTATTTTTTTAATTGTTAACTTGATTTTTGTTAGATTATCTATTTAAATAATTAATTAATATAGAACAATTTGCTTAGAAATAAATTAGTATTTAAATTAAGTATTCTAATTATAAAAACAATTTTAAATAATTTATGACAAAAAGATTAATTAATAAATAAATTTGTATACTCTCTCCATATAAGACAACATCAAAAAAGGCTAAACTAAGATAATAGATTTGTATATTCGATTCAATCTGTTTACAAAATAAATCAATTATAGATTAATATTATATTATCATGAATACTATTATTGTATTAGCCATCTATTAAGAAAGAATAGGAATTCAAACTTACAATAACAATAAAAAACAAAACATATTTACCACTCCTTTTATAAAAAGAAAGTTTTATCTATGATACATTTTGATTATATTCAAGTAACCAGATTAAAAATGTATATGGAATTTAACCAAAACAATTAAGGAAAGAAAGCTCTAATAATGTAAGATTTATTAATAAATTCAAATCTCCTTGCTTATGAAATTATATATAAAATTAAATATTAATAAATCAAAGGTTTAGTTGCTAACTTTTTATTTTTTTCTAAATTGAATAAGCAAATATAAATAATTTTTTTCTAATATCTAATTTTTCTCACTACTTAAGTATCATTTTTAATATTTTTTACTTATTTACTTAAGATCTTACATAAAAAGCATCATTTAAATCCTCATATTCCAAATGTCTGGAAAGATTCCTCGGTTTTTCTGGTTAAAATCAATAAGATATTATTTTATAATTGATCATCATCTAATTTTTCTAACATAGAAGTGATGACGATTTGATTTGTATAAAATCTAAGAATGGGAAATGATTCGTTTAAGGGTAAGATTCAAAATATCTACAAAGTGAATAAATTATAATAATTTATTATAAATCATTAATCCTCCAAAAATTAAAAGGTAAAGTAAAAAATCAAAACGGTAAACCATAAAAAAGATAAAAGAAATGAGAAATTTAATTATTGGTACTTTAGCATTCGGTACTGCTGGTTATTACTATTACAATAAGGAATAGTTTGGCCAAGCTGCTAAGACAAAACTCGACTATAATGCTGTTAAAGCTGATATCTCTAATATCCTTGAATAAGATGGTTGGGATGGTTATAACCACATTGGTCCTGTCCTTGTCAGACTTGGATGGCATGCTTCTGGTACTTACAATAAGGCCGATAAGACTGGTGGTTCAGATGGTTCTACCATGAGATACCCTAAGGAACTTAACGATCCTGCTAATGCTGGTCTTTAACATGCACAAAAATTCCTTGAACCTATCAAAGCTAAGCATCCTGTAAGTAGTATTTCCTTAAAAAAACTAACACATTAAGATTAGGATAGAATTTATTCTAAACATTTCCTTCTCAAAATAAACAAAACATATTAGATTTGAAAAGTACGAATACTCTTCTGTAAGAGGAGATTCATTAAAATTATTTCAATTTTTAGCATTTTATTGATTATATTGATTAATTTTATAAAATAAATAGGATATTTCTTATGCTGATCTCTGGGTTTTGGCCAGTTATGTTGCTATTGAAGAAATGGGTGGACCTAAGATTGAATTTACTCCTGGTAGAAAGGATGCTCCATCTGAAACTGCATGTCCTCCTAACGGTAGACTCCCTGATGCTTCATAGGGTAGTTCTCACATTAGATAGGTCTTCTACAGAATGGGCTTAAATGATAGAGAAATTGTTGCTTTGATTGGTGGTGGTCATGGTATCGGTAAATGCCACAAAGACAGAAGTGGTTATGAAGGTCCTTGGACTAATGCTCCTACTACCTTCACTAATCTCTATTTTAAGGAACTCTTTGATAAGAACTGGACATAGAAGAATTGGAAAGGTCCTAAGTAATTTGAAGATAACACTAAGAAACTTATGATGCTTCCTGCTGATCTTGAAATTAGAGATGACCCTGAATTTAGAAAGATTGCACTTGAATATAAGGATAATAAGGATGCCCTTTTCAAAGACTTTGCTTCTGCCTACAAGAAGCTCACTGAACTTGGTTTCAAGTAATTCTGATTATAACATATTTATACATAAAATAGCTATCATAGATATCTTTTTAGTATGTTTTTATATTTTTGTAAAGAAATTTGTTAGTTACTTCAATTTCAAATTTACTTAATTATTTGTTAAAACTATTTAGGTAGTATTTTAAATTTTATATTAAGAAAATAAAATCAAGTATAAATCTAGTAAAATAATCAGCTAATTACATTAATCCTATAAATTAATTAGTTAGTGTAATCCATTTTTAAATATTCTAGAATGAGTAATCCGTAGGTTTTATTGAAATTTTATTTCTCATAAATAAATAACTTTTACTACTTTGTAGACATCAGACAGCTTCAATTTCTAATTAAATTATAAATCAAATATCTATCTATCCCTTTCCTGATCTGATTTTCAATCAGTCAAAAATACAAATTAGCTATCTTTTTTATATATACAACATATCTTATCAAAAGTATTCCTAAAGTAGAAAAATAATTGAGTAAAATGATTAAAAACGGTTTATTTCTTCTTTAAACCCTTCTAAATAATATTATGTAAGTAAAGTTTTTAACCAATATGAATTCAATGAATTGTAAATGTTAAATTCATTAATAATATTGAAAAATACTTATTAAAAATAAAAATGAAAATTTAATTAGCAATCAGAACAATTTCTTTAAAAAAATATATTTCTCATAAATTTTATAATATTTTTAAATCAAATTAACACTAAAAAGTAAATTAAACATAAAATAAATTATTTTTAATTTTAAGAAAGATTTAATCAAATAAGCCACTTTATAATTTTTCCATGTTAATTTTTCTTTCAGATTTTAAAATACTCCTACTTATCTATCTATCTGAAATTATAATAAAAATAAAATAATCTAAAAAATGAAATTAAAATTATAATTTATTTTATTTTTTTAAATCTATTAGCATCTAAAAAGTTGAAATGATAAGTAAAAATTAAATAAATAATTGTAATATTTTTCTAGTATCTATATACTTTTTTAAAAATTGAGAAAATAATTAAAATAGTAAAGGAATGTTTAGATATAAGGTAAGAATCAAGATTAGTAAAAAAAATATCATTGTTAGACTTTGATGTGCTAAAAATAAGATTATATTAGCATAAATAGGGTAATTTATTTAGATTACATTTTAGTCTTAATTTATTATTTAGTATAAAAAGGAATTAAAGAAAAAATGATTTTAATATTGTTTATTAAAAGAAGAATTTATTGATATGTAATTTTATAATTAAATTTCTTATCATATTTTTGGATAAATTGATTATTCTTTTGCAATTTTATAGTTAATATAAAGTAGTAATTCTCACAATCCAGAGCAAGTATGATAACGAGGGTAGAATATTTGAGTATAGAAGAAATAACTTCCTTAGTATGCCTTTTCATTAGCAAAATAGCAAGATTAGAATAAATTGTTTTCGTTAACGCTTTCATCACCCTTAGCATGATTAATGAAATTCCAGAATTAAGGACATTTAATAGGACTAGTTTCAATGTCAACTTCTCTTTCGATTTGTTTGCATTCTTTATAATCATCTTCAGTATCAATTATATCAGCACAAGAAGATAAGTTAGTACTGAGACAATTCATCCAGTCAGAAACTGTAATTTGACTATCAGTTAGATCCTTCTTTGAAATAAGAGTGATAGCACCAATAGATAAGAGAGCAATTAATGCAATAGGTAAAAGAATTTTTTTCATTACTCTAATTTAATTTACTTTTGATTTCTAATTTTTTAATTATCCTTTTCTAAATCTTAAAATTATAATCTTCTCAATAAATTTGAAGATATTCAATAGTAAAAACTCTTTTGTTTAATATCCAATTCTATTTACCAAATCTTATAAACCAATTAGAAAACTTGTGGTAATAAAATCCTTAGGCATTTTAAGGTTATCTTTCATACATTAAGGATTAGATTACAATAGTAATTAAAGCTAAATAAAAGAAATATTTGATTTTTGCTAATTATGGTAATTTTTTCATAAAATAAATTCTAATCACAAAGGTAGGTAGGTAGGTTAGTTAATTAATCACTACTCTAAAATACATTTTTGAATAAACTTTGTTAGCTAAAATTTAATTATTTTATCTTTAGTGTAATTATTACTCCTAATATTTCATCACAAAAGAATATTATAATCAAACAAAAAATTAAAGGAGGGTTTTAATTTAATTTATAATTAATAATAGAGTAAAGTATTAATAAATGCTATTTCTTTAATTGATAGTTTATTTTCAATCCATTTCAAGTAAATTAAATAAATTGAATTTAATTTTTGATTTAAATAAAATTAATAATTTATATTATTCTATTAATAATTTATATTATTCTATTAATAATTAATTTTTAATCATTAAATAATAATCTTCTTATATAAAATTAATGTTTTTTACCAAATAAAAACCTATTCTTAGATTAAATAAAACCAAAATAAAGAATGAAATACTTTTTATTTATTTTAAATGAAATTGAATAATTTTAAGAATAATTTAGTAATATTCAGTTTAAGGTTTAAAAGATAGATATCAAACCTGTAGCCTATTTAGACAATAAAAATAAAGATATTAGCTGAAATCCTTTATTTTTTCTTAAAAAGTCATATATTAGTAAATTAATTGTCTGTAATTAATTATTTATAGAATATTTTTCTAGAATATTTTAAACGAAATGATATATATGTATCCTTCAAAGCATTTTATAGTTAATATTTTGAAAAGAAATCTAAAATTTACTTTAAAATAAGAATAAAATTAAGTAATTTATTTAATAGAAAAATTTTATTGCAAAAATAAATAAATTAAATTTATGGAATGATGAATGAAAAGCTATAATCAGAAATTTATCAATATTCATGTTATATGCAAATAAATTAATCTCCAGGAATGTAAAAACAGTATTATATTAATGAAATTAATAATTTTTAAGAAAAAAACCAGAAATTCATATCGATTCCGATTTGTATATATAATTGAATAGAAAATAAATATTCTTCTCTCCTTTTTGAATAAATGTTAAGTTTATTTATAGTACAATTCTTTATTTTGTGGATCAATAACTCGATAATAAAGTAATTTCATTTATTTTATTAGAAATATTCTAGATTCTATAGTTTCACTTTTTAAATCACATTATTAGGTACAATTCTACATTTAATTTTCAAGTACTTGAAGTTATTAATTATTAGGAGATTTTGATTTCATTATAATAGTTCTCTCTTTCTGTTCTCAATTTCTGAAAATTACATCTTTAGTAAATAAATTATGCACACAATTACTATTCTATCTATTCTATTAAGGATAAGCAATAAGATATTTAATACATAACTAGCCAGAAAATTATTAATTTAAAATATGAGTGAACTTAAAATTGCATTCTGAAGAATTCAAGCTGTTTAACTTTTATTTAAATGCCAAATAAGGATTAATATTTACAAAGAAATATTGATTTATTGTTACATTTTTAAATTCGAGTAGCTTGATATAATTTTTTTTATATCCTCTACAGTTTTTGTAACAAGAATAAATAACTGAATCACTCAATATTAAATTTGAAAATAAATAAATTGGTGTAAATAAATAATTGTTAAAACCCTACCAAATTTCTATTCAACTTCATCTTCTAATTTGCTTTTTATATTAAAATAAATTTTATTGTATATTTAGCTTCAAAATTATTAAATATATACTATTTTTCTCACCAAACTAACTATTTTAAATTTTAAGTTACTGCTTTAATGTATTAAAGGTATCGAATTAAATAATGAAAAAATGATTTAGGGGATGTGGGATGTGTTTTAATACATCAGATAATAATGTATCACTATTAAGTGGTGATTTCTATAGAGAATCTGTAAATTAATTTCTCATAAAAAAATGAATAAGCTTAAAGATGAACCAATAAAAAAACTTAGGTAGGATCCATTAATAAAAGATAAAAAATACTTTTTTATTTATTAAATCCAAAACATAAAAATTGAAAATCATCACAGATACATGAATATTTGAGTAAACATACTTCTCTGATTTTCCTATTGAAATATAAGAATGGAATATTTATTTTTTTCAAATTTTTTAGGCATAATAATGAGGTTTATTTATTAATAATTTTATTTTCAGGCCTATTTTCTTTAAAGCAAGTAAAGTTGAGGGAAATCTCATTGAAATTTTTTATTTACCTAGTGTATCAATCAATATCAGTCTCTTTAAAACTAATCTCCAAAAATTTTTATCTATAACAAATTTTTTTATTTCTAAAAAAGTAATCTCTCCAATAAATTATTTATGTTTTATCCTTATATTATACTTTACAAAAATATTTAGTATTTTTTTTCTATTTAAGAAAATTTATCTAAAACTCTATATTGTTTATGTCAACACACAGAGTTAGAAATAGGGGGATTATTTTAAACTTTAAGCTTTAACATTTAGCTATTTAGCTGTATTTAAAAGTAGATGGTAATAGGATAAGCTGATCACTATATTTTATTAATTAGCAACAAACATGTATAAACAGATTTTTTGCGTTGGGCATTTTACTACTTTAGATAATTATTATGTAAATACCAATAAACATAGAGATAATTGTTCTTTTTAATAATTTTAAAAATACCCAAAATTCAAAGTATCACACAGTAATATAAGTTATCATAGAAAAAATTAGAGAACAGCTTGTTCTTTATTTATCAATATTTACTGAATTAAATTTTGATTTTGCATAGCATTGTAAGATAAAGTTTTACTCAGTAGTAGGTAATATATTAGATTAGAAAGTTATGTGGTAATAAAAAATTGTAAGTCTAGATATCGATATTAATTAGGTTCTTATTATCGATTCGCTCTCTATAAATATTCCTTAAACATCTTTTATTAAAATTTCATGCTATTTTTTTTAAATTTATTAACACCAAGTTTATTAGCAATTTCAAAAAAATTGAGACCAACTATTTATTTAAAGATATTTCTCTACTATGGTACTACAGGATAGGTTAGATATAGTATTTGTAAAAAATTCAAAAAATGAGAAATTCTTTTAACAAATATTAGTAAGATGATATTGAGAATAAATAGAAGGAATGATGCTTAGTAAATTGGTAATGTAAATAGGAATTTAGGATAAAATATCTTCATTCTCATAAAAAAGGCTCTCATCAATTTAAAAAGATGATAGATGAATTATAAAGTACTACGATTGGAAAGGCAGATAGAATTATCTATCGAGAGTGATGAGATGAAGAAAAGGCTATTAAAAGATATATTCAATTTTGCTTCTTATAATTTCGTCTTTGGTAATTGAATAGTGAAAAAGCCTATTATCAGTTTAGCTTTTGAATTTATAGTTTATGGGAAATTAAGAGGGAGTAAACATAAAAGGGAGTGAGTTGGTGGAAAATAATAAATATATAATCAACAAAAGAGGCATCTTAAATTCCAAAGAATTAAATAAACTGACATTCCTATTTTATCACAGATAGCTTATTTTGAAAAAGGAATTTAATTTTTTAAAGAAGTAAGTTCCCTTTACGAATTACCTACTTATAGTGTAAAAGTTAGGAAAAAAATGAAAGAAAGAAATTAAATTTATAATGGTGTTGCTTATAAAATACTTTAATTTCTGCAATAAAAAAGAATGCTCTTGATATTAATAAAAAAAAAGCAGTAAGACAAATTATTTTTAGTGGAGTGATTATAGAGAAAGAAAATTAAAAAAATAAACTGTTAGTATTTTGAAAATGATACAGCTTTAATGAAGCTTGAATTAAATATTCGATTAAATCATTACTACTGAAGGCAAGAATAAATGAAACTTAATTTCTTTCAAGTAAAGCTAAGCAAAGTAAATTTGAAAAAACTGAATACTTGCTAATTCTATAATATTATTCTATTTTAGATTCACCCTTTTATATTGTAAATTTTGCTAATATTATGTGGATTTGATCTGATGCTGACGACTTACCTGTTGATCTGCTTATCCAAATAAATTTAATATAATCAAAGGCTAATTTAAAGGATTAGTAGTTTTTTATGAAATAATTGAATTATATGCTAAGGTTGCAACATTAATGATTATCAAATCAAAAATTTAATAATTTTAAGGTGAATAATTTTTGTTTGATTATCAATTATTTCCCTTAGGATTCTTCAGTTCAATATTTTTTTATTTTAAATGAAAACGAGGATTTTTCATAAATATTAATTAATAAAAATAATCAAATAAATACTAATAAAAAATTAAGGTCTAAGGTTTATTCCAAAACCAAACTTTATTACTACATTTACCTAAATAAAGAGCTTACGGATTACAATCCAATCACTCTTCTAAATATACTAACTAACCTCCATCCATCTTATAAATCAGATCCTCATCATCAACAGATTATTATCTCTTTTCTAAGTTTATTGACATAACAGAGTATTTTCATAATTGAAAGAAACTAAAAAGTTCAGTTCAAATAAATAAATCCTATAATAAATATATCTACATAAAAGAAATGGGATGTGCCATAGGAAAAGAAAAAACTTCTTCCAGAGAAGCAAAATTTACTCAGAAAGCTATAGATCTATGTGAATCTTTCTCAGAGTTGAAGATTGACATCATCAAAACTAGAAATTTGTTGTATTAAAAATTCAATATAAAAAATCGTATTAAATCGGGAAGTGGTGATTCAAAAAATTCTATTGAAACCTAAACATGTGGAGGTACCTAACGTAACCCCTCTAAAGATAATTCAAAGAACCCCACCCTTGTGAACTTACCTATAGTTGATGAAACTCCTACCCGTGATCAATTCCCTACTGCTTAAGCCTTACCTAACTACTCATAAATGGTGAGCATTGACGAATTCATTTTCATCGACACAGCCCTTGAATGGAAGTATTTAAAAGAAACCTACACTCTTTATACAACTAACCATAAGAATACTTAAAAGATATGTGACATGTGTCGCTTCTTCCTTTCTAAGATGGACGAATAAATTAATTAATTAGAAGAAACTCACAAGTAAGCTGATATACTCTATAAGTGCGTGCGTGCATTCAAGAGTGAAATTAAAAATAAATAACGTTCAAACTTATTCAATGACCTTGGTACCATAGTTGAGAACTCTAAGAAAATGAGTATTCAATTGAAATCAACAAAGTCTAATGTATCTTAGCTTTCTCTCATGACTCTAGTAGCTGATACATCAGACTCTTTAGTTAACTGTTAATCAACTCCCGTTTATTGAATTAAGCTTATATATATACCACTCACTTGAATTCTTTTACAGTTGTCAATAATCCCACCTATATAATTTACAAACACAGACAGTGACTTTTCATTCCTATAGTTCCTAATTAGCTCTTATTGCAAAACTACTAATATACTTTTATTAAATTAAAACAAACATTTTTCTAACCACCATCTTATTAATCAATTTTCTTAAAATTTATTCAAAAATGCATCCTATACTACCCTATCTTACCTTTTCTTTAATTGTGATTATCTTAATCTTCTTCGTCAGAAATACATCTGATTTACTTCATGCATATCCAATAATAATAATAATAATGATCAAATGTAATAAAAGTACATAATATAGAATTTAAATTCTGCAGTAATGATTTGGCTTATGATATTTAATTGGATAGAGTAAATAAATCATGATATGCCTTATATGTATAAGCTAATTCTGATAAATAATTAATTTTGGATATTATCGCTTATTCTTTGCGTTGTAAATTCCCATGTTTTATTAAATTATTAGACTAAAAAAATTTCAAATTAACTAATAACTCTCACATTTGATTAAAAGATTCTATCACCAATACTAAAGAATTTGCCAATTTTCTCTAAATCATAATTGATTTAATTTGAAAGTTTCCCACTTATTAGCTTATGTAAAAGTGTTCTGATATAGATAATTCCACTACTATGAATCTATCTATTGAACTACATTTATACTAACAAATTAGCAATATAAATCAGTTAATCACAATAAGTTGACCATTCTCTGTCTAATCCTTTTTGAAATTGGGTTTTAATTATTTTCTAAAGAGTATGGCTTCGTCTATAATAGCATTAGTAATTTTAATTTTAGAAAATAAGTGTAATAGAGCTCCGTTTGAATAGAATTAGCTAAAACTTGCTCATAAATTCAAATCTGCATATAGAATATTTAAATTATAATAAACTCTATAAATACACAATTCAAATACGGCGTGAGAATACTATTTCTATTAATGTTCTTTACTATTACCTCAATATAACCAATGTCTATTTTAATGAGCTACTAGATACCTAAAAACAAAATTATTAATGTGTTTGGTTATTTATTAATCCATTAAGGAATAAGCTTATTGATAGCAAAAGTTTTAGACCTTTATTCTAAATAATTTTAATCAAATGTAAACTGACAGACAGTTAGATTCTAAAATTAAAGTGCTAAGACTACATTCTATTTGATGGCTATAGTGATCAGGTTTTATTTCTTGAGGAGAGTATTTCTACAATTTCTGATATTCAAAAGCATTAGTGCTAGATCTCAAGTAACTAATCCTACCTAGTGTAAAAGATACTAGAAATATTTGTCATTTGGATGCTACGTTCAAGCGCATGATAAATAATAAGGAAGAAAGAATAAAAATAAAAATAAATAAATAATAGAATCACTAACTAACAACAAACAGAGAAAGAAAGAATGGACAACAGAAGAGAAATTTGGAATGAAAAAAGGGAAGATTAAAATTGGTTAACAAGTATAGTAATAAATATTATATTATCTCAACTTAAATTATAATTTAAATTTTCTTTTCATGTATACATAGAATTATATATACTAAAAATAAACACTGTGTATTCTATCTTCTTTTCTAACTAATACATTAATTTTTATTTAATTTCCCTCCCTCCTTCTCTCCTTCACTCCTTTCTTTTTTATGATTAATATTAGTCCCTCTTATCCTTATCAAACTAAATCAATTTTCTGATGTTAAAATTATTGAGATTCCAAAAAAAGGATACTAAAAAACTTTACTTTACTTCTCTTATTCTTGCTTATTTTACTCATATCTTTTTAAGAATTTTGCAAAAATATTTTTCAAATCCTTCACATTCAATAATAAAAAGAAACTATGAAGCAAAAAATGAAGTATATATTTCATAGTCTTTCACATTTAACTATGGATTTTATATAATTGCCCCTTAAAATCGTGCAATGAAGGAATAAAAAAAGCTAAATAACAAAAAATTGGTTCATTATATCAAATCTAAAGAATATTTTATTAAATAAATAATAACTTAGTTAAGGTAAAATGGAAAAATTTCCAAACTTTCTCTAATCTTTGATAAATTTATAAAAATATTAAATCAAATATAATTTATTGCCTATGTAAGCTCTATGAGATAAGCGCATACTTTTTACAACTTTATATTAAGTGGATTTTGGATTTTTGAAAAAGACAAAGAAAGTATTTGCAAATAGAATATTTTATACTTTCAAAGTATTATGTGTGAATGTGTTTTTTATTGTCTATTTGATAATTTATAGCAGATGAGTATTTTAATTCATGTATAGCAGCTGCATTACTATTATCCAATACAAATAAATTTTTAGGTAATCTATCGATTCTATTAATATTAAACAATTGATGGATGAAAGAGATGAGGAAGCAGTTTGACTTTATCAAGATTAATATTATCATATTCCTATTATATTTCATCAGGAATGTAAATGAAAAAAATTTAGAATCTAATCAGATTTTTTTTTCTTCTTCCCTCTTTAAGCTTATAAAAATGCCAAAATTATAGATATTGATTTAATTCCTCCAATTCCATTTCAAAATTAATTAATATGAAAAATTAATATTTTGATACCCATTAAATTAATTTCAATTAGATATTTATAAATAAAGGTATCTTTTACAATCCTTTCCAAGCAAACAAACCCAATAACTTACTTTTTTTTTATTTATCTTTTTTTCTTCTATTTTAATTTTTGAAATAGAATAAACTAAAATTCCGAAATCTTCAAATAAAACCACGGAGACTAATTACTTTTATTTTACTATAATTAGCTATACCTATTAAAAATAAATAAATGAAAATTCTTTCTATATCTGTTACTATTTTCTTAATTTTCTCTAAAGGTAAAGTTACAATTCCCTATTAATTATCCAGCCTTGAAGGTCTTTTATTATTATTTATAATAAATACATGAATTTATGTAAGAAATTCTCCATTAAAATTGATTTATTTACATTTTAATTTAGAATTCAAAAAAATATTTGTCTTTCTTACTTATCTATCAATTCTCGACCAAGATCTAATAATTTTTGATTTAAAGATATTTTTTAATAAGTTTACTCTCAAAAACTATAAAAAAACGCTAGTATTATTAATAATGGAAAAAAAAAACTGGAAAATATTTAGTTTACAATATGCGTTTATATCTACTTTCTTGAGTTATTAATTTGTAAGTTTCCTATTGTGGGAACTAATTTAAAAGTCATTTTCTATTTAAATACAATCAAAGACCAATATTAACAACTCCAGTGATCATTCACTATGAATAGACATTTAATAATTTTATAACAGAGTTGCACCAAGGACAGATCAAGTATTTATCATTCATACTTTTAGCTCAGTTTAAAAATAAATATTATTGTATCAAAGAAATTTATCTCTGTAATTAAATATCTGATGTTACTATTTAAATTAAGTAAGGATTTTATTTAAATATTTTTACCATTTTATGGGTTTTTTATCTAATAAGGGCAATAAAATTTAAATAGCTAAATCATTTATTAAGTGAAAATTGCATATTTTAAATATTTAAGTAATTTAAGTGTTTTTGTATGACATAATAATTCTATAATCTAAAAATGAGTTTATCAAGATTTATTTTGATTTAAAAATTAGAATTGATGCAGTTATTCTATTATTAATACAAAATTTGGTTGGATATTTAAATATTCACTCACAGATTTTATTGATAAATATAATTTCTGAAATTGAGTTAAATTTGATAGTTAGAAAGAATCTAAATATTATTTTATATAAAATTTGTTTTATAACTTTATTGTTTATTTGTTTATTATGCACACCCAATCTTAATCTTAAAAAGTTATAAATACATATTTTTTAATGATAAACATAGATTTCTATTCTTTTTTCCAAAAAATTATATTCAATACTTACTTTATTAACATTATTTCCTCACTAAAATGTATTGAAAATGAAAAATCACTTTTTAATTTATTACAAATATGCTTTCTTCATTTTTAGATGGCATACTTCATTTTCACTTTGTAATTAATTGCCTTTTCTAATTTTTATTTGCTCATATCTTTGTTAAAAAAGGTAAGTGTTTTATCATTGAGAAGATGAGAAAAAATATGATAATAATTTTAAATTCTCAGAAAATTCACTTACTTATAACTAAATATTTACTAATATATTAATGATTCAACCTTTAAAGGCTGGTTAACAAATTAAGTAAAATGATAGGATAGAAATAATTAATTTGATTGAGGTAATATCAATATTTAATAAGCTTCAATTTACTTTTCTTGTAGTAAATATCAGACTATGAATAATAGCTGATAATTTAGGGTAAAAATTTAAGTTATTTAAATTATTTACTTTTTTATAATTGATTTCAAAAGAGAGGGTATTATTGTTTTTAAATAGTGAGTAAATTAGCTATTATATATCATGTATTCACCCTTATTTTATCAAATTAAATAAAAAAACCTAAATAAACTAAATAAATTTGGTTTTTTAACATTTTGGAGTGTTTAAATGGATTATAGTTAATATATCAATCATTACATAAAAATAAGTGAAATTAATTTTAATAGACATCCCAACCAATCAATATACCTAAAACTACTATAGTTGAATTATTGTAATTTAAAAATTTGTTAAAAAATTATTTTATAAAATGAAACCTTGAGAAAGAAAATAAATTAAAATCTCTTATCTTCTAATTAATTGTGGTTTGAGTTTAGATAAACTTTACTGAAAATTATATTTTTATAATACTAATATAAAAATTAAATATTTATAATTACTAATTTTTGGAGAATCTAATCGTTTATTTCATTAAAATTTAGTGGAAATCAAATAAAAATTATTCATTTCAAAAGATATTGCGCTAATTTATTTTGTTATTTTAATAAGTAAAAGAAGATAGATATCAATACTTTACAAAATAGGTAAAATGAAGACTTAAAAATTTATAAAAGAACCATAAAGATACTTGATCTATGACGTTCGTTAGTACAATAACCCATTATATGAACCATCTAGTGATAGAAAGCCTTAATTAATTTAGAATGACTATGATAATGAAATTCCTATATTGATTGATTATGGCAGTGGAATTACCAAAGCAGTAATTGACACCTTAGATCAAATTAATTGATGAAACGATATTTTTAATATTTAATAGGGATGGGGAACTAGTACAAAACCTGATCTTTCAGTCTAATCATTATTAAGCAAATCTAAGGATTCAAAGACAAGCGTTACATAAGCACTAACTTCTTCAAAGATTAAGGATGTTGATTTGTTTAAGGGAAATTATAGATCTCCATATGAAAGAAACATCATATAACAGTTCGGTTTAATGGAAAATTTAAACGATTTTATCTTTAATGAAATCGGAGTTGTTGAGTCAAAGGTTGACCATCCATTGATGATAACAGAACCAATTGCTAATCCAGAATATTGTCGTCAAAATTTGCTTGAATAATATTTCGAATGTTATGAAGTAAATTAGCATTTTTATTGATTTATATAAAATGAAAATTAGGAAAGTATTATGCTAGACATAATATTATTAAGTGGTAATTACAATTAATAATGTTAAAATAATAGATTCCTTCAGTTATGATAGGTGTAGATACATTATTTGCAACTTTCAATGAATTTGGATAGGAAAGATACACATCAGAAACCTGTTTAATTATTAGCATAGGCCATTCAACATGCCATATAATTCCTATGGTAAATGGATAAATAATGTTTGAAGAAATTAAGAGAGTTAATGTTGGATACTTTAATTGTTTTGAAGTGCTTTATAAGCAACTTATTTTGAAGAATAATCATTAAAAGCATCATTTGGATTATTAAACAGTTTAAGCAATTCACTTAAATAATTGTCTTGTGGCATAAAATTATGATGATTAACTTAAGTACTTAAAATATGGAAGTGAAGCATTCTAAAATAAGTCTTACATTAATTCTATTGCTAGAGATAATAATACCCTTACAGAGCTAAATAATCTTTATGAGCCTGTATACATTGATTTTCCCATTTAATAGAGGATAATTGATGAAAGTGAGATTCTTAGAAAATAAGAAATCAGATAAAAGCAAGCAGAAAGACTAAAGGAAGCAATGTAAAAAAAAAGAGAAGAGAAAAAGAGAGCTCATGAAAAAGAATTATCTGAATTAGAATCTCTTGAAAGCAAATTTAAAGAAGATTAGCAATCGGCAAAGGTAAAAAAATTACTTCAAATATTCTAAGACTTGTAAAATAATAATGTCTAGTATGTTATTACTATCTTAATTTAAATTGTAATAAAGTACCCAGAGAGTTATAATTGAATAGATTATTGAATTGGCGCCAATCATCTTTTTTACGCCAAAATTAAAATGAAAGATTAGGATTTTTTTATAATTAGTTATCTAATAGTATACTCATAATTTTTTTAATATACTAGCTTGTCATTGAATAGTATTTTGGTAAAGGTAAAGGAATCGAAGAAGTTCGTAAAAGAATATAAAAAGTAAAGGTGAAATTAGGGTTTCTTCCTAAAGATACTCTAGAAGAAGATAAATATACTTTAATTAATATAGCTGATTCTTAACTAACTCCTCAATAGTAAAAACAAAAGAAAATATAAATTATATAGAAGTAAGCTGCTGAAACAAGAGCTGAAAAAAAAGCTCTTGAAAAGTAAAAGAAAGAGGAAATTATTAAGATGAAGACTACTAATTCTGAAGCTTACTTAAATATGCTCTATGAAAAGAGACTTAAAATAATAAAAAAGGTAGAAGAAAAGAAAAAACATCAATAAGAACTTTCTATTAGAAATTCTAGAGTAAATTAAAAGAGAATGTAAACAATCGCTTAGTTAGGTGCCTCCGAAAAGGTGAATATTAAATAAATTAGTTAAGTTGATACTCGTTAACATTTTATAAAAATAAATAGATAGGAAAAGATGATAATTTTGGTATGAATGATGAAGATTGGAATATTTACATTGGTATTTAAAGAGATTATGAATCAGACGAAGAAAATCAAGAGAATCAAGAAATGAAATTAAATGAAATAGAAATTGAATTGAGGGAAATGGATCCAAGTAATTTTAAATTCAATTCAAATTTAATTTAATTAAACTATCTTTTTATTAAGATTTTGATGAAAAAATTAAAATTGGTGAGGTAAATCCTTATGGCTTAAGTATGCAAGAACCTTTCATTGAATTATCAGTAGATCGTTTTAAGGGTAATGAAGCTATCTTCTAGCCTGGAATCGTTGGAGTAGATTAATCTGGCCTTACTGATGTTATTGCTTTTATTCTTAATAAATTCCCATAAGAGACATAAGCAAAGCTTTTATAAAATATTAAAATCACAGTAACAAATTTATTCAAAAAATTAATTTTTATTTAATAATGCTAATTAAAAAAAGGGAGGTGGTAGTGTAATGATTGGGTTAGCTAAGAGAATTGAATCAGATTTAATTTCTAGCTTTAGAGTAGGCAGCAATGTTAAAGTTACTCTCATGTAAGAACCTATTTTTGGTGCTTGGTAAGGTATGTAAAAAGTCTACAAGCAGTATGGCACCTAATTAAATTAATACTTTATTACTAAATAAGAATACTTTGAAAAAGGTACTTCTGAAGGACTTTTCAAGAACAATCCTTTTTCAAATATTATTATTCCATATTGAAGAAAATATTTTGTATATAATTATTTTAAAACTCTATTGTATTTATTTACTTTATAAATTATTCAATTTTTTTTTTTACTTCTTTTAATCCTTTAGAAATAATAAGAAATTAACTTCAAACTAAAAATATCTATAGACCCAATATTTCCTAGAATAGAACCATTTTAATCTAATTAAGTGTAATTTATTTGTAACTAAGGAAAAACCCTAAATCTAGAGATAAAATTTATAATTTTAGGATAAAATCCAATTTATTAGAAATAAAAAAATCAAGCAATCTAAATAAAACTACAGTTTTTAGGATATGAAAGTCAAGTATAATATAAAAATGAAGTATAAGTAAAAAAAATGCAAAAAAATAATAGAAGATAAGCCATTTATGAAAATAATTAATAAGGAGTAATTGTTCAAGAGATTGAGTGGATTAGAGATGACAACAATAAATATTATAATAATATCATTTAAAATAAATTAGAGATCACTAGTTTACTTGTTTATTGGCGCATTAAACAAACAAACAAACCATCAAATCAATAAATACCAAAGCATTAAATAATTAAACAAAAAAAGAAAGATAAATTATTAATTCTTTATTAAATTTCAATTATTATTTTTCTTTTTCATATATTATTATTTGGTTAAGAGTTATGAAAGAAACAACCAATAATATTAAGGATAGTACTTTAAATTCTGCAGATAAAACTACAGCAAATAAGATTAGTGAATCATCATCTTAGTTCAAAGACACTTAAGAAGTTAAGGAAATAACCCCTCAATAAAATTAATCGTAAGAATAAAAATAGATTTTTAAGAAGTATAGTTATTAATAATGGTTATGATTGTTATTTAAGATAACTAATAATACGATTATTCATGGATACTATAATAGGCAGCATTTTTAACAAATCTATATTGATAAAGGCAAAAAGTGAACTTAAAATATATAGCAATTCAAATAGAAACTATAATAAAAGCTTGATATTATTACAAGCAAAATATTTTAAAATAATATTGAAGAGTTTAAAGATTTAGCAAAAATATTTACCATATTATTTTCAACGTCTTTTAACCTTTATATACAATATTAAATCCTTAAAAAAGGTTTGATTTAAAAGAGATCTAAGCAGCAAAAGAATTTCATAAGATCGATTTAGTAGGAGGTGAGCCTTCCACTCGAATTTAGACTCAATCTTAAATTCCAATGAGCAGTGGTAGTAATAAAAATAACAACTTAAATGGGACTAACTAGCTTGATCTGAATAGCACAAATATTTAGAGCTCTAATCAATAGAGCCCCTAAATTAACAGCATAAATCATAAAAAAGGTCGAAAAGAAATCATTGGATCTAGTAATAATAAAGAAAATATAATATCAGGCTAAAACTCTATAGACATGCAGTTGAATAATAGTGAGGATATATATTTATCACAACGACAGTAGCCTTTGCAGTAAGGTAATTCTACAAGGATAAGGAATCAGAGAAGTGATAGTTTTATGCAAGATGAATCTAACTTGAATCGTTCCCATCATAATATGATTGTTGCTTCTGATAATTAAGGCTTAACAGGATTTGGAAATAATACTTCAAGTTAAATATTTGAAGGAAATTTTAGTACTCAATAGTAGGCTGTCTTTTAGCGTATAAATTATCTTAAGGAATAAATATAAGCATTATAAGATCACGATAGTCTCCTTGAATTTTTTAAAGCTTACACTGTTCACAATCCCGATATTGTAACTATAGAGGAAATTATAAAATCTGAGCATGTAAAACTAAAGAGATATAAATAATCTGTATACTTTGGAGAAATGATAAATAATCAAAGATGTGGAAGAGGTAAATGAATTAATTTTGGATTTCTATTTGGAAGTGAGGAACTAATGTATTACATTATCCTAATTTTTTCTTTTTTTCTTTACTTGGAAGTAACTAAATTTAATCAATTGATTGATTGATCTCTTGCTATCAATCAAATAAAATTCAAGAGAGTTTCTAATTTTTATAAGATCTGAATTACAGTGTTAAATATTAGATTAATTTTTATTTATAGAAGTAAATTTTCATACTTCATTTCATAGCCACTCAAACTAAATTGATTAAAAAAATTTAAGTCTTACAAATTATATTTCATATTCATATCCTCAAGATTAAAATGAGGTTTAATATTAACGATTTAATTCTATTCTTCTTTTACTATATATAGGCATTATGATATATTTCAATGGTAGAGCCTATGAAGGGGAATGGCAAAATGATTATAAATTTGGAAGGGGCTTTGAGTTATATCCAAATGGAAATAGATATGAGGGATATTTTGTGAATGGTAAAAGCGAAGGAATGGGTACTTATGTTTGGGCAAACAACGAAATCTATGATGGGTAATGGCTTGGAGGTATGAAACATGGCTCTGGAATGTGGAGAGGACCAAAAGGAGATTCTTATATTGGAGAATGGAAATTTGGTAAAACTGATGGTTATGGAGTTCACACTTGGGTTAATGGTAAAAAAAATATTAAATTGTATAATTTATTTTTATACATTAATTATTACTATTAGGTGATAGATATGAAGGCTAATTCAAAGTATGCCTTAAACATGGTGAAGGATCAGAAAGATTTTCTAATGGGGATATTTATTAAGGATAATATGTTAATGGTAGACCAGAAGGATATGGCGAATATACTTGGTCAAATAATAGTCATTATAAAGGAACATTTAAAAATGGATTAAGACATGGCAAAGGTAATTATTATTTCATAATATTTTTGATTAAATAGCTAAACTAAAATTAGGTATTTGGAGAAGAAACATATAAGACATAAATTCTGATAGATATGAAGGAGAATATCAAAATGATAAAAAATGTGGCTTTGGTGTTTTTAGATGGGCATCAGGAAATGAATTTAGAGGTAATTATTTTGATGATTTAAGACATGGCTATGGTGAAATGTTTTGGACAGATGGAAGCTTTTACAAAGTAATTTTAATTTACACAATTTAGTTGTATTTAAGTAATAAAAATAATTAGGGATATTGGGAAAGAGGTATTTAAAGTGGAGAAGGAGAGCTTTTTATGCCAGGTGAAGGTACTAAAAGAGGGTTATTTGTGAATAATATATTCAAAGGTAATTGTGTTAGTGATGATGATGAGTTTGTTAATAAGCAATAATAGAATTTAATGCAATACAACTAACAGTAGTAGTTATTTAGAGAATCCAGTAAATTCCGTTTAAGCCCTACAAAATAATAAAACAGATCTAGACTTACCCTTAAGAATAAAAGTCCAAATCTCACAAAAATGAATAGTATTTCACCAAATTCTATGAACTAATCTATCAAAAAAACACCAACAAAAAACATTTTAAAGAAGAAAGTAGTACCTGAATCGATGTAAGTCTTTAATATAAAATAAATTTGAATTAAAAATATATTAAATAATAAAGAGAGAAATCAAGTGGAAAAGGAGGTTTAAAATAAAGTCCTTCTAGAAAAAGTGGATCTTTATTGAATAGCATCAATAGTAATAGCAAAAACTATTAATAGTTTTTATAAGATGAGAATATTCAGCCTAAATCTATAAAAAATACTCAAACAGGGCGAATTCCATTTAATCCTAAAGGTTATTTAATTCTTAATATATTAGGAAAATGGCTAATTATTTAAATATTTTTAACATATAGAAAATTAAGCAGTTGATGTAAATGAGGCTATCACTGATAGAATTATTGACACAAGCATGAATGGAGGAATAACTCCAAGGGCAGAAGATAAATTCAAAGAAACTGCAAATTATTTAAGAAATAGTTATACTGAGGAAGACTAAAATAATAAAGATCGTTTAACTGAAGAACGTAAAATAAAAAGCAGTAATGGTAATACTTAAAATACAAAAACTAATTAACCACCCTATAATAGGATATACAATAACAATAATAATTCTTCTTCTCAAGTAATTGATCCTTAAGATAAAAGAAGAAGTATCTCAGTAAGTGGAAATAGACCTAATTTTTATATGCCTAATTTAAGAAATAGCTCGGTCACACCTAATCCTAATAAAAATAATTCATTTGCCTATAATTAATCTTCACCATCAGGAGGAACACATCTTCCTTAAATAAATAACTCAATTTCTAATATGAACTAAGAAAGTTCTGCTGAGAAGAGGAGATTTAATAAAAAATAAAAATAAATTCTCTTAAAGAAGCACGAAATTATTTTATGGAAGAACCTACGTCCAAGATTGAACTTAAAGAAAGGAATGTATAAAGATTATACAGACCCTATAACTGTTTAAAGAATTAGAATGTTACTACATCCTCCTATTTGGAAACCTGCAGGTATAAGCAATTTAGATCATTCACCTGAAAGAGAACGTTCTAGTGATAAATTTAATGAAGTCAGTCATAGTTAATCTAACATATATATGAATTAAAAAAGATTAAGAAGCAATTATTAATGATAAATAAAACATTGTTACTCAATCTCACAAATTTTCCCTTTCCTGATTTCAAAAGATTGTTTGTTTCATACAAACAACAATCTAATATATTGACAAGAATTTTTCTCACAAATTATTTTTGAAAATTAAAAAAATCTTTACTTGCCAAATTAAATTGTTAATAGAAGTTAAAGATGAAAGAACATGTAAATGTATTCTACAATTTGCTCTTATTAATAATTAGTCTTAGAATAGAGATCTTACTTCTTTTCTTTAATCCTTATATCTTTAAACTATAATTATATTGTAAATATGTATGTAAATAAATATATCTACCTACTTTCTTAGTTATTTTAATCTTTATTCTTCAAACTACTAAAGTTAATCCTTAATCTTATCAATCTCTCTCTTTTCATGTTATATTAATAATATATTATTTTCACCTATAGTTGATAAATATCCATTTTAAAGTTATAAATTTATTTTCTTAATGATACTCTCTTATTTTATCACATTATTGATTAAAAAATAGAATGAATTTTATATGGAATAATAGAAAAATATAGAGAAATAAGAAAGCTTTTTCTAAATAATAATTTTAAGAAATAATCAACAACAAAAAAAAGATAGGAAGGCTGGCCATTGCACTTAATTAATCCCTTACTAAACAAAAATAATATAGAAATAAATAGATGTTTTAGGTTAATAGTGGCTTTTATATATAGTTTTATGTTTTTTGTTGCATTTTCTCTCTTTAATAACTATTTACAAGTTTTTTGTTGAATTAATTATTCTTTTTAAATTTTAGATGATATATTTTATTTGCTTACTTGTTTAATATGTTCCTTCTTTTACTTTCAAGTATATATAATCCTTAATACTCACTCAAGTCTAAAATTAGTTTTATTTTATTTAATTATAATTTAATGAAAACCTATCAGTTTCTTTACTATTAGGAAACCCATTCAATCTATTTTAATAATTATAGAAATTTCGATAAATGTTATATATTTTAATAATGCTTTTACTTCAAATGGAAACACTACTATTTTGTCTTTGGATTTTGAAATATATGATTCATCAATGTGATCATAGTTCTTATTTGCAAAATCTATTATTTAAAATACTGTGCTTTATATGTCACTCTCAACCTATTATTATTTTAAATTAATCTAAATTCATTATTCTTTGAGTTAATTAAATTCCTTACTCTCTGTATACTTATTGTATCTTAATTTCTCTTTATTTCTAAAGAAATTAGCCATTTCTCAAAAACTTTTGCTGGTTTTTTATCAAGGAAAGATAAGTATTTATTCTTCTCTTAGTTTTTAAATGTCAATTTGATTTATCCTAATAAGCTGACTTCAGGTTTTTATTAAATATCCTTTTCTATTTATTTGACAAGGGTTGTAATAGATTCATTTACGCTTTCGTCTCCACAGTACATCTTTTAATAAATATACAATTGAGTAAAAAGTTAGCTTAACAAGTATGAACTGTTACATATGTTGTATTAGTGAGTTTCTAGCATTACTTAAAATTAACAAAGACTGTTCCTAATGCTCTATGAAATATTATTGTTTACATTATGCTACTTACAACATCGCTAACTAAGTCCTAACTTATAGTCTATTACAATTATTATAATACATAAGAATAAATATATCCACATTTAAAATGTTTATGATTGAAAGAATAAAAGTTTTATTTAAATACCATTTTATTTAATGTAAAAGTAACAGGATCTAATTCCATTTCTCTTGCTAAATAATACAGATCAATTCTATTGCCTTTTTTATTTATTTGCGACCAATTTTGGTATGCTTTCTTTTGAAAAATATTGGTTTAATAATTGTTGAGTTAGAATACTCTTCTATATTTTTTAGTAAGAAACACTGATAATTAGAAATTTTTGATACTGATAATATATTAAAAATCAATTCATCTATTCTAACATTCTTATAGTTTAATTTTCATGCAGTTTTTAACAACGATTAAACAAACATTTTCAAAATTTAAGCTTAATTATCCTTAACATATTATTAAATTTAAATTCATTAATTATTAATTCTTTTACAACATGTTATAAGCCCTTAGGAACAATTCTGGATTAGTATTGAATTATTCATAATATTTTTAAAGTAAATCAAAGGATAGTGTTTTAATTTCCTTTTTCCTTTTTTTGCTAATTTTTCTAATTTTATTCAATTAAATTATGTCTAACATATTCATTAATTATTGATCTTAAGGAAAAATAATTAACTCAGGCTATTATACTTTATTATAAGTGAAATTTAACTTCTACAAAATTACTTAAGAAATTAGTTATTGTAAATAAATTGTTAATTATTATTAAAAATATATTTTAATAATTTCTTATATTTTTAATTTACTAGAATATTTTTAAAGTTTAATTACTCAATCTAATCCATTTCTACGACATTAACACATTAATGTAATTCTTTTATTTTAAAAATTATGAAGAGGAGATTATCATAATTAATTAGAGATTATAGAATCTATATATATTTTTACAAAAATTAATAATCCTTCTAAAAACATTTATTTGAAGAACCTATAGAATTAGAAGTATTTTTGTATAATTCTGATCATATATATTTTTAACTAATAGAAGGTTGATGGGCTATTATTACTTCAGTATTCAATGACAATTTTTGTTTTATACTAAAAATGACAAATCATTATTTTGATCAGATTTATTTAACTCAAAGATATTTTGCTCAAACATTTAAAAATCAAATTAATTAATTATTAAAAAAATCACTAACTCCTAAGAATAAATGTGGAAACAATTGTTAACTTAGCCTAATCTTAAACTCGAAAATTCTAGAGCAATTATAACTCATCTTACTTTAGATCATTTGGATCCATTAAGCCTAATAGGTTTAGACCCTAGAATATGGGTTTATAATCCGGCTTATAACTGTGATACAAAAGATAAATTAAAAGTATATATAGAAGATGCTGTTAAGTGTAAAAAAGACTTTACAAGAATTTAATTTGCCGTATTTGATAAAAAATTTAATAAATATGGAGGCTCAACAGCCTTTTACAATATTTCGGAAGCTAATAAGAAAGTTGCTTTTGGTAATTTAGATAGTATAATGTAATTGTATTTTTACTGAGTATTTAATGAAATTAGGTTATACATGGTTTGGTGTTGATTTCTAAAGAACAGGATTGAATGCCGCTTGCAAAAGTATTCTCTATGATTTAGCATTTAATACTATGGGAGTAATTATTAACTAGTTTGGATATTTAATTCATTTATTAATAAATAATAAAAAGTGTAATCGTGTAGAATTCCATACTGATGCTTTAAACATTGCTTCTAGATCTTAGATTTTACACTACGGATGTTAATTTGAAGGAATAATTAGACAAGATAGAATCAAGCATGATGGGGTTATTAGAGATACTGCTTAGTTTTCCATTCTTTCAAATGAATATGCTCAATAAAAGCATAGATTACATATCGAATGAATTAAAATTTGTTTAATTTATTTATTTGATTAGTCATTTTTACTTTTTAAATTGTCTTAAGTGGAAGTTAATCACTCTTAACTTACATGTTATTCCTTTTTATTACATATTAATTAAATTTTTAATAAATGGGTTATGGCTATGGAGATTAAATTAAATTTACCTTAATTAATTAACCTTTGTTATATAAGAAATATTTAAGTAAGTAAAATATTCTAAACCATTTTGGCTCTATAAATATCATTAAAATAATAGGTATTATCAAAAATTTTACTGTTTAAATATTAAAAATTATATTACATTCTCCTTTATTAGTAATTTTATGTCATTTTAAAGTATTTCGATTTAAATTGTAATCAATTTTCTGAAAAAAATAAAATAAAAAGCAATTAAAAAAAGATAAATATTAAAAGACTAAATCTTAAATTGCGTATGTCTAACTGGCAAAAACTTCTACTAAACCCTAACTTTAAATTAGAAAATACTAGAGCTGTATTAACTCATCTATCATCTGGGCATTTAAAAGATTTAACAAAAGTAGGATGTGATCCAAGAATTTGGACATACAATTCAAGATTTAATTGCAAATCTGAAGAATGCATTGAAAAGTATATTGATAGAGCCTTATATTATAAAGAATAATTTGTAAGAATACCCTTTGCAATTTATGATAAAAAGAATGAAAAGTATGCTGGTTCGACAAGTTTCTATGGAATGAATGATGAGTATAGAAAGATAGGAATAGGTAATATATTATAAATGAGATGAGAGAGTTATTATAAAACATTCATTCTTGAAATAAAGGTTACACTTGGTATGGAGTTGATTTTTAAAGAACAGGTCTAAACAGAGCAGTTAAGAGTTTAATGTACAATTATGCTTTCAATACACTTTAGGTATTATTATTAAATTAAAATAAAAATTATCTGTAGATTGAAGCTAATAAAAATTTTTAAGCCATAGATTATTTTTAAATCTTATATTTTTAAAATTTTAGTGTAGAAGATTAGAGTTTCATATCAATAGTAAGAATATTTAGTCGAGAGCAAGTGTTGAGCATTACGGTGCAAAATTAGAAGGGATTATTAGAAATGATTGTTGGAGGTACAATGGAGAAAATGTTGATACTGCTCTTTACTCTATACTTCCTGAAGAGTATAATTTATTATAAGAAAGACTCAATAATATATGAAAATACCGATTTAAAATTAAGTAATTTAGAAGAAGGATATAAATAAGGAATTTAATAAAAGATTAATGATTTTAAAAGTAGTAAGCAAGCAATAGCCTCTGTAAAATATAAATTGGTTTTACAATTTAGGATAATCTGAGAATATTAATTTATTAGTTTTAAATATATCTTTAGTTTTAATTTTATATATAGTTTTTCAATTTCAAAATTTTTCCTCCATTTTTTCAATTCTTTGGATAGGCAAGTAAGTATTTTTTATTCAAACTTTCAGTCAATTTTCGTCTTCTTGAAGCATGTCATTTGTTTTAAGATATTCTATATGTTCTTGAGAAAGCTAAATAGGTTTACCTTCATCATCAAGAATATAATTTCCTTTTTCATCAATCAAGAAACCTTTATCATCTAATTCATAAACTACTTCTTCCTCTTCTTCTTCGTCATCTTCTTCTTTGAAGCGTCTATCCTTACGTTTCTTCTAAAAAAAATTAAAATTAATTAAAATATCAAATTAAATGAATAGTAATTACTTCTTCACTCATTTTGATATGATGTTAGACTTTTTTAAAATCAGGATCATTTTAATTCTTTGATTATGACAATCCTTCATATTAAATATAAGGATTTTATTTAGTTTATTCTTCATTTACATAATTATCAGGCTCTATTTCATTCCTGTGTGATAAATAGTCATTCACTTCCTTATTAAAATCTTCATACTTTCTCAAGTAGTCATCATATTTAGTTGATATTTAACTCTCTTTACCATCTATAATCTAATTCATATTAGGATCAACTTGACCATTATTTTATTGAGATGTAGCTTAGCGATGATTTCTAGGAGATACTGTAGGTTTTTATTATATTTGATTCAAGATCTTTTAATTTTATTAAGATTCTATATTAACTTTTTGGTTGAATTATTCTATGTTTTCGTCAAGTGTATTCTAGAAAGTCGACATTTGAGTTAATAATATTTACATTTCTTTATTTAAGTTTTCAACTTTATCATCCATAGTTTAATGACTGACGGAAAGATCCTTTTAAATCTTTGTATGATTTGAACTCATATTGTTTTCTAAGAGATTTAAATCCTTAACCAATTTCTCAAATCTTTCATCACTTTAATTTTTTAGTTCATAGATGTTAGTATCATGAGCTTTTAACTCCTATTGAAGATTTTCATATTGTTAATTAAGTTGGCTAATCTATTCTTCAAATTATTGTAGCAAGTATTCTTATTATTTAACTTGGTTGTCTATCTGAGCAGTCCCCTCAAATTTATCTTTTAATTTTTAATTATAATCCCTCAATTTAACTTCTACAAATTGTTCAAACTTTCTAATTCTCCCTTCAAATTCAACAGCATTTTTTTCAATCTTTTATTTTTTAAATTAAAGAGTTAGATTATGTTCATAATTATAAAATATTTAATCTATTACATCTTACTAGTTATCATGCATCAATCTCTTCAAATTTTCTACTTCAAGACCGATTTTATTGAATATTTCATTTTCTTTGATGTTTTTGTATCCTTAGATAACTTCTTGAAGTTAAGATTTATCTAATTTGCTATCTATTTATGCCTTTACATGCATGAGCTAACTTTCATATCTCTTGACACACTCATCAAATTTTTAGTATATCTCATTTTACATAAACTCAGCTTTAGGTATAGCTTTTTCTTTCTTGAAGCTCTCTAAACTCTATTCTATGTTATTTATCTATTTTCAAATTACAATTAAGATAATTAGTATTATTTGAATTTTAAATATTACCTTTGTGTTCATCTAATCAAAAACAAGATTAAGTTTTTTCTCCCATTAATGTTTCACTTCAGAAATATTTTAATAAATAATTTCGTCTTCTTCTTGAGCTTTAGTTTGGATAGCATTTCCTATTGAATTCATTTGTTCTGCAATTTCCTTAACAAGTTGATCTTTCAAATTATCAAGGACTTATCTTATATCTTATTGGCTTGTCTCTATATTTTCAATTTTATCCTCATACAAATTTCTAATGGTTTATTACACCTCCCTTTCTAAGTATTCTTCATTTATATTGAATTATTAACCATAAGGCTAGTTTCTGATATCTTCGATTTTCAAATTCAAATCTTCCATTTTTTAGTGGACATCATTAATATCCAATTTACTACTTCCAATTTATCTCTTCAAATTTTCAATAGTGCTAATTATTATTTAAAGTTTATATTAGATTATTTGAGTGGATATATATTATCAACATTTTTGCAATAGAGTATAAAAAGAAAATTTCTTTTCAATTTAAAACAAACATTTACTTGCTGTTTACTTGGTTCTTTTATATTGCTTCCTACACGCCATTTTAAAAGTTCTTCATCAATTCTATTTTAAACTCCTCTAATTATTCAGTAACATAATTCTTAAGCTATTCAGGTGTAAATCTGGAGCTAGAAGGGTTAGAATTTTATTATTGATAGTTTTAACTATTTGGTGAAACGGGAACTCTTTGAGAGCTGTAATTTTATTGCTAAACATCTTTGGAATAAGTTTATCCACTTTGATTATACTATCCATATTAAGGAGGAGGATAGTTAGAGGCACTACTTACAGGTTTATTACTTTAGTAATTTGGGGCAGTCTATACTGATTGGTAAGAAGGGGTATTATTTTCTTTATTTTCTGTAGATTAATTGCGTGCACCGTGTAAATATTGAGGTTAAGGAATATTATATTATCCTCTTTCAAGCATTTATCTATTAGAAGTAAATGATTCAGGATTTATTGCTTATCTATTGGAAGTAAATGAATTATTTCCTTATTGGATATTTGGATTTGATATTCTATGAGGTGGTTGTTGCTATTCTGTTTATAATTTTTATATGAAGAAAGTTAATTTTTTGTTAAAATATTTCAATTTTTTTGATTGTTTTTAGCAGAATTACTAATATTTTAAAGATAATATTGATTTTTAATTTTAATTTTACAAGCAAGTTGCTAAATGGATTGCTAAGATTTGTTTGGTTGCATAGAAAAAGCTCCAGTAGGAGTAAAACTTCTATGATGACTTTATGGTTGAGATGATGTGGATGATTGAGTGTGTTAGTACATCTTATAATCACCAAAAATGAATTTTGTTTCTTAGAATAATTTAAATTTCTTAAGCGCTAAATCTTTTGTTATTAATAAACTAGTTATAGCTTTTTAGTTGTTAATGAAATTCAAATAATAAAAAAATATACTGAGATCTAATTTTCAAAATAATTATTCAATCAAAGATTTTGAAATTATGCAAAGTCACTAATTTTTCGAAATCTGTTTCATTCATATTATTAGATACTATTAATTAATAATTAAAAGTAAGAGGCTTGATTCTTTAAAAGGCTTTAAAAAATAATACTGAGCTGAGCTATTTAAAACAAAGAATAAAATTCAATAATCCTCTTATTTTGGTTTTTAAAATCTAAAGTAGATATTTTAAAAAATAAAGAAAAGTAATTTTTGTGTGTCCTAATAAACTAGCTAAGCTAATAATTTCTTAATATTAAGCCAATTTATCATCTTTTTAAAAATTATTAAATATTTTATTTTATTATTTAACCTATATCTGTCTGCTGCTTATTATGATCTTTTTTTGAATAAAATTATAAGAAAAAATAAATAAAAGGGAGATAATTAGTAATTATTACTGAATTTGTTATGAAAGAATTATTAAATTTATTTGTTTTAATAAATTTATATTTTTATAAATTCTCTCATCTAACTCCCTAATATCTTCAAATGATAGAAAATTGCGTTTTTATTTTAATCAAACTTAAATTACATTATCCTTCAAGTAAATAACGAATATCTATTTCCTTGTAATTGCAACGATTAGAATATGTTATATTCTAATAGATTAGAAAATTCTAACTTAAAATTTACTTATTTGTAGATTAAAAACATTTCAATAAAATTCTATTTAACTAAACACTTCAGTAAAATTATATTTAACTAGTTTTTATAATATGAATGTTCTGACCTACAATCAATAGAAATATTTTCTTTTAATTTTTAGTTTACTTTCGGAGATAGAAAACTTATTAATTACTTCTTTCTATACAAAAAATTTATTTTCCCTTGATTATTTTGTAGGAAAAAAAGAAATTAATTCTTTGAGTTTCTGATTGTAAAAAATAATCGGTATGTTTAATTGATATGTCTAGATGAAGAAAAATAAGAATAAGTTTAATTTGCCATTCAAGTAATAAGAAGCATAAGGATATAAATATTTATCTAAAGAATGAGGTATTTTAGATTTCTTCAAAAATTAATTACCTAAAAATATTGGAGTATTTTTTTGTATAATAATTTTTTTTCTAATCAAAGTAGATTTCTTTTAGGTAGAATATATAAATTTGATTAATTAGAATCAAATTTTTAGTTTTTTGAGTGATCTAAACTTTGATCATTTAGATATTTGGATATTATTCACATATTGATTGATATTCATTATTCTTTTTTAATTCATTTTGCTTGTCTATTTTAATTTATTATCTTTTTTAAATGCGTTACTAATTAATCAAACTCAAAGCTCAATTTATTAAAGCCAGCCTTATTTATTCTTAATCACTCAAAATATAACAGAAAATATAGAAATATAGACCTCAACGCATAAATTACGACAAAAATTTTTTTAAAAACTTAAACTTTTTGCAGTTATTCTTTTTTAAATACCTTAAAAGTCATCTTTGTTTAGAAAATGAAGCATAACAATCTTAATTTTTGATTAAAAGGTCATTCAATCATTAATTAAAAACTGTAGAGTGATCTTTATCTAAAGAAATTATTAAATAAAGAAGATAAAATCATGGTAAATTTTTTAATTTTATTTGGTCAATCTAATATTAGATACTAATGGTTAGTGTAAATGAGTTATGAATAAATCTTGTCATCTGTTTTTAAATGTTTTTTGGAGCTATTATTATAATGTAATATGTTCAAGGAGAAAAAGTGTAATGCTTTTGAGACCGATATTAATTTGGTCTTAGGTAAAAATCTAGATCATCATTTTTAAAAGATACATGAAATTATTGATACTTAAAATAAAGTAATGAAGGAAGGTAGGAAGGAAGGAAGGGAAATTTAAAAATTATCAAAATTAAAAGTTTAGATAGTTAATATGAATATATATAAACCATATGTAATATAGCAATTTAATTTATAATGTAATATATTATATTGTTTGTGTTTGTTTTTTATCCAAAATATGATACTAGATTTTTTTTCATTGATTGATTGTTTCTTTGTTTCATTGTTTGTTTGTTTGTTTGTTTATTATATTAGAGCAGAGTAAGTAGTAAGATTAAGACATGTCACCTTCTATTTTATAGAACTGTGTGATTTTAGGTAGTTTTTATTATTTAAATTAGATAGAATGAGAATTGTTAATAATGTATTGAAAAATATTTGAATGATGGTTATTGTATCTATATAGTTATTTCAAAAATTGAAAGTATTTCCTTGGGCTAAGGATTTACTTGAAGAGTCTTAGCTACCTTAAGAGAATAAATTTTATTGAGAGCTAGGATTTAATGACAATTCTCTCTTTTTGATTAATCTTTCGACAAGGTCAGCATCGACTTCTTAGATTTAAGATTATTTCCAAGTCTTAACATTGGGATAATATTTGTTAATAAAATTAGTGGAAGCTTAGGAATAAATATATTCCTTAGCCTAAACTCTTAATTTTTTATTAATTTCATGAATTTAGCTAGTGAGTACACTTTGGTCGCCAAAATATTGGATTTCAAGGAAGAAACCATTATTTAAATCTAAAATTTCACATTCAGTTTGGTTATAAATGGCACCAATAGAAGAGAGATTCATAACATACTTAGTTTGAAATTAATCATTACTTTAGAATAAAGACTATTCTAACAAATTTTAGTTAATTTCGAAAAAGTTCTTTGAGTAAAATCTGTCAACAAAAGGAGCCATACCAAATCTCATGTGAATGTATTGATAAAAATCAGGGGACATTTTGAGAAGATTGAGAGCATTCATAGAAATACCGTGCTTTAAGAAATTGATTTAGTTTTCTTCAGTCTTGCAATAAATATTGAATTTGAAAAGTCTGGAAGCTCTTTAGTTAAGATAAGAAGTGGCATTTTAGAAGGCTTCGTTTTGAATTTTTTCAGATTCGTTGATGGATTATGAAGACTAGAAATTGGAAGGAACAACTCCAGAATTCAAATCATTAATGAGGATATCATACAATTTTCTAGCCTTTTCAACCTTAGATGGACAAACTGATTAGAGACTTTCGCAAATAGAGAGATTAGACATGGAAAAGTTCTTTTGAGAGTTTTGGATGCGCAATTCTACGAAGTTCTTTGATTTTTGAGTGCTGATAACATTAAAGAAGGTATTATTAGGGTGAGAGTTAGATTTATAGGTTTATTTGAAAAGTTAGAAGTATCCAAGATCAATGATAGATTCACCCTTAAGAGTAATGGGATATTAAAAATTATTTTAGTTGGATTAAGGAATTGTATTTTAGCTTCCTTGATAGCTTAAAGAAACTTAGGAAGAGTTTAAACTACTTTCACTGTATTCGCAGGCAATAAAATTTTACATTTTTGACTATTTATTATTATAGTAGTAAGTAGATAGTTAGTTAGGCTGGGAGATGATTTTGAAAGAGGTAATTAATCAACTTATAGTTTGTTGTTAATTATTTAGAGTTTATTCTGTATAGATTATTTTTTATTTTTTTTAATTATTTATAAATTACTTTGGAATTGTAATCTTAAGGATAAAAACGTTTAATACTTCAACTGACTAATTAGAAAAGAGTTGTGCATTTAAGTTGATTAAAAGTATCTTAACGCCTATTAAAAACTGATATTTTTTCTTTTGAAAATGTTCTTAATCTGTTAAAATCTGGCTTCAAGAGTTACTATATTGGCAGAATCCCTGTAAAATGCTAAATTTGTAAATACCATCTAAGTTGAAGGCCATTAATTTAATCTTTTTTCTCTCACCATTATAAATAAATGGAGGAAACATTTTCTAAAATAAGTAAATATTTGCTTATTCACAATAAATTTGAACTTTTTGCTTAAAAAATATTTGTCTTTACTTATTTTAAGCAAGTTTATCTTAGAGGGTAGGAATATTGAAACATTCTAATATTTATACTAGTTCTATTGTAATATTTGAGAGTGACAATAGTGTGTCTTTAAGTTAGGTTTATTAATTAACGATGAAATAGATTGTTTCTATTATTTATGAATGCAAGTAGATTAATAAGGGGGAGTTTTCCACTAATGAAGAAATAGATGAATGATAAACAAGGATTTGTAAGATAGAAATTGTACAAATTTATTATATTAAAAAAATAAAGCATTCTGCTAAAGGCTGATGAAATATTACTTTTTCAAGATAGACATAGCTTACATCCAGATCAAAATTATAAAATTTAAGCAAGGTCAAATTATATTTTCTTCCAAAAGATTTTTCTTAAAAATTATTTGTGTTTTAGCTTATACAAAGTTCGAAATAGAGTTCTACACTCGAATTAATAATCTCCCTTAGTCTGATCTCTTATTATTAAATTTGGGGAAAAATAAAAAGAAGAAGAAAAAAATGGTATAATATTATGTTAAATTTGACATGCTTTCTACACAAACTAAAAATGCCACTATTAATTATCAGGAGTTGGGTATACAGAAGGGGTGGGCATTTTGCAAAACAAAATTAGTTTTTAATTGATTAGAAATTAATTCTAATAAAGGTGAATGTTAAATAGAAATGAATGTAAACAAATTTACATTTCAATTAAATTTATCTGTTTACATACTCTTAGATAGAATATTATCTTTAAGTAGCTTATTTATTTACTGCTAATTTTATGATCAAACATTTTTAGCAGATTTTAAAAACTTATTCTTAAGAATTTATTATCTTCACAATAAAAAGCATTCAAAAATATCAGATTTTGATAGAAATTATATTTTTTAGCTACTGTCTATTCTAATGTGAATTGAGATTTAGGTTATTCTTATTTAATTTTTTATTGATAAACTATTGACGCTGGATAGAACTTAATATATCTAGATTACACAATATTCATTATTAAAACTATGATAATTTTAAGATTTTATTTAAATAAGTAGTTTTAAAATTCATTAGATAATTAATTAGCCTGATTTATTTATGTTTGATTATCATGAAAATTAACATTTGTTCATTTTTATAGGCAAATAATGATAATCTTAATACTTTTTTAGTTCTAGTCTTTTATTTGAATATTTAAATATTTGAATAGTTTAATTTTATTCCATCTTTTTATAAATACTTTGCATCATATTTCATAGTTAAACAATTCAATATGGAATCTATCCCACACAAGCCTTAGGCTTCTTCAGCTAAAGATTAAGAATAATTACTAAAATTTAAAATGTAAAACAGTTTAGTTTATAACCCGAAAGAATATGATCTGAATATATTTAAATGGTGGAATATTGTACATGAAAAGATCTCAATAAGTAATCAAATTAAATTCTATTTTAATTATAATACCTATTTTCGTTTAATCAACTTTATTTCAGTTAATTTCCAAAAAATATATAAAAACCAGACAATACGTTAGAAAAAATGGTTGAATTATGATTAATTATTAAAAAATAAGAATTTTAAATATACTGTCAAATTAATTAATATCCATTCTTTCACCAATTTCATAAACAATGTTTGTTATGTTTTGCACTTTCATTCAATTATTATATAAAATATAAAGAATTTTGTTTATACCCATTTGGTGAATTTTCTGTAAATTAATAAAAAAATAAATAAATCGATTTGTGTGGGCTGGTTTACTTTAAATTTAAATATTATATTTAATAATCTTACACTCTATGAATTACGAGAAGCTCAACATTCTTACATTCTTAAATAATAGAAAAATTTTATAAATCCCAAGAATTAATAATCTAAAATATATTTTCCTTACATTTAATCAATAATTATGCAAACAATGTTTGAGATTCTTCTTATCTAATAATAAAAGTATAATCATTATCTATTCAAGATAAAATAGATTTTTAAAATGTGTAGAAGAATTCCTTAGTTTAATTTCCCCATTTATAAATATAATATATTAATATTTCTTAATTCTTAACCTTACTTACTATCATTTATTAAAATCTCATGAATTTATAAGTAATAGATATTTAAATACCTAATTAATTTTAATAAGGCTATATAATACTATTTATAATATTTAAATATTTTAAATATTAACAATATTTCAGTTAGTAAAAAAATTTACTTTCACCTTAATTTATCTAACATCTCTATGGGTCAACAAGCAAAATGAAACGCCTGAAATCAATTAAGGTGAATAAGATTTAAAATTAAATTGAGATAACAAATATATCCTTATTTATCGATTAGAAGAATATTTAACTTAAGGAGTGTGTAAAGTTTAAAAATTTAGCAATTTTATTTTGAAACTAAATTTTTAAATATTTTTAGTTTAAAGATTTTTATTTTGAATAATAATAATATCCTTGCTCAAAAATAAATTTTAAAAAAATATGTAAGAATGTTAACATCCTAAATAACTAACTAACTCACAAAGAGGAAAGTAATTAATTAATTCAATTGGTTGGTATTAGTTCTCATTCTTATTGTTTATATTCTAATTAGGATTATTAATATAGATTTCTTATTACAAATTCATTATAATTTACAATATTCTTTATGTTTACATCTAAATTAGAAAAGAAAAATATAGATAGATCCTTTTATTTTTGTTTTACAAAATTTTATTTTTTAATTATGTATTTCTTTTATTTGGTTACAATAAGAGGAGATGATAATATTTGATGATTTATTAAACAAATAAGGATTGGGTTTGAGTTTCTATTTATTTTTATGATTATTTTGTTTAATCAAAAGTGATTTGTTAATTAAGGTAATATTAATAAAGTATCTTCAATAGAATATCCCTACAGTAAGACAATTACCAAAACTATTGACTCTCGCGTAATTTTTGTTTATTATAAATTATTTGCCAAATTTGATTAATTTATTCCTTAAAATAGATAGAAATCTTAAAATATTAGCCATAAAATGGATAACGCATTATTAAATTAAGAAAGATTAAGCAAGGAAATACTGTAAAGTTAGATTTTCTATTCTCCATAACCGAGGAAGAGTACTTCGACTCAAAACGGGAGTATTGTGAATGTAGGCAAATTGAAAAATGTGACTTAATCTGCGATATCGACTGCTAATGCTACTCAAGATATCAATTATAGAGACAGATATGGTGATAAGAACCCTACTATGTAAATGTCTATAACAGAAAGAGTAGTCACAGAAGCTATTTTAGATTTGAATATTGCATTGCGTCAACATAGTAGTTCAATAAGATAGTAATCATCCCTTGTTAATAATAATTCGAGTTTTATTTCTATGAATGAGAATGAAAAGATTTTGCTTAGAAAAAACAGAGTTCAATATTAAGCAGATGGCTTACTGATTTAGAAGCATTAAAATAATGAAGAATTTTTTATACCTATTTTACCTATTAAATCAAAATTCTATCCATATATGCTAGAAATAAAAGAAGTAAGTTATTTAAATAAATCCTATAAATTTAAAGAAACCATTTGTTGCTATCTTTAATATTTCTGGTTAAAAGAAGCAAGATATTTTTTATATACCCTAGTATTTTCTTTATATTTTCTAAAAATAGATTTATCCTATTGTTAGATCTTATATTGAGTTTACTAAAAAGTTTAAAAAATTTTATTTATAATATCTTTTAAAATATATGAGTCAGTGACTTAAGGCATAAATTTTAGCAAATTTCATTAAAATTTTTTATATTTAAATTTAAAAGGTTTATGATGGAAAGAAGTTTTATGAAGAGTAAGAGGTTTTCCTAACATTTGACCATTTAACAAACTTCTATTTCAATTTGAAGATATATATTGTTGAAAAAGGGTCTGACGATGCTATTCTATTTGCTATGGATAATGCTAATTTTGTATTTGACGTAGGCGAAGATATTCCTAAAAACGTTAAAAATCACTAAATAAAAGCTTTCTGTCTTGAGAATATAGAAAAAAATTAGTTAAATCTTTTCTTTTTGTAAAAAACATAAGCTTTTTTTGATAGTGATAGCAACAGTAGTAGCAGTAGTAGTGAAAATGAAGGTTAGGAAGAAGAAAATGATGTAGAGTTATAAAAATAGGATAGTTCAAATAAAAAATCTCAAAGAAATGATAGTAAAAATAGGTCCACTTCTGGAAAGAAAAATAGGATTCATAATATGAGTTATAGTCGCAGACAAGAGGAGAAATTATAAAGAATAGTGAAGAAATATATTAAAATTGCAAGAGCTTATTCTTTCTTAGGTCAACCAGAAATGGCTATTAATTACTATAATAGAATATTCAATAACTAAAACATCAATAAATTTAATGTTAGTGAAGTTGATGCTCTTGAAGAGCTAATGTTTTTCTTAGAAGAAATGGATAAAGAAACAGAAGCTATAAAGAAAGCCGATAGGCTTCTGGAGATATTTGGAAAGATAGGAAACATGGATAAGATGAAATAAATTCTTTTCTTTAAAGGTAATCTCTCAATAAAAATAGGTGATTTTAAATAGGCAGAGAAGGATTATTGCAAATTACTCGAATATTTAAATTTAGAAGATGGAGATGAAATGTCCTATTTTTCTGGAATTACATACGGGAAGCTAGCTGATATACAATTTATACTTAGTAACAACGAAAAATGTCTAGAATTGTTAAATGATAAGTATAATACCCTTATTGAATTATATAGATCTTAGGATTTGCCAGAGATTTAAGAATTGAATGACGATGAAGAAGAGTATTAACAATTCAATAGAAATAACTATGAAACTGTTTAATATGACCAAGATTAAAATAATTCAACCCATATTTAAAATACTTCAGAAAATGGATAAGCTGAGCAAAATAAGGACTGTGATAGTAAGGTTGAGCGTTACAAAATCTTAGAAAGAAAATTTCTTGAAGAGAAGGAAAGAGAAAAAAATAATCAGCTTATTGAGGATTATGATTTCGAGTATTTAGGAGATGATAATAAGAAGGTAACTTTTACAACGAGTTAGAGTAAAAAAAGTAAAGATGATTAAGAAGAGGAATTAGAAGAAGAATAAATAGGCAGTATTTATGAGTCTGAGAATGAAGAAGAAAATAATTCAGAGTAATAAAAAAGTGAAGGATCAGATTTTTAATCAGAAGACATAAGATAAATGGCAAAGGATAATTATAAAGGTTTAAGAAAAAATTTATTTAATGCTTAGGTCGAGTAATCTCCTATGTTAAGAAATAGCTCGTCATCTCCACAAAAAAAGAAATTTGAGTAAATTCCTAATTATAACTCTTGCTAGTAATCTATGTTGAAGTCAGAAATACTTCGATTTGATTAAAAGATTGTAAAAGAGTTATGGAACTGCTCAATGTAAATAGCAGATATCTATTTTTAAATAGAAGATATTCAATTTAGTCTTAGTTACTATACTAAGAGTATAGAATTTGCTGAGAAACTATTTGGGAAAGAATCCTTACAGGTTGCTTAACTATAAGAAAGTATTGGGCTTGTTCGCTTAGAAAATATGGATTTTGATGAAAGCTTAGAAGCCTTTTAAAAATCTATGTTAATTAAATAGAAAGTGTGTTGTGATGATCATCCTTAACTTGCATTTTGCTATTCATATTTAGGATGCCTTTACGCTAAATTCCACATGTATAAATAAGCAAAAGAGTAATATTTGAAAGCTCTTACTATTTTCTAATTTAGATATAAGGAAAATAAAAAAGAGTTATCAGAAACATATAATAATATTGCAAACATTTATCTTAACGAAGCTGAGATAGAATTAGCTATATCTTCTTATGAAAAGGCTCTTGAATTGTTCATTCAATTACAGTAAGAGATTCCTCAATTACATTTTGCCTAGATCTATGAAAATCTAGGTATAGCATACTTTTAATTAGGATAGTTTGATAAGTCTTTACCTTACTTTGAAGAGTCTGAAATTTTTTTGCTAAATTTATACGATGAAAATCACCCTTCATTAGCCAGGGTGAGAAATTGGAAGAAGTCTAATATAGATAAAATAGATTTGAAGGGATAAATAATTTACACTTCTTGATAAAGAAAGAAATATATTGTATCAGATAATAACAATTAATAATTAAGTTTTACGTTATAAACTGGTAGGATCTATTGGTAAATTAAATTAAATATAATAATATACAATGTTAAAATAATTACCCATAAATCGAATTCTAATTTTGTAATCTAATGATCATTAAAATCTACTTTAAAATAGAAGAAAAAATTTCTATTTTATGGAATAGCATAAATTTATTTTGTACATAATATCCTCCCATAAATAAATTTATCCATAGCATAAATTAAAAATAATAGAATTGTATTGAATGTGTGTGTGTGTGTGTGTGTGTGTGTGTGTGTGTGTGTGTGTGTGTGTGTGTGTGTGTGTGTGTCTATATTTTTGCTAAATTAATAATTTTCTCCTAAATCTAAATTGCGTTCTTAAGTCTATTATAAATTCGCATATAGTCATTCTATTAAAAATACAAATCACTTCAATCAAGGTAATGAAAAAATAGAATAGAAAGATAGATAGATAGATTGATTCTTTGAATATTACTTAATCAATTAATTATTCAAGACTTATAATATAATTAAAGATTAGATATTTCTTTTTGTTACTCGCTTAGCGAAGTTAATATATTATTATTTATTGTAGAAAAAGAAGAGCCTTTTTGAAATAGAAAAATCAAAAAGCAATTGAATTGAAAATTGAGTTAATTAAAATAAATCACTTAATATTCTCTTGGATAATATCAAGCTTTAACCGAGATATATAAATGACAATAAATCAGTTATTAATTAGATTTTACAAAATATGTAATTTATTATAGATTAATTTATGTAACAGACTATCAAATAAATATTAAAGGCATTTTATTTTATTTTTTTAATTTTTTAATTATAACGAATCAAATACCATTCATTAATATGCTTATTATTAATAATACCAACCATGATATTCCAATTAACATACTACTCTTTGACTATTCTGCTTTAATATTATTCTTTTCGTCAACCAATTTAGGTAATACAGTGAACCCCAATTTTATTATTTATTATTTCTATTGTGACTGAGGTGAAAGGTCTGCTAATTACCTCAAGATTCTATTTCCAGGCTCATCCCTGATGTTTACTGTAACTTAAAGAAGGCAATCACTTGAAGGATATGATAAAGGTAGAGAGAATATTGTATACCCTTGCTATTAAGACTCTATAGCTAAGATATCTGAGAAATTTAAAACAATATTATCACCTTTAAAGAAAGCAGTTGATTTATTGATAAATTTAGCAAATTTAGAGTATTTGAATTTCATAATTATAAATAGGGTATCACCAATATAATAGGTTGAATCAGTTCTTTCAGATTTACAGGTTGCGTCTTAACATTACATAGTTTCTAAATCTAGGTCAGCAATCACAACACAGTCATCATTTGTAGTTTTGCATCCATCTGTGACTTATTCATCAATATTTGTTGCGAATGTATTTATTTTACTAATATCGTTTCCTAATGATGTGTAGATAGAAAAACGGTTCAATCTAATCAATTTGCTTTAATGACCAAAATAGATTGCAAGATCCAAAACTGAATAGACTTGATCACCTTATTTATTTTGCACTTAAGAAAGTGATGAAACGACACTTAAGGGGATCAATAGTTAGATTAATTATGCAGGGTTATTAACTAATATATAGGAATTAAGCTAAGTGGTAAAATCCAGGTAATCATTTGATACTTTTGAACGAATCATCATCTTAGAGTTAATCTAATTTATGCAAGTAGCAGGTATTATTGATCTGGTATAAGCAAATGAAAGAGTTATTGATATTCTCAAATAATTTATCAAGTTGTTAGTTACTACAATCGATGATTCTTATACAATAATATTATCGATTTCTTCAAAAATTTAGATTTCACAGTCACTTGCTCCAAACTCAAAAGGAATGCAGCTTTAATCTTGAAAATAGAATCCCGGTTAGCAAATACATTCATTATTAGAGTTTAGGACTTAGTTTTCATAACAAGAAAGACATTAGTTACTCCAGTCTCCACTGCAAGTAGCACAGCGTCTAAAGCATTGTAACATTTAAATTTAGATGTTTCTAATACCCCAGCTCTTAGGACCATTTGATGAATTATTATCGAAAGTATCTAAGAATTCGAGCAGAAGTTATCCACCTGAATGATTGAATTCAGCAGTATATTCATTGACAGAGTCATTAAAACTGTTACTACCACAGAAATCCTATGATGAAATTAATGAAGAGGGAGAAAATGAAAATACTTCTTTTGAATCTGCTTTCATCTTAATAGCTTCATTCTTAAGCGAATTACTAACGCAATCTAAATTATTTTATAAAAATATATTTATTAGATATTAAAAGAAAAGATTATTCTGTTTAGTTGTAAGCTGATTGATTCTCTTATGGATTAGATTTTTGAGAAATAATGGTATTGTGTATAGATAATTCAAAATATCATAATATATTAGCATAAATTAAAACCATATTAAAAAATTTTAATGATCATAGTTAGACATAAATAGCTTATTTACTTGTCTATGATTAATTAATAATTTAATAAGTCAAGCAAAATTTTTTTGAAAAAGAAGAAAGTTTTACCTATACAGTATAAAGTAAACTTCACCTTTATTCTGAAATGAGGAGCTAAACCACTGAATACTTTATGAGTAGAACTTTGCCCTGAAAAATTCTAATACCCTCCAACCATGGATAAAGTATCAAAAGAAGAGCATGTATATACTCTTGAATCAGACCACCCGTTAAGATCTGTAGGCAAAAAGTTATTTTAAGTTAGATCTGATGCTCCTAAAGTCCATTCAGATCTGATTGGTAAAATCACCATGATTAACACAACTAGAGTGCTGATTAAAAGATTTTTTGTCATAGTATTTATAAAAACTAATTTATATAATTAAGATAAATGAATGAAGCCAGCCTGTAAAAATTATAATGAGTTATAGCAGAAGATGATGCTTTTTTAGTTTGAATTTTGATTTTATATTATTAACTAATATACTTTATTTATTTTTCTCTACCTTTTTTGATAATGAAAAGAAATATTAAGTAGGGTAGATCATTATTTTTCTTTTAATACTTTAAAAACTGATGATTTTCAGATTCCTTCTATAAAATAATAAAGCTAATTTAACTTAAATTGAAGTTAGGACAAATTTTCAGTTAATTCACTTTTGGACAAATAGATTTTTTCTTTCTATTATAAAGTATATTTATTAATTTATTTATACATATTCTATTTTTTTAGTATAATTATTTTCTTACAAAAATACTTATTACCAAATTCATTCTATTATAAAAAATTAAAATAATCTAGGATCAATTCTAAATGTAATAATTAAGTTATTATCTGATTAAAATTTAATGGATTAAATATTTTTTAAAGTATTTTTCATTTATTTATTTCTGATTAAAAATATAAGATAGTCATTAAAAAAATTCATTAAAATTGATAAATAAATTAAAAAAAATAAATCTATTTAATTTTTTAACTTTAATTTGTCATTTAATAATATTTGGAAAGCCTTTCTCAAATATTTGTCCTAAGTGAAATAATAATTTTACTACTCTTGAAGTTAAAAAAATTATGATTTGGCAATAGAATTTCTTTCCAAATTTTTATTATACTTTTATTTTATTAATTAATTAAGTACAAGATAAAATTAATAGATTATATAATGTTCCTCTCATCATTTTATTCCAAATATTTCTATAATATTTTGATATTATTCTTTCCAAATACTTTAATAATTAAAATCAATTAAAATTTTAGTTTTGTGACAATCTTCTTAATTGTAAATACATTTATTTTAAAAAAAACTTCCTTTGGTCCTTTGGTTGATCAATAATTTATTAAATATTCAAAATCTGGGTTGAATAAACATTTACAATTTGTCTATAAAAATGTGAATTCTAAAATAAATCCTAAAAATATTTACTCAATAATTAATATTATAATAAATTAAATATTATATTATTAATCAAGATTAAATCTTTTTATTAATTTAATTAAACCTTCTTTGATATTATTTTTACCCTTATTCAGATAAAGTAATATACAATTAACAATAAAATAAAAATAAAAAATTGTATCGTTTTTAAAAAAAGATATCATATCATTTCACAAGAAAAGAAAAATAAATTATACAATTTTTAAATTATTTTTTCTTTAGTTTTCAAATTAAAATATCAATTTAAGGCTGATATTGTTTTATATTAATGTTTAATTAAGATAAATTGATTTATCTAATAAGATTATAATTTAAATAAATAAATGTAACCTTAAATTACTGAGAGGTATGAGAAAATGTGTTGTTAGGAAGTAATTATAAAAGAATTTTTAGAATAAATTGAAAATATAAGCAAATTGGGAATATCACAAAATAATATGTTTATCATTAAATATTACCCTGAAATTATCTAAAATTTGATTCTATATTTTTCCCCATTTAAACATATATTTTATAAAAGAGTATCATTTCAAATTTCGTATGGCTATACATTAAAGATACAGTTCAGGATAGCTAAATAGTTATTGTTAAATAGTATAAATGATTTGGTTATCCTGTACCTAATAATGCAAGTTATCTTTAACAGAATTGTCTTAAACCTTAATTAATCACTCTTACTTTTAATATTTATCAAAATATAATTGCATTCCATTTAATTTGATTTTAAAGAAGATAATTAATTACCAAAGAAAACTAGCAATAATTTTCGAATACAAATATTGTTGAAAGAAATTAGTAGAGTAGGTATAACACATTTATAGCAATATGGTTATCAACCTCTTAGCAAGCACTCTAATTATAGTGATAAATTTAGTTTAATAAGGTATTTTAAGCAAAAATCTTTTAGTAAAAGCAACATTTCCAATAGATCGTGAATCAATATTAAACTTGTTTAAAGTTTGAGCGATGTGAATAATAAGGAAATACATTGATAGATATAAAATAGTAAAATCAGCATATAAAATTTATAAAATACATTTATAATTTATTAGGAAATGCACAATAATGGCAGTTAATTAAATCCTTTTGTATGAATTCAAATACGGCAAGTGATTGCGAATTAGCTGCTTTTCCATTTGTAGATACTCCGGGTTTTGTATCAACTGATTGCGAAGGATATAAAGTGTTAAAAAGTAATGCTCCTGATTAATAAATATACTCATAAATTACTTTCGAAGATATGAGTCATATTGAAATAAAGCATTTTAAAGTAAGAGTGAATTTCAACTATTATCAGTTAGATTCGTAAGATCTATTTAATTTATTTCTAGAATTGGTTTTTCTTTGTTTACTCTTCTATTTTCAAATAGTAATTCTACATACAATTTTGTCATTTAATCAAATAGTAAATGGAAAGGAGGAAGATTAAAACTGATACTTGATGGAGTAGAATATTTAACATAATCATTTAATGCAGCTTCTGGTGGTAGTTTTTTATGTGGCACATTATTTGAAAGAGATCATTATGGATATTTTTCATAGGATATTGATCATTTTACTAGCACAATGGATCTTGAAATAATGGACTCAATTGATATAGTAAATGGAGTCCCTAAACTTACTGGAGAATGGGCAATAAAAAAGTATGATATAATACATAAAGGATTGGCTCACATTAATTAAATCCTTTTTAAATATATAGTTTAGAAATCTATGCTTACACATGCAGTGTTTATTGCCAGGAATGTTTGACAGCAACAAGTAAACCTCTTTTTAACCTTAAATTTTTTCAATTAAAGCTACATATCTCTCACTTATTTAATTATTAAAAATTTACAAATTTAATTAATGCAAATATTAATTCAAATTATACACTTTGCTTACTTTTGATTTATTTTTAAAGAAATCAATACTATTTAAGAATACTTGCCTATTTCTTATATAAAAGTTTATTTTCTAAGCTAATTCATTCATAAAAATTATAATTTGTTTAAAAGACATGATATTCTTTTTAAATTATTTAAAGCATGTTTAACCTGTAAGCCTAATATGTAACTAACATCGCAAGGTTTGTGCATTTGCAATGATGATTTTTATTATGACAATACATTGAAGATTTGTTAATAATGCGATAGCACTTGCACATCATGTGTTGATTCTTCAACTAAATGCTTATCATGTAAACCTGGAAAATTTTTAAGATAGAATTAATGTATAAATGCTTGCATGAGTAATGAATATTCAGAGAACAGTATTTGTTATCCTTGTGATAGTACATGTACTACTTGTACTGGCCCCGATCCCTCTTAGTGCTCTTCTTGTACTACTGATCCTAACAACTCTAGTATTCTATTTTACTTAGAAAATGGTATCTGTAAGAGTTAATGCAGTTAGTCATATTATAAAGTAACTTCACCAAACTTATGCAATAAATGCTATGATTTACGTCCAGCAGATCCAAATCCTTAGGTAAATATAATTATAACTAGTATAATTATAAATAAATTAAATTATTAATAAAAGAGATGCTTAGATTGCAATGATGCTGGAACAGATAAGTGCATTTCATGTGCTAATAATACTTATTTACAAAAGGTATTAATAACTGATCCCGTTGGTACTTGTTTATCGAAATGTCAGAATAAATATTATGCAAGAAAATCTGACAATACTTGCTAAGAATGCGATCCTTCTTGTGCTTTATGTTAAGATGTAATATTATATTAAAGAAATTAAAAAAGATTAATTTAGATTTATTTCATAGAATCCAACAAATTGTTAAGAGTGTGAAGTTGGATATTACCTAAAAGGAAATACTTGTGTGGTAGACTGCGGTGATCCGTATTATAAATTTAATAAGGAGTGTATTAAATGTGATTTCAAATGTAAGAAATGTGAGTACTTAGCTAGTAAAGAGTTTTGTCATTTATGTAATGGATATAAAAGAAATGATGATGGAAGTGTAAATTAAATTTTTTGAAAATTTATTTAAAAAATCTCTATTCTTAATAACTTACTTAGTGTTTAAATATTTGCTAACCTCATTAATACTCAGATGCAAATGATATTTGTCATGATTGTGATGCCTCTTGCAAAGAGTGTTTCGATTAATTTAACAACTCTTGCACTTCGTGTGATAACGGGAAATTTCTGGAAGATTCTATTTGTAAAGGAAGTTGTGATCATACAAATCACTGGCCAAATAGTGCAAACAATAATTGTGATAATTGTAATTTTACATGTAGAAGCTGTAATGGAGGAACTAATAAAATGTGCTAAACCTGTGATAATTCTTCTGGTAATGATAGATTTTTATTAGTAACAGGAACAGATAAAGAATGTGTATTAGAATGCCCTCATTTTTCTATGTATCATGAGAAAACACCGTAATAGCTTCTTAATGAAACAAATAAAAAAACTATTTTAATTTTAATATTAGAAATGATTATACTTGCAAAGATTGTGATCCTACTTGTTTAGCATGTAGCAAATATGATGGGACATCATGCACTGCATGTAAATGTGATCCTTCATTAAATTAGACAGATCTGTGGTGTGAATAAAATTAAAACAAGGCTATGAGATTCTTTCATAATAATAAATGTTTAACTTAATGCACTATGGAATTAGGAGTACAACTATATGGCGATAGATCAACTATGACATGCAAGCCATCTTGCAAACCTGGAGAATATGCTGATATTAACACAAAAGAATGTACAAAATGCAATTCCAAATGTACTCTCTGCACAGGGCCAGATCCAGAAACTGAATGTACAGCATGTGCTACAGGATATTATAAAGCTACTGGAGTTAATGGATGCTTTGATTTTTGCCATTCTGATGAATTCAAAGATGACCTAACCCATTCTTGTGTTTTTTGCAATCCAAGTGAATAATTTAAAATTAATATAAATTTCTTATACTCAAAAAAATTGAACAAATAGGTTGTCAAGAATGTACTGGACCGAATTCAAATTAATGCCTGAGTTGTCATCCATCTGACTATTAATTAAACACTGTTTGCTATAGTAAATGTCCTAAACCATATTGGGGTAAAGAAGTTAATGGAGTGTTAAATTGCATCAGCTCTTGTTATTCAGGTGAATATGGTGATAGTTATGATTCATTAAGGTATTAAAATCCACCTTTAGATTTTAATATTTTACTTAGAAATAATATTTTAATTATAATAGGAGATGCAAGCCTTGTAACAACCAGTGTACCCTTTGCTTTGGTGAATAAACAAATTAATGTACATAATGTAAAGATTAGAATTTCTTGCTCTTTACTACATGTGATAGAGTATGCCCAATAGGATATTATGCAAATAATACAAGAAGAGAGTGTGTTTAATGTCATGCAACGTAATATCTAAAATTTAAGATTTTAATTGTTGTTAATAAAATGATAATAAATTATTAGATGTGAAGGGTGTCAAGGAGAGTCTGATAAAGATTGTACTTCTTGTTAAACTGGTAGATACTTATTAAATAATATCTGTTATGCCTAATGCCCTAAAGGTACTTATGCTGAATCATCTTTGAGAAAATGTGTAACTAAATGTCCTAATTAAGACTAATATGAAGATAAAAGTGATAATACTTGTAGGCAATGCCATCCAAATTGTTAAACATGCTAAGGAGCAAGTAATTTATACAATTTCTGAATTTTAGTTAATAAAATTTTTAATTATAGCTCTCAACGAATGCCTTACTTGTGCTAATGGCTTCTATAAAAATGATAATTCTTGTTTAAAAACGTGTCCTTCTGGGTTTTATTAATATAACCCTACATGGTTATGCATTTAATGTCATCCTGAATGCGAGAGCTGCTATGGACCTGATAACAACTAATGCTAATCATGTAGACTTCCCAGAATATTCTATGCAAATCAATGCCTCCCTTAATGTCCTCTTGGAATGTTTAAACATCCAACATCAAACAGCTGTGTTACTAAATGCCCTAAATCCTACTATGCTAATACCAGCTCAGCTTAATGCCTCCCATGTCATATTGTAAATTACTTTAAATAATAAATTTATATTAAAATCTATATTAATCATAGTTTTGCGAATCCTGTTTTGGAAGTGGAAACACAAAATGCGATAGCTGTAAAATTCCTTACTTATACAATAAAAATATTTGCTCAGAATCATGTTTACCTGGTAAGATATAAATTCTTAAAATCTTCTTAAGAAATATATTTTAACTTTTAAATTTAAAAGGTTCTTACCCTGACGGTAAAGGAAGTTGTAGTAACTGTGATATATCTTGTAAAACTTGTTTTGGCAAAACAAACGAGAGTTGCATTACATGTAATACTGGATACTTTAAATAGGGAGAAACACAATGTGTTTCAGAATGTGAGGAAGGGAAAGTAAAAGATTCATTGCTTTAAACTTGTAAAGTATGTCCTGATACAACTTATTATGAAAGCAAGGAATGCAAAAGTAAATTTTTATCAAATTTACAATTAATTTGAACATTTTAATTAACTAAATAATGATAATAAAAGAATGTCATGCAACTTGTTAAATATGTACTGGTCCTTTAGAGAACTAATGTGTGAAATGTATAGGAACTAGGTAATTAATTCCATAAGAAAACATAAAAAAAGAATTGTTTTATTATTTTATAAACTAAAAGAGGGAAAGATGATTCTTAAAATCCCCAGTATGGTATTTGCTAATGTGCTCCTGGCTATTTAGAGGTTAATTAAACTATTTGTCAAAAAGGAAGTGGAACTTCAGCTGAAAGAACAGGAATGACTTCTTAGGTAGGCTTTTATATAGGATAAGCAACTAGTGGAATTACATCTCTAGCTGGTCAAGGAAACTTTATGTTCTTTAACTTACTAGATTTTTGTTAATTCATAAGTTATTATTAGTTTGTTAATGTAAAATATCCTTTGAATGTTTAAGAATTGCTAAATAGGCTCTATATATCACATTTCACATCTATTATGGAATCCAAAGATTAAGTAATATTAAAAAATTACATTAACTATTTTATTTATTAATGCAATTTAATCAATCAAATAAATAAAGGGTAGTTCAAGTAGATTATTAAGTTCTACATTTCAAGATTATGATGATCCATAAATGAAATTTAAAGTTAATAATAGAATCTATCCTCTCAGAAAAACATTCCTTCCCCTTATTCTTTTAAACTTCTGTGTTTGGATTTTTATTGGTTTCCTTTCTCTTTTAGGATATTTTTTAAGGACTAGTAATAACAAAAGATTTATGATTGAAAAGATTAAGAGCTTTACTCATTATACTCTCGGAATATAAATATTCATAAGAACTATTATGGAACAATTTTTATTCTTATTCTTATAAGCTAAGGTGAATAAATGGGATTCATTAGATATTTTCACTGTTATTTTGGTTAGTGCTTACGTCTTGATTGGAATAGGTTTTATTGCAAAACAATCTTTTAGAGATTTTAAGTTAAAGGTTATTGATGAGAAACATATGAACCTAGTATCATAAGAATATCTTTCATATTAAAGAGTATTTTTAACATAAAATTAAAATTTTATTTTACCTTAATTTCATAATAACTCTTTAGGTAAAATGCCTTTTTGAAGATAAAAAAGATGATTTGTTTTCTAAGAATTTAGCCCTAGCATAAATTATTTTTAAACTAATCTTCACTGCCATCATTGTTTTTATTATTGACACTCCAGATGCATAAGTAGATTTTATATTAGATAATATTATGATATATTTAATTATAATTATTTAAATAGGCTTTAGGTATTGCAGTTGTTAAAGTTGTTTTCTTTGGGCTTTACTTATTAGTAAGACCTTACAAAAAGCTAGCAGATAATGCAGTATTTTTAATTACAGAATTATTAATGGTTGGTGTAGCTTTATCAGTTTTTATGCTTATCAAATACTAAACCGATAATAATAGAGATAATTTTGCTTGGGCTATCTTGATCCTTGTTGTCTTAGCTGTACTCATAAATTTAGTTGTTATAGTTCTTCAATTCTTGGTATTACTTTTAAAGAAATTTTGTGTTGCAGCAATAAAAAGGCGTAGAATTATAGATGAATCAGGTATAGAAAGAGAAGAGGAAGATTTATCTTCTGGTGTTCATTATGTAACTGATAATAGTAATAAATCAAAATCAAAAATTATACCTATTAATGATAACTAAAGCTAATATTAAGAATAAATATAGAAAGATTACATATTTAATTTAAATAATTCTGTTGTAGAACCTTTGAATGATAACAATAATAACAACATTATTAATAATTAAAGTATCATTCATAGATAGTAACAATAGAATACTATTTACTTAAGTGAATAGGATGAGCTTTTTAAGAAACCTCCTCCATAAAATATTAATTCTAATAATAATCCAACTTAATAATTCAGGTAATTAAATTCGGCAAATTGTGAGAATATGGATGAAAAAGAAATAAGATAAAGCTAATAAATGCAGAAACCTATGATTCATAATTTGGGGATGCTTTAAAATTAGTTAGATTAAGTTATAAAAATAGATAATTTATAGATATATGATGAGAATGTAATGGATTAGAGTAGATATTAATTTATCAATTAATAAAACTAAGACGATCAAATAGACTATGAGTAAATACAATTAGAGTAAAATGAAAATAAACAGGGATCTCATTCGTCTTCTGCTTCTTGGCATCTTGAAAGAAAAAAATATTCTCAAAGTAAATAGAATTTAGAATCAGATGAAAATGAATATGAAGAGGATGAGGATGGTTAAATTACGATGATGAAATAAAGAGATAAAAATGGAAATAGCCTCAGAGTAATATCTAAAAAGACTAAAATAAAAAGTAGAGGTGCTTCTATACCAGATTTAGCACTTTAAAATTAAGTTGGAAAATTTTTGGAAGAGAACGAGAAAAAAAAAGAAGAAGAATAGTTATAGAAAATGCATACTACAGAATCTCGTATGATAGACTGGAGAGAAGAAAGGGCAATTATGAGTAATGATAATTAAATGATGTAAAACTATAGATAAGGGTTAGGTTATTATGATTTTCCTCAATCCTATGCCCAAGGAGTTAGAAATCAGCAATCAATTCCCAATTAACTGACTAATTAAGCTAATTAGTATACACCAAACTAAGATCAATTTAAAAGGAATAAAAGCGAAAATAAATAAAAAATATTACCAGGAGTTGTTCGTAATGATCTAATAACCCCTTAAGAAACACCTATGGATTAGTAAAACTTTACACCATACCCACTTTAAACTAATGATTCTTATGTTGTCCCTCACTTTGGAGATTTCTAAAGCAATGCATCTATTCCCATTCAGTAATTATAACAATAATCTAGAATTTAAATATAAAATTAAGATTAAAGAAAGAGAAAAGTAAGCTAAGATAGTGTAGATAACAATTAAGGAAAGAATTAAAGTTTCCTGTTAAACCTTTTAAAAAACTAAAAAAAGAATAAAAACAATACAGAAGAGAAGTAGAATGCAATTAAAGGCAGTAACAACAAAAAGCAGGATGTAGCTATGGTAAATGATTAATCTACATTTTTATATCATTATATTGATTTAAATATTTTATTAAAATAGGATGAAGAAATAGTATTCAGTAAAAATGACCCTTCTACCTTTATGAATATGTAAAACAATCCTATAAATAATAATAGTAGATTAATGTTTGAGGACAATAGAGATAATATGTCTATCTAGTAATATAATTATAATACTTACTAAGCAGGAAATACTTTAGGAGATGATTCAAGCTAAATGCATATTTCCTCTTATAATAAAAGTTTTATTAACATGACTGAGAATGAAAGTCCAGAAAGAAATACAAGAATTAATAGCATCTAATAAAATAAAATGGCTTTCTACGATAATAAGGAAAGAGGAAGAAAAGTTTCATAGAATGTGAATGATTATAATAGATCTGGTTCTAGAAGTAATGATGAAAAGAATTATAATAATTAAAACACTTAAAGTGTATTTATGAAGCTATCCCATATTTCTTAAGAAGCATCTATTAACAATTCTTAAATAAGATATCAGTAATAAAATAAAAGACTAGATAATGTTGTTTAAAAACCCATAACTATTTAAGAAGAATTAAAAAGTAATTAAGGATAATCAGTACTAATAAAGAACGCCAGTTTACTCTCAGAGTTTTAAAAGCTGTAAGAATAAAAAGCTAAATAAAAACAATCTCAAGTATCTATTTAAAACTCAGTAATTTAACCTAACTTTAATTTAGAGAGAGGTAATACATCATAGAGCCAAAGAAAGAAAAAAACAAAAGTAAAATAAGTTAAAGCTCCTCATATTGTTTCATTCTAAAGATAGCAAGGAGAGTACTGAGAAAACCATTATATTATAATCTAAATTACTATCCTAATTATTTATTTATATTTACTTTTGATATTAAGTGATTTATTCTTTTTCAGTTTAAATAATATGTATTTCGACTTAAAAAAATTAAATAATTTAAAGTCTACTTTGGCAATTTTTAATAGATTGAAATTATTATTATTAAAATCTTAAATAGAAAATAGTTATTGAGATATATTGAAGTAAATTCTTTAAACAAACTGATAACTTTTAACTGAATATAATCTAATTAATCATCTTTACTTGAATATATACATACAATGATAAGAGTGGTATTATTTATATATTTATAAATCTGCTTCAAATTTTTTGCTTTTTTGGCAGAATAAGTTTCATATGCTTGATTTTAATTTTAATATAATTTAAGATAATGTAAAATTATTTTATTTCTTTCTTTCTTTCATTCAATCAATTCTATTTAGGAGCAACTCCATTTGTGTTAAAACTAGTTTAAGAAGGAGTTAATGAAATAGTTCTGATGTTTATTCCACAACTAATATTGCTTCTAATAACCTTGATAATATCCTCTATTTCTTTCTCTTAGCTATCACTCGATCTTATTTATATTTGATCAAGGACCTATCTTATCTTACCTAAAATGTTTTCTAATTTATATTAAAAATTTAAATAGAAATTGGAATAAAAAGATATTAGTTAATTCAATTTACCTTTGAAGTTAATAGAGTAGGAGACATTCTTGATTAAGTTGAGTGCCATCATAATATTTCTTGAATCAAATTAGAATTCTAGAAGCTACAATAATATCATCATATTAGTTTCTTAAGATAATTAACGAATAAAAGCCATATAATTGGAGGAGGCTTATTTAAAGCTAATTAGGAATTGTAATGCTTCAGAAACAGTTTAAGTATTTGCAAAGTTAATATTTCGAAGTGAAAGGAAGATAACATTCAATACTTAGTTATCCCTAACAAAATCAGAGATGAACTGATTATGAAGTTAAGTTTGAATTTCACTAAAGAATTTATTTAAAATATTAAGAATATCATTTTTATTATTTGATATGATCAAAATATTCAAATAAATTAGCATTTTAAGAAGGAAGTATTTTGATTTAGCCTCAACACTTTGATTTTAACGTTCACAAGAACTAATTTTTCGTAAGTGAGAATTAAGAACATAAATTATAATATCGATAGTTCCTTGATTATTGATAATGAGGAAACTAGGATGGAATCTATTTTCAATATTACTATTTTGGTTATTCATTTAAGTTTCATTTCTTACTGTATTTTAGGAAACCTATTATTCATGTCCTATCTTTTACATAGCCAAGATGTCAGGCTTACTTGTAGGAGTTAGACTAGAAGATGAAGAAGATGGTCTAAGGGCTTACTTACGAGAGCAAGTAGGAGTGCTCAAAGCTTAATTTGGAGTGGAAAATTATGAAGTATTAGGTATGTTTTAATCAACGAAACTGCAGAAAAAGTCCTTATTATTATGTTCAGCAAGTATCTTTTTCCAGCATTTATTCATAGGAATAGTATTAATATGAATTTATTTGTTACAGTGTTCATCTTAATCATTTATTTATTCTCTATAATCTACTTATTGGTAGATATACATTTGTAAGGTGTATAAATACTTTAAGAAATTGAAAATTTAATCATAATTAAATAGTCGAACTTCACGAATTAAGGGTAGAATTTCTACTAAACTCTATAGCTTTTCTACAGCCTGTTCTAAACTTAAAGCTATATTTGATACATTTTCTTTTGTTTAAATGCCATTTTTACCTGTGATTGTAGCTGCATTAACAGCAAAACTTCCCATGTTACTATTTCCAAATCCAGGAATTCCTTATCCATATGAAATATTTTATTTCTTATTTGGTAAAAGGAAATCTTTAAGCTAACTTTGAGAAATAAAAGTATTTAAAACTCTAAATAAGCTAACTTTATCACAAGAATCCAAAAATTACGAGTTATCTATCATTATTGGTTCTAGAGTTTAACCTTCAGTTTTATTTCTCTTAAAAACATTTTAGTGTTAATGGGCTTCATACTAATTAAGAGCCTTAATAGCTTATTAAGGTATTTTAGAAGAAGATTAAAATCCTCCCTATGGAATTGATTGGTCTTCTAATGTCATTAAAGCATAGCTGAGGTTACAGCTTTCAGTATCTGAAATATCAGTTGCCAAATGAGGGTTTTGTTGTTTATTAGAGCTTTTGTTAGCAGAAGGAGTAGAGTTAAAATCTTTCTTTTAAAGAGATTATCTAACCTTATATTCTTCCAGTTGTTTAATCTACTATTCAAAAAATGTTTTCTATTAGACAACTAATTATTGATATTGATCTTAAAGATTATTCTCATATAGCGTCTAAACATTCTTCATACCAAATTCTAAGTATTTCTCGCATTTTTCATGCAACTTATCATTTTCTCCAATCAACTTGGAATTTTCTATAGTTAATTAATCAATAATAAGAGATAATTTCTTAATCTCTAAATCTTTGGAGTTCATCTTTTCATTGAGCTCATTCTTTTCACTTTAAAGCTATCTAATTTTCTTAACTTAAGTAGCCTCTTATGAGAATAATCCGTAGTTATCGGTCACTTTATCTGAGACTATTTTGAGCATTTACTCAGTTTCTTTGAATTTTACCATCATTCTTCTCATCTCAATATTAAACTTAGAATAAATTTCATTTTCCATATCTCTGTACAAACCTTCAACAAATTCCTAATGATTAATTAATAGTAAAAAGATAAATAAATGATCATTTAAATAGAATAAATAAACTGATAAAATATGATTTAAGGAATAATAAATAAATGATTACTTGTATGATATTCATAATATTTTGTACATCTTTAGATTATAAGTGATGCTAAACTGAGTTCTTTTCGAGCGAGTTCTAAAAAGCAGTTTTGAAACTTTCAAAGAAATTATTTTAGGAGGGCATTTGGAATGAATTTTAACCATATTAGCTGTAGAAACTAGTAGAATTAGGTTGATTTTGTTACTGGACTAGTTAAATATCACTATTAGTTCTTTATAAAGAGAGATTATTTCCATTGTATAATCTAGAGTTTTCTTCTGTACTCAACTCTTTTAATGCTTTTAAGATTAATCCAAGTAGTCCAGTAGTTTTTGTGTATGTTTAAAGTTTAAAGAGATTTACAAACTCATTATTCTCTTCATCTTGAACTAGCAAAGCTATTTTTTCTTTCAATTCAGATAAAAGAGCCTCTCCGATTTAGTGATCTTCAAGAACTTCAGGGAATTCTGTAATAAGAAGTTTTATGAAATAGGTTATAGGAATAGAATGCCAACTTTCGCAGATTAGTTTTTGAGAGTTTTCTCCAACTAAGAAGTGTCTTTGTAAAAACTTTTAAACATCATAATTAGTTATAATTTACTCCATCTAAAGCAAGTCATTTGGGAATACAGAATTTTAACTACTTTTTTGATGGTTAAGACTAGAGTTGGTGTTAAGAGGTGTTCTAGGAGTAACAGATTATTTATTATTAATTGGTGATTGAGGAGCATAAGAATTTAGCTAATAAACCATTTGCACAGGAATTTGTTGATAGGGTTAGTAAGTGCTGTTATTTTGACTTTAAGCAAGACTTGTTGTAGATAATGAACGTGGAGTAGCATTAAGCACTTATTGTTAATAGGCAATTTATTAATCGTTCATTTCTTAAATTGGAACTAATGCTGAAATATTCTATTAATGGAAAATAAATTAATTGCTTTCCTTACCAGAATGAGAAATCTCATTTGTTGACTTTCTTTTCAAAATAGAATTTCTTTGATTTTATTAAGTAGGGTTATTTGATTTTTAGTTTGCATTAATATATGGCGAAGCATCTCTTCCATTAGATTAATGAGAAGGATTCAATTTAATTGATTATTAAGACTAATTATGATAATCATTTTTATGAGATGATCTTGGAGTTATGGCCTTGTCTAAATTTGAAATCTTTGAACGAGAAGTTCCCTTACCAAATGAACTTTAAGTATTTAATGTGCTTGTTTAAGGTGGTGAGCCATTTCTTGTATTTTTTTTTAAGAATGGATGGTGGGTAGCAATACTATTATTTGATTTAGAACGCATCAAAGTTGGCTACTATAGATTAGGTTAATTATTATGAATTTAAGAGTAATTAGACCCTTTCTTTTTGCTGCTGTTTGTAGGGTAATCTTATTTACTATTATCTCCATTAGGATACTTGCAATTAACATGGTGACTTGATTTAGAAGGACTGCGAGAAGTACTGTTTAAAGTTTATCTCTCTACAAGAGTTAATCTTGGTTGAGTATCCCTTTAACTTGGTCTACCAGATAAATTATTAGGAGAAAGAGTAGAATTATTACAATTAGATTATTAATTTTTATAATTAGGTGAGTGAGAATTTCTATTTTAGTAAATCGAGCTCTCTGAAATATAACTATTGTTTTAGTTATTAATGGGTATTTGGATACTGGTATTGTTAGCATTGCTTTGGTTATTTTATAATTGCATTGGTCTCTAAGAGTTATAATTAGATTGTGAAGGATTTCGTGTATTATAAATATTACTAATGGAAGAATAATTACTTGGGCAAGCAATTGATGCTGATTAGCTTGAAAAATCTTCTATAAGAATCTCTGGGGTAGATGATTAATGTTAGTAAATTTATCTTGAAGATTGAGAGATTTAGCCTTAAGAGGGATGATGACTAATTACTCGATCTGATTAGGATATAGCTTTGTTGATAGCATTTTCTAAAAGCATTGAAAGAGGTCTCTCAAGTGGATCAATTTTATAGTTAATATTAGATATATCTGTTTATTTTTCATTAGGATTTTGATAAATATTGCTATTATTATTACTTTAGTTAGGAATTGAAGCAGGAGTTACTAAAGCACTATAATAATGGTTATTATCTGAATTTACATGATTTTAGTTCCCTTCAAAAAGAGTTTAGTTAGAAGAAAAATCTGATAGATTATCTTTGATATCTCTACCATGTCCACTCTAATTTTGTAGATACTACTATTAGTGTTAGGAAGGTCCTTTCAAGCTATTGAAATAGTCATTTCTAGCTAAAATGCTCTTTTAAGTATCATATTCTTTGAAATTTTGTGGGTGTGGTTATTAAATAACATTTTAATTCGAGTTAAATTACTAGACTTAAAGAGGAGACTTGGCATTAGGTTAACACTTTTACTTATTCTAATTAATGAATTCTTAAGTGAATAACTTAGTAGGGTTAATATATTCATGAGTAGTAAACTAATTTTCATTCTTAGAAGATGGATTAGAGTATTATTAATGTCTGAAAAATATAGGGCTACTATTCTCTTTATTAATGAGGTAATTTAGGTTTTCAGATTGCTACTAGTGGCTCATAAAAGGAGTAACATTGTGATTATTTTTATTATATTACCCTTATGTGGATTCTATTAATGATGCTTCAGAAGAGGCATGTGTTAAAGAGGTTAACTGATTGTTAAACTACTAATCCTACATTTTTTAAGGATAGGGATTAGGATTATAGGAAGGACTAAATCCATTTACAATTGTCTTCTGATACATATTCTAATTATTAATTGATGCCATAGCCAATGGTGACTATAAATTAACTTGATCCCCTATTTTAATTTGATGTTAATTGATAGAAAATATCTATGAAAATTTACCTTAAGAAAGTTATCTTTGGAAAAGATTGGACATTCACTGAGTATTAGTTCTTTTTTTCTGATAAAGATGGTATGTTCACCCTGACTTAGTTAGATTCAATCTTCTTACTATTTAAACTCTTGATTTGATTATCTAATGAATAAGTATGTATAGATATTTAGTTTTTGCTTAGTATTTTGTTTCAGTACACTAATAATCTTTTTTAATTTTATAAGTGTTTAGCTTTTTGTTTGCTTATTTTTTTCGATTTGAATGTTATTACTTTAATCTATAAAAATTTCATTTCGCGCAACTAATTAAAAACAATTTAACGAATTTTTCTAAAATAGAGATTTGTTACTTCAAATAATTCCTATGTTTTGAATAAAAACACACACTTCTTTACTGTTTAAAATTTCAATATCTTTCATTAATTGAAATAACCCTTAAGGCAAATTTCAAGTAAATTAAATCTTTATTTTGCGGTCCTTCTCTCTATATAATTCCATAGTAATATAAATTGAAAGAATTGCAAATATTTTTTAATAAACCAAAAAATCAATTAAATATTTTCTTCTTATTTTATCTTTCTTTTCATTAATCTTTCTAAATGAAAATATTGTTATTTTAATAAAATTTATTCTTAAACAAAGATAAATACTTTTCTTTATTTTTTAGAATAAGAAAACACTCCAATTTATGCATTGTAAAATTAATCTATTTAGGAGTCAAATTAATATAATTGAAATGAAAAATAACTAAAGGATTGATAAATTTTAATAATATAAAAACTAAATGATATTTTTAAGAAAGATTTAAAATATCTATAATAGTATAATTCTCAATATATATATTATTCCTCACAACTAAAATCTCTTTAATTAAGGTTAATTCTCTTTATTATAATTCTCTTTACACATCTAAATAATAAATTTGAATTATTATTATTTATGTAAATAGAATAAAATTATAATCCTTACTAAGATTAGAATGCTATTTAAGATATTTGTTTGCACGAATTAAAATTTCTATAGTGAATATTTTATTTATCTATTTTCTTATTTTTTTACCTTCTTATTTAAAATATAAAACAATGAATAATAAAAATAAAAAGTAAGATTCATTATTAATATTATTTACTTTAATAATTTTTTTAGGAAAATATTTCTTTTTAAGGATAAGGTTTATGATTAAATTTGGAACAAAAAATATGAAAAAAATTATTATCTATCATAGTAAAATTTTGAAACATACAAGCTTTTTGTTTCTTTTCAAATAATTATTATTTATTTTATTATTCTGAGTAGTATCATATTTTAATGTATTAAATCTATTTATATTTTAAAAAAAAGTTAATTATAGTAGAACAATTTCAAAATAGATCTATCTATCTTACTTGAAATTTAATACTAAATTAAACAGATTAATTATATTTGATAGTCGCTCTGCAAATAAATTAATTTCTCTCAATCCTATTTAATTATTTCTTTAAAGTAGCTATTTTAGGATAATGGTTTTAATTCAATTTAATTACTAAAAGTTTAAGTTAACTACTTTCAGATTTTAGCATTCCCCTAAAAAATCAGCCATATTAACAGCTCCTGCATAACTAATGTTATTATACCTTTAAATAGTAATAAATATTATAATTTATCCAATCTAAAACTATTATAGGCTTATCATATTTATATATTAATTCTATCTATATTAGTGATAAAATTTAATAATGTTTTGTAAAATTTATTTTTAAAATCTTTAAAGTAAAACTAGTATTTCAAAAAGTACTGCTTTTATTAATATAGTAACCATCTATTCAAAGTTAATTCCATCAATTTGGTCGAATTTAGGATGTTAAGGGGCTTATTGAATAGTTATTAAAAATGATAAGAGAAATGCAAAAATTTACCCAAAATTGATATTGATCTCCTCTAATTTGTTAAATAGTGTGATTTATTAGATAAAAAAAGTAATTGTTTAATTTGATAAGCAGTAGAACCTATTTTTTTAAATGAAAAAAGAAAAAAAATTTCATAAATAATAAATTGATAGTTTTATATATATATACTTTAAATCAATTTGAAACTTTTTAACATTTATAAAATGCTTCATCTGATTTTATAAATTATTTTAAGCCTTACTAGCTGCCTATTTTACTTTACTTTTACTTTTATTAATTAGATTTTAAAATCATAATTAATTTGATTGAAATAAAGTAAAATACTCCATTACTATGAGATATTATTTGATAAACTTATTTCTCCTATTCTTTAGTAGACTAAAGCACAAGGCGTTGTTACATAAGCAATTTCCCATTAAATACTATTTATTTTTATTATAATTTATGATATATTTTTTATAATCTAAGTTTTTGACTATTGATTTCTTTTATTTATCTTTTTTGATAAATTCCAATTCAAAAGGCGATTCTCCTAAGCCAGAAACTAAAAAAGAAATAGAAAAGTAGAAGTGGTATAAACCTTTGAGGTTTTAAGTAATTTAAATAAAATAATATTCTCTAATCACTATAAAAAATTATAAACAATTAAAGTTATTTTATGCAACTTCTTAATAATCTCCATTTTATGAGTAGAATGAAGTTAATTTTTTTTTTTCTTCTCTTTTGACATAGAATTCTATTAGGATTTTAATTTTAAAAATTAAAATAATTGTTAAATTTCAATACTTTTCCTAACTATGGTAATATGCTGTATAGTAGGTTATAAAAGAGTTTAAATTATAATCTTCTACATTTTATTCTATATTTTAATATATCTAATCTTGAGTAGTGTTAGATCAAACCACAGATATTTTCCTTATTTTATTACAAAACCAACAATAAATATTTCATTATCCATCACACAAACAAATTTGATTTTTGTTTTTAAAAAAAACCTGTGGAAAAAGGATGGTTTGAAATATCTTAATAATAAATTTATAAAATTAGATATGATGGTAATCAATTTAAGAAATACAAAGTAAATGAAGGGTATTATAAATTGATATGAGTTCATAAATGATTGTTATGATGGTTAATATTGAATTTCAAATATCAAACAGAAAATCAATGAGAAATGATTGATCGAGCAATAAGATAAAAAAGAACTAACTACAAAAATAATAATATATATAAAAAATTTAAAGCTCTATTATTTAGATTTTGAATAGTCAAAGAGAATAACAAAGTAGTTAGCGAGCTTTAAAGCATAAAGAAATCAAAAAAATTATCAATATTATTAGCTTTTTAAGTAGGAAGACAAGAAAAAATAAAAGAAGTTCAAAAAAAAAACAAAAGAAATAAAGGAGTGTGACTAACTTTATTTAATTAAATATTGAAGCATCCCAACGGAGAATGAAAAACCAATAAAAGAGGGTCTCTACAACTCCCTCTACATCAGGAACCTAGACTACAACAATTATAAGTTCTTAGCATGGAAATAAGGTAGATGAGAAGAACAATTTTTCAATAGCTGTAGCTCTTTTAGCTGCATAAAAGTAGAGAAAAGCAGGTATATTACCATCTCATAAAAATAGTATACCCGATAATGCAATAAATCTTTCACAGGACTAAGGGAATAATTTGAATAATCATATGCAATTTTAGCAGATATAAAATAATAGCATAAATGGATAAAATGGCAATCTTCTCTCTAACAAATTGAATTAAAGTTTTAACAAAGGAACTTCAAATTAATAATAATAAGTATTTCACCTTCCTCTTGCAAATAATTAAAATTAATAACAATAATCATAGTTTTAATAGCAGAATTAAGGTTGGAATCACTCAAACAGTCTAAATAAATCTAATGTTTTAGATACTAGTTATGGCAATTATATGAATTAACCAGTTTATAGCACATCCAATTAGAATCAATAGAATTATTAATAGTAAGCAAATTCCTTTTCAGGATAAAAGTATTCTTTAAAGACAAGTTGTGTTGGAACTGGAATAGGATAGTAGTAAGCAGGTTTGAATACATCTATTAACAGTGGGACAAGCAATGCACTTTAGCAAACTAGACCTTCATTAGCTCAATAAAAATTGAATTAACTTTTGGAATAAACTAAAGGTGGTAGATAATCACCTAGTCGTATAGCTGCTACTGAGTAAAGCATGCTAACAATGAACAGTAGTTTCAATGGGAATTAAAAATAATATTTCAACAATAGCTTTTAAGGATAACAGCAATTCAATTAAGTATATACCTAAACACAAAATCCTTCTCTCACTTTACCTGCAGCATATTAAAATTAAAAGAATTCTAATGTATATAACTAGAATAACCTTAATAACCCAGGATAAATATCTCATACTTTATAAGATGCCTCTCCGGTTAGAAAAACTAGGTAATCTTTGGAGTTGAGAACGAGACCTTTGTTAACAGAAGGAAATATTACATCAGGTTCTAATCAAAACAACTCTGGTATAGTCCCTTCTTACAATATGCTAATTTAGCAATAAGACCAATAGTATAGTAATAATAAAAGCGGTTAAGGATCATCTTCAAATCCAGCTCCTTAACCTCACTATATGCTTTCCAAACCTAACTAAAAACCCTATGCAGCTCGTATTTATAAATAAAATAAGACTTCAATAATATCTAAAAATGATACTTTAAGTAAATTAATATTTAGTTTTGTAATCTTACTTACACTCCTCTCCATTCTCCAAATATTTTAATTCAAGGTTACTTTTAAGATAAATGTTAATTTTAATGAAAAGGTAGTTTAATAATTAAATTTATTTAACTTCTTACTGAATAGATATATCCAAAATTTTAATTTAAAAATTTCAAAAATATTAAAGGGAGATAATTAAAAATTAAAATAAATTCTTGAATTCAAATGATTTTTCTTTCAATTTTTATTTCAGAAATGTGATAAATATAAAGGAATTTAATGAGAATGAGAGTGAAGATAATTATTGTAATAATTCTATTATTTATTCATAATAGATACATCAAAAGATCGCTCTATTGGTCAGTAAAATTAGGTACTTTAAAGCTCATTAATTGAAAGTAACAGAAATAATAGCTATTTAGCTGGCAGTGGCGGAAAATAAAAATAACAACAGTATTTTCATCTCAACTCTTTCAATAATAACACGCAACCTGCCTCGATTAATAGAAATTCTACAATATCACCAGTCTCTGCTGCAGCTACAACTTCAGTTAACAGACCAGATAGTTACAATAAATCTAATAACACATTTTATAACAACACAACTTCAGCTCTTTAATATCATCCTCTCAACACATTTTTGACAGCATCGTAATAATTTTTTATTTTTTGCTTTCCAAATCAAATTATTTTAATTAAAAATGAATTTTTAAATATTTAAAATAAATAGCAATAACACTTAGAATGGTAGTGCAGCTTAGGTGTTTATTTAGTAAGTAAAAGATAAAATAAATTAAAATCGACATAAAGGGAAATAGAATTCTATTGGAGGTAATGGAAGCTAAAATAATTCGCAAACTCTCCCAAACCCACCTTAACAAAGCTCTTTTATTCAACATGGACCTTCTGCTTCAGGTCAATTTGATTTTAATACTAGTGGAATACACAATTCAAGTTATATAATGCAAAATCCAAATTCAGTTAAAGCAGCTTAAGCTAATATTTTGAATAATAGCAATGCATTTAATACAAGTTCAATACCTCCTTAACCATAATATCACCATCAAAAGAATAGTAAAAGTATGAATATTAGTAAGAACTCATTTATTGCCAATTTTAATATATAGAGTCCTATAGGAAATACAACTTAAATAAATCTAAATAGTTCAAAAGAATCTGCTGATTATTCATTCTTAAATTAAAATTTAATGGCTCTTCAAGCTTAAATTAGTTAATCACCTAGTATTCATTCTATTTAAAAGAAAGCTAAAATTTAAATTAATAATTTAAACACATCTAACAATACACAGACAAATTCTTAAAGTAATCCTTAGTAATTTTTATAACAGCCAAGAGCTTAGACTTAAGCTAGCTCTAGAAGAGAATAAGATACTTAAAAGTCTAATATGAGCAATCCTCACAGGATTACCCTTCAATAATAAAATTAACACTCCTCCACAAGTTAACTTATAGATGATTAAACTAATTTGTCTAACATTACAACTAATTTCATTACAATCAATGAGAATAACAAGTCATCCCCTAAAATATATGCTGTAAATAATTTGAACTTTTTTTGCAAAATAATTTTAATTATTATATTATTTTAATAGAAAGCATAATAAGATAGTTTTAGATTTTTTGATGAAGTTTTAGAGGATTTTATGTAAAAGAATAGATTTAGTCAAGAAAATAAGCTTGATTACTTTGATAACTTTTTAATTACCTTAAATGAAGTTTAAAGAAGATCATAAGTGAATTAAAAGTTGAACTTTTCTTAATAGCAATAGCAACTATAGAATCTACAACTGTAATAAAATTTACATTAAATTTCATCTAGTCATAACACAGCAGCAAGTCTCTACTAAAATAGCACTTAAAGTAGTGCTTCGTTTAGATTCTTTGAAAATCTCAAATCTATACTAGAAGCGCCAATATAAAATTTATTATAAGAATCAAGATAATAAAAATTAGAATTCGAATAGAAAAAGAGCTAAATTATGAGAGAGCTTGATTTAGAGAGAAAAGAGAGGGCAGTATTAGAAATGAAAATAGATATTCTGGAATAAGAAAAGGATAAACTTTAAAACTTAGTGACTACACTTTCAAAATAATAATAAGTAAATTCTCAAAAATCTCGTAATTAATCTACAAACAGCCATACAAATTCTCACAATACAAGTCATAATAATACAAGTAATTTTAACAATTAAAATATTGCAGGATTTAATTTAAATTAATAAGAAATTTAAATGCTGCTAGCAGAGAATGAAAAGCTAAAAAATATTGCTAAGAAATAACGTTAAAAAATGAACACACACAGGTCAAAGGAAGAAAAATTAATGAAATTATTGTATGCCATTCGTAAATTAGGGATAAACGTAGATGAAATATATAATGATAATGTAAAAACTCCAGATTCCTAATCTCCAAGTGGCGAGGATTAAAATAGATTCATACAAAAAGGAAATGATTTTATTTCTCCTGAACAAAATCATCTATCCTAATTCTAACCTTGGGAACTCTCATAAGATCATAATATTAGTTAAAATACTGCTAAATAAAATCAGCATTAAGGATAATAAATCTAAAATCAAGAGTAAAATTTTATACAAAGCTCTGTTAAAAAAGGATCTGAATAAAATTCAAAAAGATAGGTTACAAACGGAGATAATAGATAAAAAAGAAATAAAAAAGAAAAACCTTTCTATGTCAATTCTTAAAATGAGGATGATGAAGATGAAAACTAAGAAATAGATGAAGATGATGAATACGAAAATGAATTTTCAGATGAAGAAGATGATAAAAATGGCGTCTATGTTAATGATGATGACATCAGCAATAGTGATAATTAATAATTTGGCTAAAATAATCATGAAATTTCATGGTAAGGAGGTGATTGTGCTGCTACAGACTAGTAGAACATCTTATCTTCTCCCAAATAAATTAATGCCGAGAATTAATATAAAATGAAATTCCAAAAGATACCTACCAAGATGCATACTGAAGGAGTATAAAAGAATTTTAATAACGAAGGAATGAAGCAGAAGCAATAAGGAAGATATTCCAACTAAAATAATCACTCTGTTGATGAAGGAGAGGATTAATAATTCCAAAATATTTAATTTATTCCAACTAATTAACAATTTTTATAATATTAAAATAATGTAAATAATAATAAAACCTAAGAAGGTGAAAAACAACAACAAAATTACTAAGCTAAAAATAATTTTAATTTACCTATAAACAATTAATAGGTAAATAATAACTATTATAATTAATAAAAATCTGTCAAATAGACTAATCAAGTAAATAATAATAATAATTATAAAAATTAAAACGAATAGGATATTTAGTACTACAACCAAGACAACTCTAGAGGTAGTTCACCTTAATAAAATTACATGCAAATTAATTATGAAAATGGTAATAATTAAAAGTAAAACAATATGTCTAGCATTAATATGTATAGTCAATAATCTCAACATCTCAATGAACATGATCATTTATATTCAGAAAAATCAGGTAAATTTTATTTAGTAAAATCATTTTTTTTCTAACCAATTTTTATTTGATTATTAAAGTTACAGATAGCGAAAGTGATGTTCTTTCTATTCCTGTTAATGAAGTAGCTTATGCTTCATAGTCGAATAAAATGATTAATGCTAAAATGAAGGATAAATTAAAGATTAACCTCGGTTGTTTATAAGTAAAAGATCCTGCTAATAACAATATGCATTTAAATTTGGGAAAATTATAGGATGGAGAAGGATAAAAGGGATAACCAGTCCATGAAGAAATTTTTGGTTATCATGATGAATTTATGAATAAATTTGATGAATTCTCATAATCTTGGAGAGATGCTATTACTAAAGAAAAGTAAAGATATCAAAATGATTTGGCACCTATTTCACACATTTATGTTTCAGCCCTATGATTAATTTGAAAATACAATAATACCAGTTTTCCTAAGTACTTTCTGTTTAGATTTTTATAAAATAATAGAATTAATAAATAATTAAACATGCTTATTTTAATTGACACTATTCTGTCTAATTTATGATTAAAAATTAATAATCTAATTAATGCAAAGGAATATCCATAACATTTTAGAGATTTACTATTAATCTTGTCAGACCTTTATAAAATCATTTAATTCAAATAAAATATTTGAATCTTATTTATTATTATCTTGAATATCTTTATCTTATGATATTGCAGTAAGTATATTATTAAACACTCTCACACATTCGCATTCTTTGTAGATAGTATTATACATATTTCTTAATCTTAAGCATAGTAAATTTATAAATTTAATACTTTTAATGCATTCATTCAATTAATTTAATAAATAGATTTTTTTTAAGTATTATTTTTAAAGAGCTTACTACCATTATTAATTAGTTTCTTTAATTTAATTCAATATTAGTATTTTATTTCAATTCTTATAAAATCCTTTATTTTTCAATAGTAATTATTTCTTCTTTCTTTTATCTATTTTATTTTCTATATTTCTTAGTTGATTTTCATCTTCCAGAAAAACTAAACTAATCCTACGTAAATATGCCGACTTATCAGTTCAGTATTTTAATATTCTTTCTTATCCTTCAAACGCTAAAATGTATCCAGTATTTTAATATTCCTTCATAAAGTAACATTTATTTAAAAAAATCTCCATTTTGAAAAAATATCTTTTCCATTTTAATAAGATTAATAAGAATGGGATTTTTTCTATTTCAGTTATTTCAAAATAGTACTAAATTGAAGTTAGTTATTATTTATCTTGAAAAATCACTTTATTTATTCTCTTTGATTTTAGTACTTACTATAATATAGATTGTCTTTAAAATCAACAAACAACACCAAATAAATATATATTACTAATTAAATTGTGTAATTAAATCTTACTAAAAAACTTATTATTAAAAAGAAAGGGATACCCAAAAAACCCTGATTCAAAACATCAATCACATATTCAAGCTGAATTAGGGATAAAGAATTAGAAAGCTTTTTCAATAATATAACAGACTTTTATTTTAAATTAGCAAATAGATATGAAATATTGTTATATTATAGGCATAATTATTTTATTTTAGCAATTAGTGCAAGCATAAGTTAGTAATTGTTATTATTTTGAGGATTAAATATGTTTGATAGAATGCCCTTCAGGCACATATGCAGATCCTAACAAAAAATGTATAAAATGCCCTGATGTAGGTTGTGCTATATGTAGCCCTAATAATCCTTTAACATGTTTTGCTTGCTCAGGATTATATTTTTTAAAAGAAGGAAAGTGTGTTTTATAGTGTATTAGTAATGAGTTTAAAAAAGTAGAAACAAACGAATGCCTACCTTGCGATTATAATATTTGCAATAAATGCCTAAATAGCCCCACATGGTGTACTGAGTGTGCAAATTAATCAAGTTATCTTATCTAGCAATCTGGTTAATGTCTTACTTCTTGTGATGAATAAAATGGATATAATTTGACAGGAGGCCTTTGTTAAAGTAATTTTTGATCATATTTGATATTTTTTTTGTTTATTACTTTTCTATCTCTATGGTTAAGTTTTCTTTGCTGCCTGGTAGTTTTTTAAAAAACTTCTTTAATAGGCAATATTATCAAATAAATAATACCAAATAATTATTACTGGGATAGTAAAATCCATAAAATATCATAATTATATTTTAGAATTATAATAACTCTTTTTAATTATAGAATGTTAGGAAGGCTGTCTTCAATGTAATTCAAATATGAATTGTATAAAATGTTAAAACGGATATTATTTGAGGAGTGGAGGTGTCTGTGTTGCTAAATGTGAAACTGACTATTTTTGCACTGATGATATAAATAAATTATGTGTAGATCTTTTTAAATCTTCAAAGTGTTCAGGTAAAAATAATTCTTGTAAAGGATTAGATTCCAAAGAGTGTTTAAAATGTCCTTACTTTTATGATCTGAAATCTGACGGAACATGTTTAAAAGGAGAGTTTTTTGGTAATTTAAAATAAATTATTGTTTAATTTCTTAAAATCATTCAAACTAAATTAAAGAGGATTAGCTAACAACCCAGCTATTAGGACAGGTTAATGGGAAATAGTGCTCTGAAGGATGTTTAAAATGTACATCTTAAAAAAGATGCCAGCAATGCATTCAAGGATATTTTTTAAGCAGTAATAAATGTCTTCCTTGCCCTTAAATTAAAACTGGGTTTTCTTGTTTAGAATGTTTTGAAAATCCAGATATTTGGTAAACGTAATTAAAAGATAACATTCCTTTATTTTAATTTGATACCTTATAATTTCTTGACAATTTGAATTAATGTAAAGATATTTAAATCATAATACTATGTTATCACATATTTATTTTGACAGAGTAATAATTTAAGTATCAATAGTTGCTCTATAATTTACTCACAAAAAATAAATCTTCAAATTATCTTTTTTAATGATAAGAGTAAGCAACAATAAATCTAAAATTTTATAGATTTATAAAATAAAATTTACAAACAAATAGATTATTGATTAGTAATTTTGAAAAGTTAAATACAATTTCTAAAAATTAAATAAACTTATAAGAAATCATACTCCAAAAAATAGAAATTTGATTGCTAAATTTAAAATAAATTTAATTATTTAATCAACTAACAGAATCAAAAAAGATCAAGCTATCTAATTATTTTATTTTTACTTATTTTTTAAAAATCGATAGGAACATTTTGAGTTGCTAGACATTTATAAACACTGAAACTTAAAATACAATAAGCTTGTACTATCCATTATAGTATAGTATAAACTTAACAAGCAGTCAAGCAGAATTGATGACATGCCCGATTTCTTCGCTAGAAAATTGTATTAAATGTGATAGCTCAACCAATAAATGTAGTATATGTAAAAATGGATATTTTCTTGATTCAACTTCTGGAAAGTGTAATCTATGTTCTGATTTCATTTCGGATTGCTCAAGCTGTGCATATGAAACAACTTTTTCTAAATAAAATTTAATATGCTATTAATGTTCTAATGGAAAGATATAAAATAAAGATAAATAATCTTGTATATTCTGTGAATATGGGTGTGAATCCTGCTAATTCTATGATATTCAGCAAAAGAAACCCTATAATTATTAATTAAATCATTATTAGAATCCTATTAATGGTTAATATCTATCTGGATGGAATTAAGTTGTACTTAAATGTTTATAATGTAAATCAGGATATAGCTGGAGCGGAGAATTCCCTTTTAGTACTCCATAAGCTCCAATTTCAAATCATTAGTGCATTTAATAAATATCTAACTGTATGGAATATACTTGGGGTGCCCAAGGTTAAATGATTTGTCTCAAATGCATTTAAAACTATGCTATATTTTTAAATTCTACTACTAATTAAGTCTCTTGTAAAAGTATTAATCCTGATTATTCTAGCTCTTCTATATCTTAGTGTTAAACTTATTTTATAAATTCTAATAACTAATTAGCCTGTTTGGTATGTAATCCTAGCTATATTCTTAGCGATGATCAACTAACTTGTAACATTAATCAATCTTGCAATTTAATTCTTGATAATTGTTCCTAATGTACTTCAAGTAGGTGTTTGTAATGTGAATAAGGATATAGATTAGATTTTGAAGGAAGAGGAGGTTGTATTCCATGTTCATTATCATTTTGTAATTCTTGTTATCTATCTGTAGATTCAACACCTTCTTCTAAAAAAGGAATTGAACACCCAACAATACTATCAAATTTAAACTCTCTATTAGTTTTTAAGTAATAGTAGCTAGATTAATTGAGTTAGAATATAGTTAAAAAGGAAGTATGTACGATATGTGCAAATGGCTACATTCTCAACCCTAATCAAACATCTTGCGAAAGAAATACAAATTCCTTAAAGATTATAGATTATTCTTTATTCAATTAAATGAAATATGGCTTTATAGATAAATGCAACTGGTATATTGATGGAAAGTGTATAAGTTGCAAATCAGGTTTTAAATTTAACATTTAAGCCCAACAGTGCTTAATCAATGACTTAACTGTTAATAGTATAGGTGTAAAATATGAAAGAAGAATGTAATTAACATGGAAATATTGCAGTAGAAATAATATTGATGATGCTGCAAGTATATTTGATAAGATGATTATGAAGAATTAGCAAGAGGAATATTTATACGGAGAATATGGAATTTAAGATATTTATGTAGATATTACTCTTGATTGTTCTTTAACAAGTTCTCCTTCAGTTATCATTGCAACTTCTGTCTATTAAAAATGGAATGTTCATGTAAATATACTATCTAATAGTTAATCATCTATTGACTTGATAGATTTTAGGTTATTAAAATTCAAAACAATTAATATTAAATAAGCTAATATCAAAGCTTAAATAGTCGAGCTTGGTGCAATAGATAATATCACTCTTCAAAGCGTCACATTCCTGTAATAGCCAAGTACTCCCCTCTCCATATCGATTAGCAGTTTGAACTAAATTATATTAACTGACATCACTTTGAATAACCTAAATATTTCTTTTGGAGATTAATTATTTCATCTTAGATTATTTAGATCATGCACAATTACGAATTTAGCAATCAAAAATAGTAGCTTTGAATCTACAGATATATTAAAAATTGGAAGTGAAGATATGAATGATGAGAAGAATATTTTTAAAAATGATTCAACCGTTGTTGATGTGATAAAACTTTTGATGTTTTAAGACACCAATAATTCTTTACTAGATAATCCTGATTTGTATAATTAGCCATTGTTTTATCAAGCTACTTTGAATAAATTAGATATTGAATAAACTACATTTAATACAGCCAATATTATTGTCTCTTATATAAATCATATTTCAATCTAACTAGAAGATTTAAAATTCATTTAGAACACTCTTACAGATTCAATTCTCATATTATGTGAATCTTTACAAGCTTCACCTAATATCTTCCTCTCTTCATCTCAATTAGAATCAATCAATTGGTTTAGCAAACTCACTCTGATTAACATGATGATAAAAGGAAATACTTACTCGATATCTAAAGATATAACTGAAAATACAATTATCAAAGCAGATCAAATAAATATTTTCCTGGGAGAGGTTTCAAGTAATATATTTGAAAATTTTAATTTTATGAGTGTATCAACTGGATTGACTATTTAAACTTTCAAAATTAAATAAAATACTAAACAAATGAACTTTATAAAGAGTCATATTGCTTAAATTACTACCTCTTCACCTGTTGCTTCCAACTCCTCCCCAAATACTTAGACTTCATCAATAGTCAGTATCAGTAAATATATTTCTGAAGTAACCCTTAATGAATTAACATTAATTGACAACTTACCTATGTCTTCTGAATATTCTTTCATTGAATTTAACTCTGTTATTACATTTACTATTCGCGGTTTAACCTTAACAGAATCTACTGAGAAATTCTTTAACCAAGGTACTTATATTTAAACTGATTCAGTTAATACTATGAATATAAAAGCTATATCTATCACTGACTATTTACCTTAATAAATACTCTCACTAAATAATGTTTAAAGTTCCTGTACTATAGATACCATAACTTCTGATCATGCACTTTTCTAAGCATAAAATACTGCTTCTTTAATCTTTATTTAATCATAACAAGGTTCATATTCCCAATCTAGTTCGACACCATCTATTTCTTTCTCAAATACTATCACCTTCTCCAATATTTAAATTAAAATTTAAACAAATGCTGATGGTACTTTTAATGATAACCGCACAAACAAGAAGCTGATACATATTATTTCATTTTGGAAATCAAATATTGTTTTAACAAATATTTAATTTGACAACTGTGGAACTTTAGTAATTTAAGCTGATAAATCTGCAACTTAAATAAATTCAAGTTCTTTCAAAGGAAACATCTAAACAATAATCAACTCAAATAAACTTCAAATGACTGGAAATACTTTTACCTTAACTCATGCTACTTAGTTCCTCTCTTCAGATGTTTCAATAATAAAATGTGATTTCAATAATAATGAAAATATCGTTGTAAGTATAACAACTGAAGATTCTGCATCTATATTTTGTGATACTAGTAATTTCACTAGTAATACAAGCACATAATCTGGTGGAGCGTTATCAATTTAAAGTTCTTCTAAACGTTCTGTAAATTCTTTATAAGTAACTATAATAAATAGTACTTTTAATTCTAACATTGCATCTACACAAGGTGGTGCAATTTTTTCAAATATAGGTGGAAAATGGAACATAAAGAAATCTTCATTTTCTTCTAATAAAGCGCTATAAAGTGGTGGCTAAGCACTTCATTTACGTTCAATAGATGATTCTAATTCTGTAAAAAATGCAGAGTTGAATATGTAATAAGTAATAATAAAAGCAGAAAAAGAAGCTTCTGACACTACTAAAGAAACCAGAATCTTAGAATCTACATCCTACATTAGTTTCCAATCATAAAATTCTACTATCACAACTGCGGCTTCTTCGTCATCTTCTACAACTTTCTTCTGGATGATTGATATTAAAGATTTCTTAAGTATTAAATAAACTTACTGCTCTTTCAATAACTATAGAGAATTATCAGGTTCATAATTATTAGATAATGTGAATCTCTTTTAGGATTTCTCGAGTGATTACATTAATTTTATGAATTAAATACCATCAATGAGGATAATTAACTCGAATTAAATTGAATTATAGTACACAAATTTTAAAGATAGCACTCTTTAAGGATCTGAAAATGCTTATGAGTTTGCAGGGAATTAGAAGATAACATTTAACAGTGTAAATGCAAATAATATAAAATGTATAAGCAATTGCAAGAGTCTCTTTACTTTTTATAAAAATTATCAAGTGATAGTTAAAAAAGGATTTTTTACTAACATTTACAGTAATTAAAATATCTTCTTCTTCTTAGGAAAGGAGTATTCCCCTTATTATCCTACTTCCCTTAATTATATCTAAGTTGATTTTTAATAGGCGGAATTCAGATCCAATTAAGTGTTTTCAACTTTAAAATTCTAAAACATCAGGGGTAGCTTAAGCACCAACTAAGTAGGTAGTGCAAATAAAATAGTATCTATTCTCAAATGCTTATTTACAAAAAGTTAAGGAATGTATGGGACAGGCATATTAAGTATCAACTCAGCTATTTAAGTATATTAATCAGAGTTCTCATAGAATGTAGCTAAGTAAGGTGGTGCAGGTATATTCTCAATGCTTGGAAGATTTGGTATAGATTCAGAGACTATTTTTAAGGATAATTCAGCAATTTTTTATATTGATTACTTCAATAACGAAATTTATTAGATTGTAGTAGAATACTAAAATTAATAATTCTAACCAGGTTAACTAGTATTAGAGGATTAGGCTCCTGGCTAATAACTAACTTATCTCTAATTTCAGTTAGTAGACCCTGCATTAAATCCTATAACCATGTAATTCATAAGAGATTATTACAATATCAATATAGATATATCTTGCTCCGATACTTGCGAACTAGATAGTAATAAATTTTCTTTAACTTTAGATAAAATTATTAATTCTTTTTTTATTCAATTTAATTTTAGCTGAATCCATGCAGATTATAGAAAGTTCTTATTATATTATGTTCAAAGATCTTAAAATTAATGGATCTATTGATTAAGAAAGCAAACTAATTTTAGATTGTAATTTAGTCAGAAAATATGATGAGTAAAAAAACAGTTTCGTACACAAATAATTTGAATTTTTGATAAAATTCCGTGAATGCTCTCCTGGTGAATATCTATCAAAAGTGAACAATACTTACTCTTCATGCGTATAGTGCCAAGAAAATTCATATTCATTACGTAATTAAATTATTGAATTCAATTTCTTAAATTAACTATATTATTATTCTAATAAAATCAGATTAAAATAGTAAATAATGCTTTACTTGCCCATACTTGGAGGAAATTGATTAATTTACGACATGTTAAGGAGATTAAATTTCATTACCTTCATAATACTGGAGAAACTCAAATTCAACAGATAAACTTGTTTATTGTAAAAGTAAATAAAGCAATTGCTTATAAAACGATAAGTGCTAAATTGGTCAATAAGGAGGAAGATGCGAGTCTTGTTCATATAAGGATAATTATGGAAGAGTTGATGAATATTCTTGTGCTACTTACTCTAATTTTACTTTTTAAGAATAAGGTGCAGCTATCTTAAAAATGATTGCTCTTGTTGGATTTATTCTTATTTTTAATTTATCCTTATTTTATTACTAGTTCACTCATATTCCTAAAAAGGTTATTATAATTTGTCAGTAATTCCCAGGAGTTAAATTTAAACATGTTTTAAATCAATCGGTTTTTATCCCTAGTTTGAAAATTTTATGGTTCTGCATTCACATAATCTTACTCAGCTTTTAATTTAATTTGAATATTTCTTATATTAGTAGAGAAGTTCTTTAATTCTTCTTTCTAAGCATATACTAGCTTTAAATTTACACTGAATGGATTTTAACGCTCTTCCATATCTTTCCTTTGATACCTTCTTATGTTATGACTATAAAGCTAATAAGTTAAGTGCTATTGCTTGTTATCATATCTTATACTACTCTTTATTTAACTAGAATTTATATTAGCAAAAAATTTACTTTTAGAGATAGTTTCATTTTTAATTTCTTCTTCCATGGATTTGGAATAATCATATTCCTTGTTAATATGATTGGCTGCGAGACCATTTCCAATGGCAGATATGTTATTGCTGATGTTAAATTAGAATGTCATTCGATTCACCATATTATCCAATTTTGCTTTGTTGCTATTCCTTTACTTATTTTTATTACTTATAAATTTATAAAATAATTATCTCAAAGTAAAAAAGAGGCAGTTAAGAATGTAAGAACTGTAGATTATATTTTAAATATGGAGTACCCTGAATCTTATCAAGCCATAAAAGAACTTGCAGAAGATCTTAAATATAAGAATTCTCAAGGGAAAAGAAGTCCTAAAGTAGCAAGTATCAATTAGGATATAAAATCAGTTCATTAATAACCATTTGATGTGGAAAATCCAATGAATAAATTATAAAATATTGAATTATAATCAGATGATAAAAGTTCAAATCAATGTGATAAGTTGAGTAATTAAAATCCAGATGAATAACACTTAAATAATATTGATGAATTATGTTCAAGAAAGGATAATCCTTATGAATCTTAATGCAAACTTAATGTAAAGAGTACAATGAATCGCTTTATAGAGAATGATTAGAATAGAAAGAGTAATCAAGTATAGGAATAAATATAAGATTAAATAATAGAAGATAAAAACGAGGAGTAAGAAGAATGTAAATAAAAAGCAGAAGAGAAAGCAACTGTTTAGCCAGTAAATTGGACAAATATGAGACCAGTTTTGACAACAGCTATGCTGAAAGGAGGTGATTCAACTTCTTCTGCTTAATCTGTATAGAAAGGTATATTCATCAAAGAAGAAACATTAGGAGAACTATTTACTAAAAAGTTAAAAGAATAGTCATACGAATCAGTAAGATTCTTATTCAAAGTTATATTATACTTACTTAATTCTACAATGAGAGATTATAATAATGCTAGGGTGCTCTTTAGTTTTGCACTAATCATAGTCTATGTTGTTATTACACAATAAAGAATTTTAATTTTCAAATTATTCTTCATAAAGAATAGAGAGAAAGCATTCCTTATGATTACATTATTCTTATTTTTTATAGCTTTGGTTAAGGTAGATTATGTGAATTAAGTAGCCTTAATTGCTCTTCATCAAACTGTTCTTTATCTTTACATAGGCCTCCATATAGTATACTTCATTGTCTTATAAGAGTATAATTTAAAGCCATATGAGAAGAACATGTCAATGATAGTGAAAAACACTCTCATCAAAAAGTTTAGAAATAAATAAGATATTATAAAGTAAATATTACTTTCTATTAGAGGTGAAAAGAGAAACAAAACTTTCAATGTAAATATGGAAGAGTTCTCAAATTCAACTGACGAGAGTCCTTTTAAAGTTGGATAAATGAATAAACTTAAATCACCTAATGGTCTAGATCTTGATGAAATAAGTGTTCATACCTTAAAAGCATAGGAAATGAATGCTATGGCAGAGAAAAACTTATAGAATAACATATAAGAAAAGAAATCTCGCAGTATTATGAAAATAAAAGATAAAGAAGAAACTAAAAAAGATAAATAAAATTCAACAAAACTAAAGAAAGGTAAATCGATTACATTCAATCATGTCGTAAGTATAAGTAATTTCCCCCCTATTGGAGAACACGATGAGAAAGAGGATGACTTCTAAGTTGTATCATTATCTAATATTCCATAATCTAACATATCTCCATCTTAAAAACCAAGTGATGTTGAACTTGATGTTATACCTTCAGAAACAGATTCTTCTTTCGTGGTAACATATAATAGACCACCTTCCAAGAGTATAACTTAACTTCAACATAATAGTAGTTAGAAAAATAATAAAGAGTAGATAAATCAAAATAATATTGATAAAGCTGATACGAACTTAGATGGTTAAGATTGTCCAGAAGTAGGAGAATTTGATGCTAGACCATAGCATGTTGAAATTTTTCATACAGATCCGATAAGATTTTATCCTAATAATACTAATGATAGTAAGAATTCACATTTAAAAATAAACTATAACCCAAAAATTAATAAAGCTGATTCAAAATAAGAGAGTATTCAAGAATCAATTCAAGAAAATTTATCTTATTTTGGTTCAAATCTTTAAATATAAAAATCTTCATTGTAGGAAATTTCTAATAACTCAGAAAAAAAGATTAAAGGAGATTGTTTTTCAAATGCTGATGTTCTAAACACAGAGGATGGAAAGAGTATCCAAGAATAGACTCCTAGTATATATAATAATAGCTATGTTTAACTCTTTTCTCATACAAATTTTGCTTAACATAATTATCAAAATAGTAATGCTAAACTCATCAAAAAGGGAAATAGTCTGAACTTTAATGAAAATGAAGAAGATGGAGATAAATAAAAGAAAATACATAGTAATCATGAATTAAATGACAAACCAACAACTTTAAATAACAATCTAATTAATCCGATAATTCCTCAAAATTAAAATCAAATAAATGGTTAGGATACGAAATTACCCAAAAAATGAGCAAATTACTCATTTTGTACATATAATAAATTACATACAGTATACAATGCAAGAAAAAAACGTTATATGAGAGTGAATGAAGTCTAATATCTATTAAATAAAGAATAGAGGATTAAATTGAAGTAAATAAAGTATGATTTAACTTTATTAAAGTAATTAGCAGTATAATGTTTTGAGAAAATTTTTAAGTTCTATTTGTTATAAATTAGTAACTCTATTTATATAATAAAAATGTTTAATAATACCATTTAACTCACTTATTTTATATTTAATAACAAATTAGTTTGCAATATTTACCTTGATTTGAAAAAATGATTCCTAAAAAGTATCTCTATAATATGTTAATCAATTAAATTTATTTATAATTATTAAATTACTTATGGTATATATGAATCAAATTTTACATCAATTTATTACTGAAAAACTTCTACTAACACTATACAAAGATTGAAATATTTATTTTTTAGATTGAAATGTGATTAATTTATCCTATATAGAGGATTATACAAAAAGATCTGATATAGCAATATTTGTTTGGTTGATTCTTTGCTTTAAAATAATATATAATTAAGATATTATAGAGTATAAAAAATAATTAAAAGGAAAAAGTAGCAGTAGTATTTTAAATAATTATCAAGAGATGACTGAAAATTGTAGATATGCAGATGCATCATAATTTAACTATCATTTGCTTACCATCCCCTAAACAAATGGATCAAAGTTGTTCTTATATTATAGAAGATATGCCAAGAAGAATGTTTTAGAAGCTATAAAAGATGAGAATAAAAGTCTTTATGATATATTTGATTAAATAAAAGCCGATAAGAAATAAGTTCAACCTCTCAATAGAAACTAAAAAGCCGAAAAGGAAGCTGTTCCAGAACATAGAACATTATAGATTATTAACTTTGATAAACCTTTTGAAGATGAATAAGTCAAAAAATGGTTTAAAGTTATGGGAAAATTAAGATAGGTTTACACAGGATCATATAAGAATAAGAAAGCGTAAATATATTTGATTTTTTAAAAGGAGAAATAGGAATGAACATTGGATGAAGGAGGAATTCATAAAAATAGAAGAGAAATATGAAATTCATATTTCAATACTTTTTCTCATATAATTAAATTTAAATGTTTATTAAAACTCAATTTCTTAATGAATAAATTATTCTCTCTATAAAAATAGTTAAGGAGCAGGCAAGAAAATATATTTTGGTCTTGTTGTTTTCAAGAATGAATATGATTTGACTTAATGTTTTGATAATGATCTTTTCTAGACTAAGCTTGAAAGTTATATGAAGTATCAACGTAAATAATAGGATTCTGAAGGAAAGGAATAATATTTAAGAAATCTTTTATCTTCATATGAGGTAATTATTACATTTTAAATAATCTAATAATACTGTTTATTTAACTAATTCAATACTAATAATATTTACTTTAAATTGAAAAACCAATTATTAATTTATTTTTAAATTAATAAAGGGAAATGATATTGATGAAGACAAGCTCGAATTCCTCTAAAAAATGGAGCATGGAGGTTTCTAAATTGTTACTGATAAAACTGGTGAATATGATCCTAAATAAGTAGATTAAATTTAATACGATGCTACTCTTGATCGTTATGGTAATAAGAAGAAATAGAAAAATAAAGAATTTTAAAATTTCTATAAATTTTAAATTGACAGAGAAAATTTAGCAGGTAATTATAATACCCTTATTATATTTAAACTAGTATTAATAATATTTGTTTTATAATTAGATACTCTTGGTGTTAAAAATGAAAAAGTATTGACTGAAAAGGAATTAATGAAAAAGAAAAAACAATAATTGATTGAAGGTTTTGAACAGGATCGTGAACTACTTAAAAAGCTTAAAACAAACGATAGCTGATAAAACTAAGAATAAATTAAATAAATAGTTTCTTCATAATGTAAATGTGTAAAATTGAATATATTTGTAAGACATTATTGAAATGCGAATGTAAAGAAATGAAATGGTATTTATTAAGGAAGCAGGAAAAGATTATTGCAAATTGTTATTTACTAGAATATCTAACTAAAAAAGAATTAACTTTAATAATAATAATAATTGTAACTCAATTCGGTTTCTTCAAATTATTTTTTTTTAATTGAATTTTCAAATTCAATCATTTACTCTTCTACTTTCACTGATTTTTTCTTCTCTCTTTTTAATTGTAATATTCTCTTTTCAAGATATTCCTCAAAATTAAACCCTTGAATGAGTTAATCATATTAACTTGACTGAATCATATTTATTCTTGTATTCAATAAATTTTTAATTCTATTCGCTTTATGATAATGCTTTTCTAACTGGCCTCTATCTTTCAATCTCTTTATCTTACTATCTTGGAGAAAGTACTTCAGCTACATTAGCTGAATTTTATTACAAGATAACTGAAGGAGAAGCTGATTTAACTTTGCTAATAGATTTATATTACTCGTAGGAGATAGGGTATTAATTTGGGAAAATTGATGATTCTTTAGAGATAGTTTAATAATTCTCTTGAATACTTCTCTTTGTCTATTTAGCATCACTTTTAAAGATATTTATTTATTGTTTTTACCATTTTTATTCTTTTTTTGCTTCTGAAATTGCTAAATATCCTCCTTCTTTAGGAGTAGCTTTCTATTTTAATACATCATTTGAAAATTCCAAGTGATTAGTAGATTTTTATAATGTAGGATAATCGGAATGATGAAACTTGGTATAGTCACTTCTATATCTTTCAATCCATAACAATCTATCTTTTTCGCTCATAATATTTGTTGAATAAGTCTTTCTATAAGCATCAAAAACCTAACTTTTTTTTTAAGCAATATTGATTCTTTTTTATCCTCTAAGATTAAATAAATCCTTTTCGTCTAATAATGCAATAGTTCCATAACCAAGTTCAAAGTGGTCTTTTTTATGAGGGGGTATTCTAATACCTTTCTTCTCTATTATCATATCACTGCGTTTAATAAAATCCTCCCAACTTCCTTTTGTATAAGTTGCCTATTTAATAGGGCTGTGAGGACGAGGATTACCATGGACAAATCCATCTCCTGAGGTTTTTTTTATCAATTTCTACCATGCTCCTTTATCTTTAGTATTGGAACCTTATAAATTAGTTATCAATTGTTATCTTGGTGAGCAAACTTCCATCTTGATTTGTATATCTTCAGCTTTTTTTATAATATTCTATTCTATTTATTTTTAATTTAATTTTTATGTACAGCAATCTTATACTTATTACAATTTAAATCAGTTCTATCTTTCTTAAAATTAACAAAATCTATTGATCCAAATTTTCCAGTTATTTTTGATTTAAAAAATTAACTATCTTTTTGCTTGCCTTAACATTGATTTTTATTTGATGTAAAAGATTTTATAGTAGCACAATAAAATTATGTAAAGTCTTCTTATTCTAACTATTAAAAAACGTAAATTTATCATTAATCTCTATTATTAGTTTTTCTTGAATAAACATAATATTTTAGAACAAACATACAATTAGCTAAATATTTTTTAATTTTGATAAAAAGAAGTTCATTAAGTTTTAAAAAAATAGAAAAAGCTCTATAAAAAAATAAACATTTTAATACAGTAAATAAAATAATTAACTTGATTGGAAAATTAATTTTTTAATTGTTTTCAATCTTTCTTTTCTTTTTTATAGTGAGCTTGATAGACCTTTTCAAAAACTTCTCCGAATCTCTTTTGGACATGAGCAAAAAGGCTATCAAAATCTTTAAAATCAGTAGATTTAATTGGAGAATCAATAAAATATGAAATTTCAGTTCTATTAAATAAAATTGATAATTAGTAAAACACTTGAATTAACTTATTATATTTACCCTCTGTTAATTTAGATTTTCTTTTCATGAATTAAATGTTCATTTCCAATGCAAATTGCTATTTGGATAGGCAATTTTCTTTCATAGGCATACTATTATTGTTAAAAATTGTTTTAATTTTGTAATAAATTTATGCTAATTTTGTTATTACAATTATTAATCCCTTCTTCATTTATGCTGGCTTGTCAGCATCAAACATACGATGACCTTCAGGATATATAATTAAATTATTTCTTTAAGAAGCTGCCCATTTTGTATCAAGCCATCTATAAAATCTAATTTAGTAAAAGAAATATAATTCGAAAAAGTTAATTTCAGTAAGTTTACAATTTATTAGTTAATATTTATTTGCTTTTTAATACAAATATTATTTTTAAAAATAATTCATTTTACTTTTAGAAATCTTTTCTAGGAGCACTTCTGTTGAAGAACCAAAGAGTTTTCATCCAATATGAGAAGAGTAATGAGAAAGGGAAAGCAACGGCAACTAAATATCTAATTTTTAAGATTTTTAAAATAAATTATTATCTAAATATGAAATAACATTTAAATCATATTCATTCAAAAAATAATTCTAAATATCATTTGTTTTATTGAAATCCTTTAGAATACCTTGCAATAAAATTAGCTGTATAATTCAACATTTTATCATGAACAAAGAAATCACTCCATGACCTATGGTTAACTAGAATTACAGCTTTTTCTTTACTAGGCTCATTTGATCCTTCTAATTTTTTTAGCTTAGCATTCAAAAACCAACAGGTCATAGCTGCCCAATTAGTTTGAATCTTGAATCCATCATATACAAATAATGCATAAATAACACTGGCTAGACTAAGAACGTAATAGACAATAATCATATTTATTAGGAAATGAATCGCATTGTACACTCTCTTCAAAACTTAAATCATCTCTTATTATTCAACTTATTCTTCAATTACTATTTCCTTTATTTTATATACTTTATCTAAGATCAAAAACAAAATTTGATTTATTCTCCTAAATAAGACTCCTAATATATTATCTTTTTTTTATTTTTTTAATCATCATTCCAAGGGGGAATTTGCTTATTTGTAAAAGACACATATTTTAATCTTTTAAACTGTCTTACAATATTTAGTTGCTTGAAGAATGATTTATATCTTTTCAACATTTGTTATTATTTTTAGAATAAATTTGAGGTTTGATATAATTTATCATCACCTCTTAATAGTTGTTGGTACTACAATACTCAACGTTTATCTCTCAAAAACTAAATAGATTTATAAGTTAATTTGAAAATTTAAATAAGTATTTGATAGCCCATTAAATATTAATAAAAATGAATTCTTACATGAATTTAGTTATTCAAGAAATGAAGTAATGAATAATTAAAGTTAAAATAAAAAGCATCTAGATTTATTTTTAATAAATATATCAACAGAAATAATAAATAAAATATAATAAAAAATAAATTAGATTAATTCATTAATATGGATGGATCTATTTTTTACTCAAGAATGGTCACAATAAACTAACTATAAACTTATTTTTAGAACTATTATTTTGATTAAAGATAAATTATATTAATAAAGCAAAACTTTAATTATAACTAAAATTACTTTAGTAAGAAGTCAAAGTATGTTATGAAATTCTTTTTGCTAGTATCTAATTGTTTGAATAAACTATTTTTATTAAAAAATATTAATATTATTAAGAATTTAAGAATGATTTAAGTGATTGGATTATTTTAAATTTACTTTGTGAATGCTAAACTATCATATCCTCTATTTTTGGCAAAATTTTAGAAATCAAGCAATGTAATTTTTCCTTTATTTTAAACATCTATTTTTTTATAAAGTTATCTAATGGGAGTATCTTCTTCTGCGGGTTTACATAGTTATCCAAGACTCAACCCAAGTTCATTTATATCTAAATACCAATCTTTATTCTAAAAAATAATTTTAAACATTTTTACTTAATTATTAAAGATTTACCATATCAGAAGCTTCAAATAAGGCAGTAATTTCTCTTGTAATGAGGAGCATTGATGCAATATGAGGAACATATTGCTTGATTAAGCTCTATTTTATTTTAAAATAATGGTTAATTGTATAGAAATTTAAATTTTTATAGATAAAAAGTGTACTTGCATTTTGTAAATAAAGTATTCTTTAGTCAAACTTTAAAGAGAAAGAGAGAAATTGTCGAAAATCTATTCGAGAACTTATTCGCAAGTATATTTACTAAGATGATGTTTTAAGCTAGGTAGATTTAAAAGAGTCCTTGGAGTAAGAACAGAATCATTAAAAAATTTATGATCTTAATGATGATTTTCGTCATCATTTGTTAATGGAATTTAAGGAATATCAAGTTAAGAACTAGAGTGAAAACTATATGGTTATTATTCTATATTTGAAGATGATAAAATGGATGCAACATTGACTACAGAAATTCTTTCAGAAAGGCGCTATTATTATTATTAGTTGTATTAAGGATCCTATTAATAACTATCTTGTTGATGAAGTTATTCAATAATTTGTTATTAATCAAAATCATTCATTGAATCCTGCTACTTCTTTGAAAAGTCATAAATAATGGGAGTAGTTTCTTTAGCTAGAACTGAAGTTTTTCCAAATGTATCTTCGTTAGTTTATTGATCTTATTTAGTTTAATCTATTTTTAATAAATAATATTTTAAAAGAATTTAGAATATTTTTGATAAAATTACTGCTGTCGTTATCTTAGAAAGAATAGAATCTTCCGTTGAATGACGTAGTGTTAGCTTCATTGTTATTATACTATATAACTTCCTTTTAAACTACAGGATTATTATATAACGAGTCATTATATGTGTAGTTGTTAGTAAAATTATTGTTGCTATTATTGAATAATTCTTTTTCAACTTTATAAGCTCTCTTTGTCTTTTCGAAATTATCTTCTTAGTATGTTCTAGGAGTAGGGTCTGTAATAAGAGAAGTTGTATAGGGTTCTTATATAGGTTAAATATTTGTATACGAACAAGATTAATCTGTTTACAGAGTTGGAGATGATTTTGGAATGTATCTATTCAGTATTTCTTAAATATTTTAATTAAATTAGAATTAAGTGGAAGAAAATGTATTGTTTTATTATTGATAATCTCCCGAAGCCATTGGTGTTAAAGAAGGGAGAACTCCAAGTGATGTTATTTAATTTACTGCATTAATTTAACTTGTAGGTTATTGAACAAATGAATAAGAAGTTGCAGGCACATTTTCGCTTACTGCTTACTATTTATTGAATGGGTCTAGACAGAATGATTAGGAATATTAAGGAATAGGTTGAGTTTAAGCAGGAGAGTTATTTCCTGAAGTGAATTATAAGGGTTTCAATGCATTAATTCTAGAGTTTATATGGAATTCGTATTCTAATTTTTTATTTTAGTCTTCAATTTTAGAATTAAGGGAATTCCAATCTGTAAGATAACTTTATGTATAGTCTTATTAGTTATTACCAATATCAGTAGTTTTTTATTAAGAGATAGGTTAAATTCTAGGTGATTCTCTTTAAGTTTATGGAATGCTGATGCTATTATAATTATCTCTGTATGTTGAGTATCCTTAAGAAGAGGTTTCCATATTATTCTATTTCTACTATTCTAAAGAAGAAGAGTAAGGTTAAGAATATCCATAATCGTTTTTCTATCCAGTTAAATAGTTATTGTTAGATGCAAATGAAGATGGAGATTTAAATGCAGTGAATTGAGATGAGTAGATGTCATTGTTATTTTTATATAGAGAATTACTGCTCGTAGGAATGTTGGTTGGCTCTCTAGAACTTACTATACCATAATCTATAAATTAACTTTACTATAGATTTGATTGAGGCACAGTAAAACTAAAATTAGAGGAATTAGCTTATTGATTTCTGGGAGTAATCATTTTTGTAATCCTTTCGTTTATTTAGGAGAGCATTTAACTATCTTCTGGAGATCTTATAGCTTTGACATTTTCCTACTTTTGATTATTATTATAATCTACTAAATTATCATACATTCTTAATTATTACTCAGCACCGATTGATTGCAATATCTACTTATTATCATTAATTGTAGATTCACTTTCGTAGGGGTATTTTGAAGTAGAATTTAGTATTATAGGATTTGATAAGCTGTTGTTAAATAAATTTAAATTTTCATTTCCTATTTTATAATCATTATACTAAATATTTTAATTAGGTTAATCATAAAACTAATTATTAGATCTAGAAAAATCTTTAATTGAGTCTTTAATAGGATCTTCATATAAATAAGCTTTACTAGTGCTATCAAATTAATCTTACCTGTAAGAAAGAGGTGCTTATGGCTATTTAACCTCACTAGCATTATAGCTATAAGTTTATCCTATAATATTATTATTATTTTATGTATCGAATTTATTATTAGGGATAACAGGAGACACTCCTCCATCATGAAGATAGGGATTAAATCTATTTTCGAATGGGCTTTAATATTTCCAGCCTGAATTCTATTGAGAGGCAGGATAGGGGTCTAATTACTTTTAATCTGTTTAAGGGTTATTTAAGAGATAATTCATATTATTTTATAAATACTCAGGCTTTTATTCCGAAGTTTAATAACTTTAATTATTTTAGCTTCTCTTTGTTGGAGTACCTTGATTTAATGATTAATCGTCTTAGAATATTACTTTTCCATCTGTTGAATTGAGTTTACTAGAATTTTCAATATTGTATTGTTATATCTTGCTAGGAGATTCAAATGTAAACATCTTCTCATTTGTAAATTATGATTATTATTAATTATTATTTGCCTTTAATATACTATTGTTATTTTCTATGTTTGGGAGCTAAATCTATCCAATTTAATAAGAAGGAGTTGTTTACTTGATTTTCATTGGATTGAAATTTGTAGACTCTATTGTATCTAAGTTAAAGTTTTAATCTACAAAGTTTTTTGTAAATTTTGAATTATCTTTCTATTAGAATGAAATAAAATTTTCATTTTTATCTCCCTTAAAGAAATCTGATTTTTCAAATAATTCATTTGGTTGAATTTGAGGTGAAGTAATTTTTTAATTATGCTTGCTATTTAAATAGATGGTGTCAATTCTATTTACTATGTAAGGGTCTGAAGGAGAATTTAGATCGTAAACTTAGGGGCTATAATTAGAAACAAATGATTCACTTTTCATACTCTCCATATTCCTTTTATTTCTCTTGACATCTTCCTCATTATATTATAAATTCAAAACTGCATTATTCCTAGGGGATTTACTTGTAAGACTTAGATTTTCTATTTTAATTGTATTACTTGTCTTAAATTAATGCTAATTGGATTATACAGACTCTTCGCTGTTTTTGGTTTATTATAAGTTAGGTATTTTTTCTGAATTTCCAATAGAGGCATTTATTGAAAACTTTCTCTCAGTTTAATCTTGAGCAGCAGCACCAAATGCATTATTTTTAAAATCTCCATATCCTCTGTTTAAATGATAAGAAGGTTATGTATTTTATCTAGGAGCTCCTGCTTATGATTAAGTAGCAGTTTATAGATCGAAAGCAAATGTATTAATTTAATTCTTAGAATTCTATTTTTATGAAGATTATAGAGGTAAATCATTTTCCTATTTATTAGGAGTCAGTAAACTATTATCTTTTGGAGTCTATAATCTATCTTAGCTAGGAAATCCTTAAGAATTATCTTTATTCGTATCTATATTATATTTTTTATTTGTCTTTTACTTTCCTTACCCTTATTAATCTTATTAATTAGATTTATTTAAAGGACTTTTTGATTTATTTACAGGAGATTTTTTTTTTGAGTTTGCTTCTTAGCTAATAGCAGATAATTAATGCCCATATTTTGGAATAGATGGAACTTTTTTCAAAAATTAAGTTTATAAGTGGTCTTTAGGACTTACAGTTCCTTGACTTTATTCATTTCTACTTGTTAGGGAAACTGGCTAAGCTTATAAACTAATTGGTTCTATATTTTTATGTAAACTATTTGCTTTTTATGTTCTTGCCGATTATGAGGTTATCATATTTGAGTCTGTCATTGAAATATTTGCTGCTGCCGGTTATTGTTTAACAGCTAACTTATTTTCAGTAGTAGATGTTTAAGAAGATAAAGATCTGGGTTTTTTATCTAAAGGAGACGAAGATTCGTTTGATACTAAAGAAACAACTTTATTTTAGTTGATAGGAGTTGGAGCATTAAGCTTATATGTAATTACATTTACCTTACTACTAGTATTACTATGTATTACTGTCCTATACAATTAGGGTTGCTATTATTATTACTGCTACTAAAAATTCTATAAAGATTCTTAAGAGGGTTTCTTAACCAAATTCATATTATTGCTATTTGTTTATACTTTTTACTACCCACCATTAATTTAATGGATGTTTTAATGTGTGCTATTACGTGACAATTACTTTTCATTGATTGCTTAACTATTGAAGCTATCATTTTGATTCTGTTACCTCTGTGATAAAGGATAATCCTACATAATTAAGGAGTATAAAGCATTAATAAATAAAAATAATTAAAATTATATATTATAGTATAGAAGCATTGAATAATAATTTACCCCCTCATTATTTAAATGCTAATTCTTTAACGTTTTGAGATACTTTTTCAATTCTGTTTGCATTTGATCTATTTCTATTATAATAAATTAATTATGCATGAATACATAAATACAGTCATACAATCTTCAAAATACAAAAGTGATATAAAAGTGTATTTAAAGCAGAAAAAACTTACATTTCTTTTTGGTCTTTATGATGTTTAATACAGTGCTATTTCCCTCCTTTATAAGTTGTCTTATAATATTTTTATCATCTCTAATTATTTCTATAGCAGTTTTTTAAAAAAATCAAGTTTTAGGTATTTTCTATTCAACACTCCAACTTTTTCCAGCTGGAATTTTAAAAATTGATGGATTTTATAATTATTACATTAACATTTTTCTACGAGCTCAATGTACTCTATATTGCCAGATGAGTTACTTTAATTACCTTTGATCTAGGCTTTCAAATCTGCTTGTTTTCCCTTTCCAAATGTAAATGCATTCATTTATTTAAAGTTGATTATACAATTTTCAGTGAAATTCAATTTTTTTCAGCTAAAAATTTAATTATTATTGATTGAAAAAAATTATAAACAATAATTTATAAAGTAAATCTTTATTTCTTATTTTCATTTGTATTTTTTTTAAAATAATAAGAAAAAAATTTATAGTAAACAAATATTGTTACTTGCTTCCCATCAGATATCATTCAATAGATATTAATCTATATCATCCTTTCTTAATTAATAGCATATCTTTTCTAAATGTTATCTCTCCTAGCTTTAATAAGTCAACTAAAATTTTTCTGTTAAAAATATTTAGCAGATACTTAAACTATAAATTTAGCTTCAGTTAGGAAATTCAACAAAATTTGTCTATTATATTTATTAAATAAGGTTTAATTTCAACTTGTAGCATTTTTTTTTAACTTTAATCTCTTAATTCTATTTCTTTTAAAAATAATAAATTGCTTCATTAACAAAAAAAAATTCATTACAGTTGTAATTTTAAAAATAGTTAAAAATAATCTCCTCATTATATCAATATATTACTATTAACTTCAAATAAAAATTATCGATTTATTTAAATAAGTTATTTTCTGTCCTTATTTTAAATCTCGTTATTGAAGATTTTCCATTAATTCTTATCATCTTTTTTTATATCTTATTTCAAGTTATTTTATAATATGTTAGTTAGTAATTTTTCTAAGATTTCCTAAGAGAAAAGATAAAATAAAAAAATATTTTAATTTTTTAAATTAAAATAAATAAATTCATTAAAAAAGAGAAAATTTATTAAAAGAATTAAATTTCTAATTATTTTTTAAGAAATAGTTATTATGACTAAGTAATATTAGTAAGTTTTAATTTGAGATTATTAAGAAATACTAGATAAAAATAATAAGTTTTTATTATTTAATGTTTTTTGTTAAGAAAAGGGTAATTTATTTTATAAAATAAAAAACTAAATATTTTTAAAATTATTTTTTTATTTCACTGATTTATCTTGGTTTAAATAAGGTTTATTAAGTTAAAATAGATATTAATGAGTTTCTTCTAGAAGAAATTAGTTTGAAAAAATTATAAATTAATACAGTCAAGTAATTGATACTTTAATTTTAGAAAAATAGAACCCAAAAAATAATTAACAACTCAAAGAATAGACCAAAGAAAGATTCTGGAAATCCTCTATTCTCGTTTCTTTAGACCATCCACTTGATTTATATTAAGCTAAAGAGCAATATTTGTAGATTTTGAAATAATTAAAAAGTAAAAAAAAATATTAGAAGCCAAAGTAGCCTATAATAAAAAATATAGTTAAATTAAAAATAAACAAAGCTTAAAAATGGAATTATAACATATTGGTAAAATTTGCTCTATTCCTCATTGCAAATAAAAAGATTTTCTTCCATATAAATGTGGATGCTGTGAATAAACAGTAATATTTTTATTTAATATCTTTAAATTCATAACATCTAATATGGTTTTAATAATTTGATAAATAGTATTGCTAGGATCATTTTAGATAAGAAGCACATGAATGCAAATAGTCAAATAGATTTGCAAAGAAGGCTATCGTATGTCCTTTCTGCTTGCAAACAATTAAATATAATGGATCTCATAGTGAAACAGAAGCAGTAATATAAATTATTCTTATTCTATTATTCTAGATTTGGAATTAAACTATTAATAGAATTAATTCTAATTTAAATTTTAAAAATAGCTGGATATTCATTAGGCTACTGAATGCGATACAAAAAATAGAGAAAAAGTTCTAAAGGAAAAGGAAAAAGTTTTATGTGAATCAGGAAAGAAATGCAAATAAAATTTGACTGATTTAAATACTTATGTTTGCAAATTATGTGATAGACAATTATGTTTAAAGCATAGAATTCCCGAAGAGCATATATGTTAAAGAATAAAAAGAGATCCTTAAGCTAAGAAGATAGTATAAGTAGAATAAAGACTTGAGTAAATTCGTTTAGATCAAAAAGTCCAAGAGAACCCAAGTGTTTTAGGAGGTACAATCAACCAAAGAAGAGAATATAACCCAAATCAATATCAATAATAAACTAACTAGTAACATCAATTATAGGCATAAGCCTCTCAATAAAATCAATAAGATTAATTAGCCTAACGCCGCTAAATGATTTTGATGAGAGAATAGCAGTAACAATAACAATAGCAATAGCAATAATAAATATAACAAAGAGTTTAAATGCAAGCTCAATAGTAAGTACCTTAATAATAGTAATAATTAGGTTTTTGGAATAATATGTACTAACGACTACCATTTGGATTAAATTAATAGCCTTAAATGTAATAATAAGTTGTCTAATAGGTATAATAACAATAGTAATAACCATAACAATAGCAGTAACAACAACCAAATTAAGCAAGCCAAAGACTTTAGCCTACAAATTATAGAGATCCAGAGAGAGAGGTAAATAATTTTAAATTTTAGTTTAATAATTTATAATTTTTTTATCAAAATAATAGATTTGTAATGTTTGTGGAAGAAGTTTTGATAATGTCATGGAATTATTATCTCATGCAGAATAAGCTCACCAAGGATAATAAAGTAATAGTGTTAATTAAAGTTAATAATAAAGCTAAAGTAATGCAAATAACAATAAACCAGCTAGTAATTAACCTAAAGAAATATGTGATGTTTGTGGAAAGAGTTTCAATGGTTTTGATGAATTAATTAATCATGCAGAAAAAGTTCACTTTGTTGAAAGCAATTGAAATATAAATCCCAAAAAAGCTAATTTAGATTTGACTGATAAATTAGTAACTTTTATAAATTGAAAGTCTAAATATTTTTCCAACAAAAACATAAATAATTTAACAAAAATAAACAATTTTATATCACAAACAATATAACCTTCTGATAAAACTTTAAATATATACATAAAATCAATAGATTAGTAACAAAATAGCAGCTTTTAAATGAGAAGAAACAATAACAATAATCTGTAAAAGCAAAGTATTCTAGATTACTTATCAAACTAGATTTAATAAGCAATTGATCATCCTGATTTCCATAATTATTTGCTATTCTTTGGATTTATAGGAATTGGAGTCATTTACTTTATTAAGGAAAACTATTATTGAAATAATCTATATTAAATACCTTATTATAAAATTAAATTACTGTACTTCATTTTTATATTTAATGTATAAACATATATAAATAAATTTTAAATTGATAATTAAATTTCAATTAAAAATAATTTTTGACATGGATAATAGAAAGAAAGATAAGAAATTTACAATTATATAAGAAAACATAAAAATAAAATTAACAATTAAAAATTAATTTATTCATTTATTTTAAATCAAAGGTTCTTTAATATTAGAAGGGCTTTTTTTATTACTATCATTTGACTTTTTACTACTGCTCATATTTTCTTCTTTAACAACATCATCATGATGATAAACAATGTCTAATTCTTCATCAACATGATCGAGTTTTAAAAGAGAAGTATCAAAGGGTAACTTGAAGGCCATAATAGCACAAATAGCTGAAACACAAGAAAATAAGAGGAAAGGACTGTAGGGGCTAGTTTCATAAACAGCTACGAGAATGAATGGCATAATAACTGTAGATAATCTACCTAATGCACTGTTAACACCAATACCAGTAGTTCTTAAAGGAGTTTCATAGATTTCATTAGTAATTACATAAAGAACACCATGGCATTATCTATAGCAAAAACGGCTTAAACCCAGAACAATACCAAATTAAATTTAATAAAAGGCTAAGAAATTCAAAATTGTACAAGTTGTAAAGAAAATCACTAGGGAGTTCTTTCTACCAAAGTAGACCTTATCGATTATGAAATAAGTTGTCAAAAATCCTGGAACTTCTCCTAAGTAAGCTAAAAACATTTCTCCAAATCCTTTTTTGGCTTAAGCTTAAATGAAAGGAAGGATAAAAATCTATCCAATACTCATAAAGTGAATTCCAAACCATTGAATGCAAAGAGAAATAGTAATTAAAGTATATTTTCCCTTAAATAACTGCACAATTTTTTGGTAGATAAGACTCAAGTTGCTTTTAACCTATTCTATTTAGGTTTAACCTTAAAAGTTATCATATTTACGAGCTCTCCATTTTTCTAATTATTCCATTTCATCATCAGTGATAACTTCACCACCATCTCCCTTATTTATTGTAATCATCTAATTCATAATATCTGATGCTTCTTGTATCCTTCGATCTACTACTAAATAACGTGGAGACTCTAATAAATGCTAATATGCTCCATAAAACAGAATGAAAGCTGGAATACATGAAATCGAAATAAGCAATCTCCAGTTACCACTACTTGTATCAGTTAAAATTATGGAAGATATAACTACACCTATAATTAAACCTATTGCAATTGCTGAGTTAATTATAATAACACCTTTACCACGCATTTTAGTAGGAGCAATTTCAGAATAATAAGTTGTTGATAAAGGTAGTGTGATGCCATATATAAAACCATAAACAAATCTTAGAAAATAAAGTTATTCTAAATTCTATACGAAGAAGAAAGAGAAAGCTACAACACCGTAAGAAATAGAATTTATAAGCACAATTTTTCTTCTACCAAATTTATCTGATAACGGACCAGTTAAAATTGCACCAAGGAGATTACCGAAAAAGAAGATAGAACCTAACCATTTATATTTAGACGAATCTATATATTATTCGCCATCTCCTACTTCACTAGCAAACTCTACATTCCACTAATTTCTTATAATTGGAAGCGTGATTGACATAAGAATTAATTCAAGTCCATCATTAAAATCTATCAAACATAAATATCCTAATGCTTTCTTTTGGTAATCACCAAAACCTATTTTTCTCTCAATAATATTATCTATAACTTCTAATTTTTAAACTGATCTTATTTGAGATCCATTGTTTTTCAATGGGCTACTCATAATTACTATTGTTAATTCTGATGCTCCTAAATTCAAGTTAATATTACTCTTTTTAAGATACTTTGTTTATTGAAATCTACAAATATAATATCAAATTATCTATCTTTATCTTTTTTTAAAAATTTTCTTAAAGGTTTTAAGAATCACTTAAAAATTTATTAATGTATTTTATTTCTTATCTCACTTATTTTTGACTGTAATATGCATTCCAGAACATAAGTTATAATCTTTTTCTTTCAATAAATAAATATCAGTCTATTGAATTTCTTAGTTTCTTCTTTTCCGCGAAAAATAAATTCCATAAAGATAGATGCATACATAAAAAAGGACAATATATCACAAACCATTGTTATATTTATTCTATGATAATTTAGGAAATTGGCGCTTGTTAAGAATATGGACCTACCTAATGAAACTAGAGAAAATAGTTTTTCTATTATAAAAATATATGATGGAATAGATAAAATATTTATTGAAAGTATAGGATTTTTATATTATTATTATTAATAAATAAATAAATAAATAGTGATTTGTCTCTTTTAATAAATTAATTTAATTCGCATCATTCAAATATCAAACTATATCTTAAATACTTTATTACTCTTGAAAACTATTGCTTTCCTTTTTAGTTTTACAATTTGCCAATTACATTTTTATACTAAATATATATTTTCTTCTCAAAAATTTAATTTGTATCACTTTTAAATTTTTAATGTGTTTCTATTTATATTCACTATTTCCATAGCTTTTCAGTAACATATTTTATTCTTAATTTTTAATCCATAATTTTAAAATTTTATTTGCTAGAAATAATCCAAACTATAATAGATCAGGAATTTAATTTTTCATTTAGAAATTCTTTAAATTCTAATTTTTTAATTCCTTCAGTCTATTTGAAGGGTTTCTAACAAAAACTACAAAGATACAATACTACCCTAATATTTTATTCTAAATTTGAAACGCTATAGGTATTCTATTGGTAAAAGGTTAGTGATCCTTTAGCCACACAACAAAATTAATTTCAAAGATCAAATTTCCAACATTCAATATTATTTATGTTACAATAATTAAAGAGAGCAAAAATGATGCATGCAAGAAGATATTTTTTTCAAAATCAGAAATAATCTAAAATTGTAATTTGTGGCTTTTTCCACAGTTTTTAAAAATATATTAAATTTCAATTCTAAATGTTTTAAACGCATTAATTAATGATGCAAATTTAAAATTTGGACAAGTGAGAAATTTCAAGATTCATTTCGTTATTTCAAGTTGCCGAAATAAGTTTTTTTTGTTTATGTTTATAGAATTTCAATACCTAGCAAAATATTAATAGTTAAGTAAAATTTAATGTGAAGGTGAAAAAATTTAATATTTGTTCCCTCCTTCTTGAATTGAATTAGATAATAATTAATAGTTCTCTTATGGAAATGAAATAAAGCATCAAGTATACTGATAATCAGAGCTCAGTCTTTGACTGTCATTAATCTTATTGAATGAACATATTTAATTTATTATCATAAAAAACAAAAAATTATATTTGTGTGAATAAATTCTTCTAAAAAAAATAATAGATAGTAAACTAAAATATATAAATACTAATAATATTAATTAAAGAAATATTAAGAAGATGAATGAACCTCTTTTAGTTGGAGGACATGTGGGATTAGCTCCTCATGCAATGAACAACCCAAATATGCGAGATCAAAATGTAAATGCTGTAGTTTAGGCGTAGGATAATGTTGAAAATGATTAGGAGAATTAAGCAGGAGAATAGCCTAGAAATAGTCTAAGAAATTCTGTAGCTTCAGCAATTAGAGAATCTATAAGATTATCTTAAAGACAAGTAGGTTATTTTAAAATAAATTGATCCATAGTAGATTAGAGAGAATAATTTTAGAATTAGGTGGATCAATGAGGGGAAAGGGCAATTTTTGAGAATATTATATTTTATAAATGTAGTAAAATAGAATGAATGTGAGAAATAATTTTAGAACTCAGATAGAAGAAGCTATTAATGAGAGTATAGTAATTAATGCCCTTCTGCTATTTATTTCAATTAATAAGATGATAGCATATATTGTATTGGGAAATAATAGCAGTCAAGAGAGTTGTAAAGATGGCCAGCTATGTATCTGGCTAAAACTGATGTTTCTACACGATTCTCTATATAGTATACATTTAATTACACTCCTTGTTGTTATATTTATTCACAGACATCGCGGAATTATGAGTAGATGGTCTAATATGGAAGGAATGGAAAATGATTATTAGTAAATGCAAGATGGTAACAATTAAGTTTAACCTAATTTTAATGGATTCTACGTTACCGAGTTTATCACAAAAAAGAATTGGTTTAATTCCTTTCTCCAAGATTCTACAAAACTGTAAAGAAAATTTCCTTTGGTTTATATTAAAAATCTCTTACTTTCCTTATTATGAATGCCTTAAAATACATGCAAAAGTATAAAATCTAACACACATACAATCAATCATCTATCTGTCTATTGGTGGGTGGCTATTGTATAATTTAGATAATTTAAATAATATCTCCATTCGATTTATCTCCTAAGAAAGGATAAAAATGGCAAATATAATAAGGAAACATTTTAACAAAATACTTCTATTTTTGGTACTTATTATTAATACAATTTTAAAAAATTAGATTCTATCTGATCATTTTCATCTAAGGAAATCTCTTAATCTTTTATAACGAAGAGTAATATTTGTCTAACTACCCTAACCATTTCTACTTAGCTTTAGTCTTTGTTATTATGGTAGATTTTATTTGTTTCTTTAATTTTCTTTTTAAGATCATTATATACTATCTTTAGAAGAAAATCTATAAATAGAGAAATCAATTAAGAATTTCTCATAAAATTCAAAAATACTTAATTTCAAATTTATATCAAAAAGGGATATTTCTATCTTGGCATTCCTTTGTTTTTCTTTGCATCAATATGCTTGTGCATGCCCTTCATGCTTGTAATGTACTTAGTTTTAAGACGTAGAAGGAATGGATAACAAAGAGGTTTAGATGATGTAAGCAAATTAATCTATTTTTAATTTAAACTTAACCTTGCCTATCTTTCTATAATAAAAATATAAAAGGATGCTATAAATAGTTTACCCACAAAAAATCTTAATGACATAGTTCGCTAAGAAGATGATGGATAGCTAGAATGTTGCATTTGCTTAGTAGAGTATGAAGAAAATGATGAAATCATCATTCTTCCTTGTAACAAAAAGTAAAAAATTGATCATTCAATTTAAATAACTAAAATTTTCTTTAATTTATAAATTAATAGTCATCATTTCCATGCTTTGTGTATAAAATAATGGGTAAAAATTAATGGAGTTTGCCCTATATGTAAACGAGATTTAAAAGAATTAGTAATTCGGTTAGATTAACTAAACCAATAAGAGGAAAATAAAGATAATTAAGAGTAATAATAATAGGGAAATTAAAATAATAATAATGATAATAATAACAATAATTAATAATAATAATCTAATATAAATAATTAAAATAGAGATAATAATAATAATCATAATAATCAAAATTAATTTAATGACCATAATGATGACTTATAATATTAGCCTCCTTTTAGAATTTGATACAATTTTCATATCTATTATTTAAACTAAAAACAACACAACACTATCATAATTTAAAAAATTTTAATTCATTTACCTGAGATTTAAGTCAATCAACTTTTTCCTCAATCAATCTAATTAATTATTTATTAAATATTCATAGATAATTAAAAGGTTGATCAATTTATAAAAATAGATTATATTGAAATGATAAAATTTTATTCTGAATTATTATTATTAATTAAAACAAAATAATGCACTGTATCTGAGATATTGATTAATAATGCTTATCCTAAACTGTAATCTTTGTATTAAAACCAACCAACTGCCTACATTTATTTATATGTATTCAACTACTATCCCTGTATTTTAAAAAAATTCTAGTTATTTAATACTCAACACCTAAATTTAGTTTATTAATTGCTATTATCCTCCAAAACATTTTATTCAACTTAAATCCAATTCCTAATTCATTTTTTGATAAATTTCAATCATTTTTTATTTTTTGAAGTTGAACTTTACTTAATTTTTCAAGATTGAAAAAATTCAGTATTAAAGAATAATTATTTTATTAATAATTCCCTTTATTAGATTCTGACTTGAATTTAATTTTTAAATTTTCCTTTTTTAAAACTTAAGCTAACATTTTTTCTAATGCAAATATTTATAATTATTTAGACTATTGTAAGAATTGAATCTTTGATTTCCAGTAAATTGAATATTTTCTTTCACAATTATTTTTAATATGATATGAATGGTCATAGATTATTATTATTTGTAAGCTTAATGATTCGTCCATTTAATAATCATAGATATTTTATACTCAAATCAAAAAATTAAATTTGAATAAGGGGAATTATTTGATTGAAAACAAAAACTAGGGCAAAGTAATAATATTATGAGGAATAGAGTTGTTCCACTATCATCTATTATACAAAATGAATAAGAATAAAATATACAAATATAATAATAATAAGTATAAGTAGGCCAATCCAGTAATAATTAGTTATAAACTTAATTATAGCCAAAATTAGAAAATGGATTAACTTCATTATAGAAGCTAAACATGTTTTTAGAAAAAATGGAATTGGAAGATTAAGAAGAAGAATAAAAGTTAAATAATGATAATGAAAACAATTAAGGAAAATCAAATAAAGGATAAATCAGTAAAAATGAATACATTATAAATGTAGCAAAGGAATAAGTAGAAAGTAGATTAAAGGAATAAAAACTATGTAAGATATGTTTGGAAGATACTAATGAGTCTAATAATCTTTTATTAACTCCATGCAAATGCTAGGGATCGATTGGATATATTCATTAAGAATGTCTAAAGACTTGGATTGTGAGCTAAGGATATGATTTATTTGCTGAAATAAAATGCGAGCTTTGTTAAGAAGAATATGAAATGGAAATTGAAATATCTTCAAAGTTTGTATTTAATAAAATTTGCTAAGAATAAAAGTATTTATAGTTATTTTATTTTTTTTGGCTAGTCTTTTTTATGATTGGAAATTTGGTGGCTATGGTTTTCTTAATCTACTTTAAAATATCGTAATACTTAAATACTTTATTAATTTTGAAAATGATTTAGTTGACCATAATTTTTTAATTTGTAAGATAGAAATGAAGATTCATAATGGGGATATATTGTAATAGCACTAATAATTCTCTCACTGTTTGAAACAGCAATAGTATTATTATTTAAACATTATGGAGTTGAATTGTTTTATAGTCTATTTGTAAAAAATTGGAAGATTCTAAATTTCAACGAATTAGCTAATAATGATTAAGTAGAAATTGGAAATCCTAATCTATTATAGCCTGAAAATGAAATGGATAGAGCAGATTAAACTGGGATGGCTTTTAATGTTAATAGAAGAAGTTTAAATTAAATAAGAATTATATAAAGTAGATCTGTGTTAAGCAATCATATTTAAGATAATTAGTAATAGAGCAATTAAAAAATACCAAGTAGGGTTTAAAGTAGAAATCAAAGTTAACAAGGAAATGAAAATCCAAAGGCAGCAAACTATTCTTTAGGTTTGAATTCATAATTAAGAGTTAATAACAGTTATTAAGGTAATTTGTAAAAAAAAAGTATGACTTTAAGCTAATTAAAAGCTCATCTAGGGTTAGATGAAAGTTTTTAAATAGGGGATATTAAAGATAAATCCAATGTTTAAGAAAATAATAATGATTTAAATTAAAGAAGCAATAGTGATTAACAATTGCTTGATTTCTTAAAAAATAATATAGACTTATATTCTCATGTTGTTAAAGCTTACAATAGGATGGATAATTAATTTATTCTCTAAAATAACGAATTATCTAAGAATATGACTGTAGAAATTTCAGTGAATAGAGCTGAAGATTCTTATCAGTCTTAAAATATAATTTAAAGTCCTAAATTAATTAAAAAAGGTAATAGTAGTAAAAAGATTATTCATTTATACGAATAAAATGAAGAGGAGGAGGAGGAAGAAGAAGAAGAAGAACATAAAAATAATTAAAACCATGCTTAGAATTATCAGTTTTCTAATTAGTATATCAATACACCTTCTTATCAAATATAAATTCAACATTAAAATTCGTTAAAGAAGAGAAGCCATCATTTAATAGACATATTTAAATAAGAGGAATAATAGAGATAATTATAGCCATAAAAATAATAAGAATAAAGTATATTAAGTAACTAAGTCAATTCTAAATAGATTTATTCTAAGAGCAATTCTTTTTTATCAAATCAATAAAATCCTATATCAATATAATCTTAAATTGTGTAAATAATCTCACCAAAGTAACAAAATCCTAAGATAGAAGACTGATTATTAGAAAATGAAATAAAAAACTAGATTTATCAAGTGTAAATAATAGTTTAAAACTTAATAAAATTTTAAAACAAATTTGTATTTACTAAAATATTAAATATGGAAAGACATACTTACTTTATAAAAATATCAATCCATAATTATAATGTTGACAATTTCGTGTATATAGTTTTTAAATTAATTATATTAATGGAAATAGTTCCCATAGTTTGCACTACACTAAGTCCTGAATTTTTAAAATTAAATGATACTTTTACATAATTCAGTTTTTACCTCACTCATAAAATGGCATAGTATGCTTCATAATACATGATAATTTATTTAATTAAAAAACACTCTCTCATAGTCATCCAAATTCTTTGGAGTTACTCTTTTAAATGTTATTTAATGTAATCAACTTCCAGATATTTTATTGATCCTAAAATAATTAAACCCAATCTCAATCTATGGTTAGCTTTTCTTAATTGATTTTCTTTTTTTAAAAAGATCTAAATTCTTTATTTTAATGTAAATCTTTGGATTTACTCAGCAGTAACCAAAATAATTTTTGAAGTTACTACCAAATTTCTAATTCCAGTTAATAACAAGACAAATAATAAGCACTAATAATATTATTTATGTAATAAAATGTAAACTCATCATTTATGAATTTTCTTATTAACGAATTTACAATTCTTAAATTATTCTAGTAAATAAAGTTAGAGGAGCATTTATTGAAATACAGAAGAATAAAAGCAAATAATAATTAATAAAAGGATACAATATTGAAATATAGATTCAATTCTTACTTAAAACATTAGATTTAAATAATTTAACATTTTTTAACTTCTTAGTAAGAATTTTAAAGATTTTTTTATTATTGTGCTTACTATTAAGAAATATCTTAAAAGAAATAAAAAATGAGATAGATTGATTGATTGTATGCATGATAGCCTTTAAACTATAAAAGTGGATTATATAAAGTTTATAAATGTTTAACTAAACCTAATAGGTGTTAATTTAAATTGGATTCAGATAGTGCTGTTAGTAATTGAGCTATTGTTAATGCTGTCGTTTAGTAACTCAACCTAATTAGGTTGCTTAGCATTTTACATGGGAGCATTATTTTAATAAGTCTTTTGGATATCATTGAAATTCATGTATCTGGTTTCGACAATATACTTATAAGAGAATGCAAATCCAAAGAGTGCACAGATACCAAATATTATATTATTAATGTAAATCTTAGTGTTGAGATAGAGAGTTAGAGAGATAACATTACCTAGCCAGTTCATAACAATACTGTAAGACATACCCTCATCCTTTAAGATATCAGAAGTGAAAATGGAAGTGACAGGACCAACTGAAAAGTTGTAGGCAGCATAGAAACAAAAGAGGAATAGAATCATGAGGAATTAAAGGGTAGAATCTATTTCAACATCTTTATCTTATGCAGAAACACCAGCTATAGCGAATTAGCATAAAGAACAGAAAAGGAATCCACCAACAAGATATCTCTTTCTTGCAAGCTTTCTATTGAAGCTGACACCGAGAGTAGAAACAAAGAATAAGAAAATGTAGGAACCAAGAACAAATGAACGCATGTGGTTGTTATCACTAGTAACAATATTGAGAACACCAGTAGAGTAAACAGCTAAATAAGTATTACCACACATTTATTAAAGGAAATTAGTTACCATACCAACTTTAAGTCTATTCTTATAAGATTGTTCATTTTCATTGATGAGAGATTAGTCTCCAGTTGACATATCAGTGAAATCAATAGATCCAGGAGCAAGAAGGGTTTATTCTTAAGAGAGTACAAACTTCTCTTTGAAGATTTCCTCAAGTGCTTAGCGACCAAGTCCATTTAGATGATTACGATAATAATAATAAGGAGTATCGATTTTGTAAATTAAAAACATAGTAAATAAACGAATAATTGAGAAACAAGCAGGGAAGAGGAAGACAAGACGCCATATGCTGCTGACTTCGCTTGCAGTAGCAACAATCTTTAAGGGAAGGTTCAAAATAAAACCAAAAATAATGCCTAAATTGACATTGGCTTGGAAGAGAGCACCAGTTTTCCCAGCCATATTATCTGGAGAAATTTCTCTAATATATAAAGAGATAACAGATGTATTCATACCAACAGAAATTCCCATGATAAATCTGGCAAGCATGAAAACCCACCATTCAGTGATTTAGGTTAAACCAGAACCTAAAAGGAAAACTAAATCTGCAATCATCATGAATTTACGACGCTCCATTTTGTGCATTAAAAATTAAGAAAGGTATGCACTAACCAAGGCACTAACCGATAAGATAGTAACAACTAAAGTCTATTTATTTGATTAAAATAAAAGTAAGTAACCTTCTTTTTATTGATTGACTGGTATTTGATAATTAAAAATTATAAAAATTTTTGGCTGAATTATACTTTCTATTACTTTTTAAATATTTAACATTTTATTCTTTATTAAAAAGAGAAATTTCATTTCAATTCTAAACCTAATTCAACACACCTATCTTTAAATACTACATATTTTGTTCTTCTAATTGAGCTCTATGATTTATTACAATCATATTTTTGAACTTTTTTGTAAAGATATAAACTTTTTGCTATCATATTTATTTCCTGTTCTAAAAAATTGGTAAATTTTATAGAGTTACTTTATAATTAAATAAGAGCAACTCTTAATACGCTAGAAAAATTGAAAATTTGAAGAAAATCATGGGTTTATTCCTTCGTTCCTAAACTAGAAATTGTATTTTATATATTTTATCAAATGGTGATAGCTTCGAATTCTCATATGGGTTGGGTTAGATAATTCTTTGTAGATTCTAATAATGAAAGTTAAATTTTGTTTAAAAGGTATTACGCATAAGTTTCTTTACTCATCCTAAGGGATGTCATAGAGAAGAGCAAGGTGGCCGAAGGCTATTCCAAGTTCTGATATGGTATAACCAGCTTGGAAGGCTCCCCAGCAAGCATGCTATACTCTAGTATACAAATATGCTGAGGATTTATGTTGGTAATGTGGCATAGACATTTTTTATGAAAGGTAAACCTATTTATTATATTTTATGATTACTTTGTTGGTCTTTACCTTATTACACTCTTCTTCTTTTCTTTTTTTTTTACAGTTTTTGTGTTTTTATTCAAAAAATTTATTATTTTTATAAAATCACGAATCTTTAAATTGAGACCTCTCTTTCGTAAAAATTAATGAAAACAAGAAGAAGTAATCAAATAAATAGAATCTCTATCTTAATTACTGTAAATAAAATAGTGATAGTTAGTTATTAGTCTCATATTACCTAATAATAAATTATTTATTTTGTGATTTTAATTGCACTTTTCTCAATTATAAAATAAATTGAGAAAGTTTGCTCTCTTCAATTTTTAAAAGCAATTTGAATACTCCTATCTAAGAAAATTCGATGGTGTTTAAATTCTCTCCTACAAACTGAAAATTGCATTCTACTTTCCTTTTAAATAACTCTTTGCCTTATCTTATCAACTTTATTCAAGATTTTTTTTATCCAATCTCAATTTATTTTATTTTAAAAGTATACTTTTACATTTTCCCTTTTATATTTATCCAATATTTTTCTAGACTTCCTACCTTTATTTTTATTTACTTTTTATTTATTCCTCTAGTACGTAACACTAATTTTTTGGAATTAGAAAAAATTTGATCTCATATACTAATAAATCTTTATTCCTGTTTCTTAAAAGAAATTTGATATATCCTATTGGTTAAATATCTAATACTTCTAAAATTTGGAATTTTCTTTCTACAATCATAAATTAATTTATTTAGTTTTAATGATATTATTAATCACAATTATATATACATATTAAATTTATTCTATCCATATTTACAATATTATATGGTATTGAATATTATATTTTTGAGTTATTGCCTTTTTATTTTTTGGGTTGATTACTGAACTCTTTTTAGAGTTCAATAAAGAAAAAAATAAAAATTGTGTAATATCTTAATCAGTGTTGACATCTCCAGCAAAAATTTATTTTTTTGATATCATTATTTAATTACTCATTAATAATTAATTGCTATTAAACTTTTTCTCCACTAAAAATTCTAAAGCCCAACGCAGAATTAATAATTCTTTATAGTTCTAGCAATAATTTTACCCTAAAACTATTCATCTATCACTTTTAGACCAGAATTTTCTTATTGTTATAACCTCAATAGATATGTTGATCCAATAATTATTTTAATACTATTATGTTATTGTTAATAAAATATTAAATGGTATCATTTTTAATTTTATTATTCCTTATTAACAATATTTTTTAGTTTATTAAGTATGGTTGAGTATATACTTTTTATTTTTACCTTAATTTTTTAATTATAAAACAGCATAAAATTTGCTGATATTTTCAGAAAATGATTACCTTATTTATCTATAATTTATAATATAGTGCATTTATAAAAACAAATTCAATATCTATTTTAAATAATTGTGATAGCATTATTATTAGCAACCATGTATAGATTTGAAAGATAAGTAAATATTGTTTATAATCAAATTACTTTAATAATCCAAAACTTTATTAATTAATGTACATTTGATTTACATTTATCATTTTCTTTAGTACTAAATATAGAGTCTTCGCAACTAAAATTAACAATCTTCTTAAGGTTTTAAGGTGAAGGTATTCCATGTTTTTTAATAATTTTTTTAAAATCTCTTAAAGCGTTAGATTTTTCTTTGCATTAAATATGTGGAAATTTATCAATTACCTCAAATTATTCTGACAGCCATATATTTTTAAAATAATACTCCAAGATTAGGGTATTTTCCAAGTTGTATTTTTTACTAAAATTCAGAGGTAACCTAGATTTAAATGTATGGTATTTACCACTTTAATTAGCAATCATTAAAAGATAATCACAAAGTAATTCAAATACTATTTATAAGCAGATTTAAATTATTAAATCCTCCTATACTTCTATTTAATCATAACTCTGAATATATTATTATATTTATCTCACATTAGTGTTTACTTACAACAGAAGTAATTCATACCTTTTCCTTTAAATATTTCTTCAAATTTATCACAGATAAAAATCCTTTAAATATTTCTTTCATTTTATAAAATTTATAGCATATTAAATAGTTTTTGCAAATCCTAAAAATGCAAATAAAATAGGAAGTTTATTTGATTTTGAAAATATTGAATAATAGTAATATTAAATTATATAAGATATGGAATAGAAGTATTCAAGAGATAAGTTTCAAAAGTCACAAATTAAGAAAATAATAGATAGATAGATAGATATTATTAAGATTAAAATACAAATTACATACTTCTTAAGATAGTAACTTTATAATTGATAATAAAACAAAAGTTTTCTTAAAAAATTATTCTTGATTGATCATTTAGAATACTCCCTTATTATTTCAATATAACTTTTTCCTTCTGTTTCAATAACATATCTTTTACACACAAATCCCCCAATAATGCAGAAGGAAGAAAAAATGAAGAAATTTATATATATGGTATTATTTTCTTGATATAAAAAATTTAAACCTGAAGCGCAGGTTACACCTAACCAATTCATTGCTACACTCATAGAAAAATCCTTTCCTTTCAGTATATCACTAGTGTATATCCAAGTGACTGGACCTACAGAGCAATTGAATGTTCCATAAAAAGTAAATACAAAAACTATAGTAAGTATTTACATTAATGTAGAGTCAGAAGAAGAACTACGACTCATAATTCCCAGGATTAAGTGTAAAAAGCCTTAAATTGCATATCCTCCAATAAGAAAGTTTTTTCTTCCAAACTAACGGTTAAGAGTGGAACCAATTACAGCAGCAAATAATAAATAAATGTTACTAAGTAAAGTAACGTAACTGATTATATTATTTTTCTCATCGTAATGCTGATCATATTATTATTATTATCCTCCGATTACTTTAATTACATTAGCAGTATATTGAATGACAACATTAATTCCTGTTAACTGTTATAAAAAATTTAAACTAAACCCTAGAGCTTTTCTTTTTCGTAAAGATTTTTTTTTTAATTCCTATGCTTTTTAAGTAAAACTTTCTGAATTATCACCTTGTTACTCTATGAAATTATAATTTAATTAGGATTCAGAGCGAAGATCAGCTCCTTCGAGAGGGAATTATTAGTTTTAATCATGAAAGCAATCATCTTCAGACTCATAATTTAAATTACTATTATCAGTGAAATCTGACATGTATTATTATTGTTATAAATCATTATGATTCTAATCATTTTTATCTATAGATTACTAGGAGTTAAAGTTTTGCCCCATTTTATATCTTGTATAATTCGTAAAAGACACCCTAATCTTTTTTGGTAATGATTCTATGATATTTTCACTAACTATATCTACATAATTATCTTAGTATATTTCATTGAGGACTTTTAATCCTTCTTCAAACTTTTCCATACTATAGTAGTAATAAGGGGTATCTAATTTATACTTTAACCCTAAAAATAAAAGTCTAATTATAGAAAATATAATAGGGAATAGAATAACTAATCTCCACAGACCATTTTTATCTTAACATTATTCATTATCACTATAATTCCTCTCGTCTTAAGGGCATTAATTTAGTTAGATATATTAGCTACCAAATTTGCATAGTATACTCAATGCTATACCTGAGATAATTCCTAAATTAATTTAAATTTGAAAAATGGATCCTGTGAATCCTGATATAGAATCTGGAGAAACTTCTCTGATATACATAGATACGACATTGCTATTCATTCCTATTGCTATTCCCATTATAAACCTTGCGATAACTAAAACATATACTTATTAGACCATTCCAACACAAGCTCCAACTATAAATATTACATCACTTAGCATCATGTATTTTCTTCTTCCTAATCTCCTCATAAGAGCATCTGAAATTAATGATATTAAAAAAGCTCCAAACGACATAGATGCCACCATGATTGTCTATTTGTAATTTAAATAAATTAAATTAAATAATCATCATTATGAATGGTATCTTCTTACTTAAAACAAAAATAACTAACTCTCTTTTATTTAATACACTATATTTAAACCTCCACTTAGAATAGTTAACTCAGATAAATTGTAGCCATACATAAACCCTCCAAATCCTACTGTGATACATCTTAAAATAATATCAGTTTTGTCTTTATAAGTGATAATTTCTTTATAATCTATATGGCTCATTTTTTAGATTAATTTTGTTTACTGTTCTTTAATTAGATTTTTAATATAAAAAAAATTAGTATAATAGTTGATTTTCAAAATAGATAGATACTTATTTATACATTCACTTAATCAATCAATAAGGAGATCTGAAAGTGTATGAAAATACCTTACATTTTTTACTTTATTATTGATACAATTTGATTAGCCTAAGAGAGTAATTAATATATCACATATACCGCGATTTCATCCAAAAATTACAATTCAAGTTTATTGATTCGTATATTATATTTGTTGATTTTATAACTTACACTATTCTAACTCCACAACTATTATTTATTTATTTATTATTGATTCCATAATTACTTAGTACATCATTCTTCAAATTAAAAGTATCCAATTTTACATACAACTCTTTATAATTGATTTATCATTTCCACATTTAAAAAAAGATAATTTTTTACCTCAATAAACTTTAAGTTACTTTTACAAATTCTCAAATAGCTTCTTAATTACTAAAATTTAAACTAAATAAACAAAGTTTTTAATATAAATAATAGAATTAATTTTAATTTTTGGAGAAAAGAAAATAATATTTATAGATTTGATTGTTTTATTAAATTCATAAATATATTATCCTAATTACAAATAGGTATAATTTACATAAAAAAATATAAATGGATTTAGTTAAATAGGAGTACACCTATAGTTTAATGATCACTGTGATAGCAAAAGTTATTTTTCTATTGTTTATTATTGCTATTCACTACTATAAATTTATTGAATTTCTGGATAAGTCTTATCCTTTGTTTCTCTAACAAATTTAGTAATGAAAAGAAAAGCAAGAAAACTAGATCCACCAAATACCAAAAAATTGATTTAAATTAAAGGATTCAGGCCCATAAGTGTACATATGATAACTCCTAACCAGTTAACTAATACACTGTAACTCATACCTTCTTCTTTGACAATTTCACTATTCAAAATCCAAGTAACAGGGCCAGGAGAACAATTGAAGCATCCATAGAAAGTAAATACGATTATAATAGAAGTAATTTATAAAGCAACATTATCCTTCACGTCAAAGAAAGCAATAATACCAAATGTCATTAGTAAAATAGCACAAGATAAGTATCCTCCTTAAAGAATAGTTTTTCTACCGAATTTAACTGTAAGAGATGATCCACCAAAAGCAGCAAGCATTAAAAAGACATTACTGGAAAGTATTAAATAATTAATTGTATTATAATTAGATGTAATACTTCCAAAAATAATTCCAGCAAACTAAACTACAATATTAATACCAGTCATCTATTAGAATAATTGAAGGAATATACCAACAAATAAACGTTTTTTATATGAAGAAGTCTTTGTTTCGTTTACTTATTACTAAGCAGCATCAGTGTTTGTTTCTGCACTTCCCTTTTGGTTCATACTGTCTAAAATTTCACCAACAAACTCATCTTTATAAATAACATTTAAAGCCTCAGAGCATTCTTCTTTCATTCCATTTGAAAAATAATAAAAAGGAGTATCTTTCTTATAAATTATTAATAAAGCTAAAAGACGTAAAATTGCAAAAATAGCAGGAATAATGATTATGATTCTCCAAATTCCTTGAACAGGGGTTTAATTGCTTTCAACTTAATGAAGAGACAAGCTTACACAATTCGCTATGATAATACCTATATTGACATTGATCTAAAAGAAAGAGCCTGTAAAACCAGAAATAGAGACTGGAGACATCTCTTTGATATAAAGAGGTACAACGACACTATTCATTCCTGCTCCAAGTCCAACAATAAATCTTGCAACCAAAAAGGAATAAAGAGTACTTACCATACCAATTGAACAGCCTACACAGATAACTAAATCACTTAGCATCATATATTATCTTCTACCCATTTTGTTTAAAATAAATTTACCTAGGTAACTACTAAAAGCAGCACCTACTAGCATAACAACAGTAGTGATAATCTAAAATTTAAAGAAATTAATTGATTAAGTTAATTATAATTAAAAAATTACCTGCATAGTTTTATATTTTGATGTATAACTATCTGGTGTTTCTTCTGCATAAACAATATCATCATCATACTTATCAATTCCAAAGGCTAAAGCTAGCTGACTGTACGCTATGGTCAGTTCAGCAATAATATAACCATAAGTAAATGCTCCAAAGCTAGCAACTTGAGTTATCAAAGATACTCCAAGTGTTGATTTATGTTTTTGCTCCATTTATTATTTTTATTACTTTTAGGTATTTTTTTTCTTTGGTATTCTTTTGTCAATTAATTTTTTATCAAAATTTGTAAATAATAATTAATCATTATTCCAAATAGTAAGCTATCTACTTTTTTAGAAAGATCTTCGATCATTATATTACAGTTTCTAATGCCATTAAATTAATAGTTAAATTTCGCTTACTTAATGTTTGGTTAATTCTACCATTATTTTTTAATTGTAAGATAAGATATTTATTAGTTCTTTCCCTATTTTCCTATTTTGAAATTAAAATCAATTATTTATTCATTCATTAATTTCAAATCAACTTTGAATTACTAACTATTTATTACTTATAAAAAAAACTACAAATAGATTTTTCATCTAATCTTTTTTTAAGGGATAAGTAATAATAATTCTATTATAATAAATTTTAAATTAAAATAAAACTTAGCTCTTAACTTGGTTTATTTTTATCAAATTTACATATCAACTAAAATTTATATTATTGCATATCTTTCTCTTCCAATATTATTAATTTATTTTGTAATAAAAATATTGTAAAAATTAAGAACAATATAGAAATTGCTATTTTTTAATAATATTATATAAGAATTAGAATTATTAGGGTTTCATTGATAGAAATTTTAATCAAAATTACTTTAATAGATTTCTTTACATTTTTGATATAATCACTATTAACTTTATATTTCTTTAATTTATATTTTTGATAATAAGAAAATGACTTCTACTTAAAATAGACATAATTAACACCCCAAATTTCTCCTTTACACTTCTGTTGCAGGCACTGTCTCTGGAATATTAACAAAGCTTTTAGTTCACCCTCTTGATACTCTTAAAAATAAGCTATAGGTAACTTAATGATTCTTTTCTAATTAACTTATAGAAGTTCTATATCATAATAACATAGGTTTCTAGATAAAGAATTGACACAAAAAATGTAACTCACCATTTTCTTAAAGAAATGAGTATGAATTAAATTAAATGAAATAATAATAAAATAATTTTGGATATATTAGCTTAAGAGACTTGGAAAAAAGAAGGAATAAGAGGATTCTATAAAGGAGTTGGTATTTCTGCTGTAAATTCTTCAATTCAATCACTCAATTTTGCTAATTATTCTTTAAATGCGAAAAAATATAAAAAAGATAGGATCTGCACCTGCTTTTTCCCTTTTTATGACTACTTATGAATACACAAAAAAGCAATTAAACTAATAGAAAGTAAATTATTAAATAAAAAAATAATATTATTTTAACTACACAAAATTATATTAAGAATATCTCTATTATTAAAGGCTTTAGAAGGATAGAATTTCATTAAGCATATGCTTTGCGGCTTTAATGCAGAATTAGTGAGTTGTATACTTTGGCTACCGATTGATGTTTTAAAGTAGCGTTAATAGGTGCAAATTAACCTTGGAATGTATTAATATAAAAATTCTTTTGATGCCGCTAAATAAATAATATCTAAAGAAGGATTCTTTGCTTTGTATAGAGTAATTATGTTAAATTATAATTTAATTTTGCTAATTGAGTACTTCAATTATAATAATGTAATAAACACTGTTGTTGATAAATTTTGGGTACAAATATAAATAGGGATTTGGAGCTACTTTAATTTCATTTGGATCTTCTGTAGCTTTGTATTTTGCTTTCTATGAAAAATTGAAAGAGATATATGTAAAAGATCAAAAGAATATAGGTTTCATGGAAAGTCTTGCTTTAGCTGCTATTGGAGGATCATTTTCTGGATTTTTATGTAACCCATTATTTATGTCTAAATTGAGGCTTTAAGTCTAATAAAGTTAAGTACCTACCAGTTTTGGATATAATAATGTTTTTCATGGTGTAGCTTAAATATATATAAATGAAGGATTTTATGCATTTTTTAAAGGTAATTTATTTTTTTATTATTATTAATTTATTAAATAAATCTATTTTTTAGGAATGGTGCCTAAATTAATTATGAACACTCCATAGAAAGCTTTATCAATGAGTATTACAGAATTTGTTAGAAAATAACTAATTTTCTTTGATGATAAATTTATTCATTGAGGATATATTTATTAAGATATAAAGTTTAATTTATATTAGAATTCTTTATTTTTATAGTTTTATTTTTAGCTTTATTTAAGATAAATAATATAATTAAAAATTATCTGAAGTAAATTATATTAAGTGTAACAGTCAAGAATAAACTAAATAATATTAAATTCAATAATCTTTCCTCTCACTCATCAATTTAACAGAAAAATACTTCTGAATATATTATTAAAACAATAGATGCCACAAAATTTTGAAATTAACTGATGGCTAAGAATATTAATAGGTGTAGATGATTGTGGTAGGCATTAAATTTGGAGAAAGAATTTAATTGCTAAATTCACGTGAAGGATTATCTTATTAAATATATCTTAGATTTTGAATTTAATCTAAATTGAAATAGATCTTTTTTAAAGCGAATAAATTACTTGAAATTAGAGAGTGCTGGAACTATAATATCAATTAATGTTTTTAATTAATCATAACTCAACTCTTATATCATTCAATCTATCTATCAATCAATCATTTAATTTGAGAGTTAGGATTTTTTAAAGTTTTTGATTTTTTAAAAGAAATTCAAAAGAAATTGATTAATTTAATTAAATTTACCAAAGTTCAATACTTATTTAAGGAAAGTGATGAGTCAAACAAATTCAGTAAATTTAAGGGCTGCACCAGTGCTTAATAAGAATAAGGCAGTTTACTTTAAGAAGTTGATTATTCACACAGTTTTAGGAGGATACTTAATAAATGACGAAGAAAGCAATATAGAGTTAAGCATAGGATTTCATATATTTTAATTCTTCCTTTACATCATATTTCCAGCAGTTGCTTTTATTTGCGGTCTTCTTGCCAGTGGAAATGATGACTTTGTAGTTGGAGGAATTATCCCAGGAGCTATAAATTTAGTCATTAATTGTATCCTCTAGATAATAGCTATAATATAACAGAAAAAGATAAATGAAAATCCTCTTTTAGTAGGTGAAGGCACTAAATGTTACTGCACGATCATTAAACATAAGACACCTATTAATCTGCTCTACAGCATTATAATGATGGGTGTTTTATCCTTTTTTGCATCTAATTTTATATCCAAAGCAGGAATAGCAGTATAAATACTCACTCTCATTACATGTTTAACAAGCTTTTATTCATTAGTTAGTGCTCCACCTGCTGAATTCTCATAGATTACCAATAGCAATTTTGAATTGGGTAAATACTCAACTGCTTATATGCGTTCATAATATTTCCTTGTATTGCTAATCATAAACTTCTGTATAGATATAAATTCTAATCAAAATGTGTTCAGTGTTCTTATTCCTCTACTTCCTTTGCTTTGGGCATTTGGATGTTTAAGCAGTTTGTATGTAAGCATCATTTATGGTTTAGAAAAACTAAATCAATACATATTAGGAAATAGTGAAACGAGCTCAAGTGATTTGCGTTTAGTAATTACCTCTATCACTTAATTAATTATTATCCTAATTATATCTCTCATCGTAAGCAACTCATATGCAGAAGTAAAATTCTACTTATTCTTAATTTTAATAAATTTAGCAAAATTAGGAAATAAATCATTTTCTTTTTAAATTTTAAAGACTAAGCAATTGGATAGAGTTAAGTTATCTACTTTACTAGCAAGTATTCTAGGATTCATATTGAGTTGGAATTATCTGTTTAACTTAGGATTGGTGAGTAAAGGAAAAAATCAATAGAGTTTATTATATTTATGGGGATTTAAAGCAATCTTACTGGCTTCAAGTATCGTTTTTCCATTAGTATTTGATCAATCTGAAGATGGGAAGACCATTTGTTTGATAAGTTTGATAGTTTTTGTGGTTAATGTAATAAGCTAATATTCTTAAAACGCTTTTATATTTGAAAGGTTTTCCAATTTAACAGATAAATTAAATAGATTTTTATGTTTGGCTCAATAAATAATCTATACAGCTGCAATTAGTCAAGTGTGTCTTAATGCTGCCTCTACATTCTACGACTATGATTTCACTTAGTTTAAAGGAAATTATATTTATATTTAAGTTGTTTTAATATACAGAATGTTTCATCAAACTTATACAAATCCTCTAATGACAGGATTGATGATAAGTGAGATATACATATATAGTGTAGTGAAAGATGAAAAACCCTCACTTCTTCTCATTTACTCTCCTCTAATGTACATTGGAAATTATGCTATAAGTAACTTCTTAAAAAGAATTCTCATCTGGTTATACTCAATTCTTAAGATGAACACATCTAAAAAGCAAAGAATCTAAAACCTTACTCTTTTTAATATATTATCTTTCACAATTCTGCTTCCTTTTAACTTAATAGGTAATTTTATAAAAAATTTGACATTCAATAAAAACTAATTAAACTATAATATCTAAAGGTATTGCTGCATCAAGTGTTTTAGATACTCCTTTCCTTCCATTCTTAGGCTTACCTTTATATTTTATTGGATTCCCTAGACCTAAAAGATTCTGGCCTGAAGTTAAATAAGTTATTAAGAGCTCAGGAGAAAGTCTTCTTTATTAAAAGTTCCTCAAAAATTTCTAGCCTTCTTTTAGCTCTATTTTGAGAAAAAGAAATGTTTAAGTAGGAGAATTCTTTTTAATTAGAATAGAAAAGTATTTAGCAACAGTCCAAATATTAGAAAATGGGTAAAAAGAATAAATCTATTTACTTTTTAATTATTTGAATATTTATTTATATTTAAATAGATAAAACTATGCAGTAGTTTAGCTTAGAGGTTTAGAATCTTAAGAAATGACCAGTTGCCATAGTATAGAGGCTAATCAAATTGACAGAATTATTGAAGAAACCTATGTTAAAAAAATGTGCTTTTTCAAAGACTATTTAGGTTCAATTAAGCCTGTCTAATAGTTTAATGTGAAAGCTTATGAAGAAAATTAACTTTAATTCACTGGTGTTATTACTGACAGTGGATTTGTGTAAGGATATAAAGATATACTTATTAAAATGTTGACTTATTTTATTAATTAAATTATTTATATGCCTGAAGATGAGGAAATTATTGATAAAGTATTGGCAAACTATGGGGATTATGTTCTTAATCCTAATAACCATAAGGAGAAATTCCCAACTGCTTTTAGTTAATTTATTTAATTTGATGTTTTCTCTAAAAAAGGAACATACCAAGAAGCAATTAAAAAATTATAATAGATGAAATTAAAAGAACCTGCCCATTTTGATGCCCCTGGTAAATAAGGGATCAATTAAAAGGTAGGAGGATTTTCTTTAGAAGAAGATCTTGATGGGTTATTTAACAATAAAAAAGCTGTTGAACAAAAAGGCTAATAAGATAATAAAAATAACTCAAACAAAAAGAATAATGAACCTGTATTTAATAAACCAAATGAAAGAAAGGGATAACCATCTAATAATATTTTAAATGAAGATATTTGGGGTAAAAATAATGCTGTTAAATTAGGTGTGTCTCCTTCTCATAATGCAATTTAATAGCAAAAAATAAATAATTAATAAAAAGAGAAAAATGATTTAGATGATCTTCTTGATGATCTTTCTGTAAAGTCTAACAAGAACTAGAAATATGAAAAGAAGGAAATAAAATAACCGATTAATAACCCCTTTTAACACCTAAGATAGAATTAAGCTATAAATAATCCAAATTCAAATAAAGATGTAAATATTGAATTAGAAAATAACTTAGCCTAAAGCCGTCATATCAAAACTCCAAGCGATCAATAAAAAAATGCATTTAAAAGCAACATTTAATAAAGTAACAATCCCTCTAATTAAGACTTTAATCATAATGGGTCTCAAGTTTAAAGTTAATTTATTTCAAATCCAACAAGTGTAGTTATCAACAACCCTTAGGCATAACTTAGTGCTTTAAATAATGCAAGCAAAGTAACCTAATAATAACAAAATCTTGGAAAATAAGGTTCTATTAGCACTTAAAATAATAACAATTCTGAATTCTTTTAATAAATTTAAGCTCCTATTCTGAACTCTTAATAATTCAATATTATTCCAAAGAGAGATAATACATCGACACCCCCTGTTGTTCCTTAAAATACAAATTAATAGAATAAAATCATGAATCCTATAAAGGACGAAGATGAAGATGATATTGATAAATATCTCTAAAAGCTAATAGTAGAAGATGAAGATAAGAAATTAACAATTAATTAACCCTAAGTTCATCACAATGTTCATGGATAGAGTGACCAGTACTATAATAATTTTGAAAATAACTTTAACAGAAACTAAAATAATACTTCTTTATTGCACCAATCAATGTAATAAGCATCAGATAGTAAACTATAAACTTAAGATAACCAAAATAAAAAATTCAACTTAGAAGGTGCTTAAAGATAATTAAATATGAAGAATGATAAAGATGACTTAGATAATTTCTTAGATGATCTTTTAAAAGATAACAAGCGCCCTAAAGCACAAGCTCCTCCAATGATGATGTTAAATCTAGAAGATGATTTAAATGACAGTTAAAATATAAATTAAAACTAACGTTTAAATACAAATTAAAAGAATAATATGGTTATTGCAGGCAATTCATCTCAATCTAATACTAGAGTAAGTGGAGAAAGATCTCCAAAAGATATTGCTAACAATCCAAATACATCAAAATAAATGGAGAAAATCCATAAGCTAGTTTATCTTCTTTACAGTTTATTAACTAACGATAGCAATTTTGATAAAACCTAAATTGATTAGGAGTTACTCTTTAAAAATTTCAAAGATAGTCATCACATACAGTCAATAAGATTGTTTAAAAATGCTCCAAAGAATTTAGATTTCACAAAAATCTATTTAATTATGAATAAAGCAATTCGTTATGCTATAAAAATTGCTTATGATACCTTTGCTATCATGGGATCTCTTGAAGATATATAAAATTAGGATCTGCTTGATTCTATTAAAGAAAATGATACTGATTGTCAAATTGGTATGGGAAGTGATCATGATTGGAGCTAAGCAATTGAAAGAGAAGTTAATTCTTTATGGTCTTTGCATTTCAACCATGCTGAGAGAGCAGTCAGTATCTTTAGAAGTCATTTCAAAGAAATTAACTGTAATCTATTCACTCTTGATGAAAATGTTGTTACAAGCATATGGGCTAATCTAGTCTTTGAATTGTATTATGCAACTAATGATGATGATGAAAGATATTCTATCTAAACTCATGAATAATTTTTCCGTAATTTGATCATTCAAAACTCGGAAGAACCTCTTGGTTATGCTCCTTTCTACTCTGGCCCTACTTTGATAGAATATTGAATTAATTTATAATACTTTACCTTTTATCTATTTTTAATATTTGTATTCTTTTAATCTTTTCATTCCATAAAAAATTCATATCTCTATTCCCTCGCTTACTGTCTATACTATCCTACTATCTAATAAAAAACTGTTTATAGAAAAAAGATAAATAAGTGTAGATCTATCAAGATAGAATTTTTAAGAAAAATATTATAACCAATTAATTTAATTAGGCTTTTAAGTATTTTTTAATAGAAAAGAAATAAAATATAGTTAAGGATGACATTAATTGTATTAAGCAAGTAAATTAATTAGCCTTTATAGTTTATCATTAACAATAAATATGTAAAACATAAATATAACTAAGCAAAATCAAATGTATTAAAAATCAAAGTTCTTCTCTTCTATTGAAATTAATTTCCTCATAACCATCATCTTCAGTATTAGCATTTTTCTTATCAGAAGAGGAGGCTGAAGAAGGATTGTAGTGTTCTTCATCATCATCATCGTCATCACCAAAAGGATCAGTCTCTTTATCAGCATCATTAGAGAATTAACTCTTTTACAAAATAATACCCTTTTTAATATCATTTTATAATTTAAAAATCTTTTGACTTTAAATAATTTTCTTAATTTACTCCCACAATTTTCCATTTAGTTTCATTATCCTTTGATCTTTGACAAGATACTTCTAAATGATCCATAATAGGGCAATTGAAACCACAGTTACTTCTATTGAAAGAATATCTTCTGCTAGAAGTTAAATATTAACCAGAGTTACTATGTTAAAGATAAAATTCAGTTTTTCCATATAAATCAGCTCCTTTAGGGGATCCAATACATTCTATGTTAAAATTATCATCTTTTTATAAAAAATTAGAGTTATTTTTATTATTTTCTGTAAAAAATATCATACTTCCATCACTTTCTCCATTATTTCCTTAACAAGAAACCTATAATATAAAAATATGATTTTTAAATACTTTAATTCAAATTGAAGCATTTATTATTTACTTCCAACTTATTACTAACAGGGGAAGAGAAACTAGCAGCATACAAATTCTTTCTTGTATTAATGTTTTCAAGACGAATAATATCACCACATTTCACAGTATTAGCTTTTAAAAACATTAATAACAATGTTAATTTTGATTTTTATTCACTTTTCTTGTAATTTACTAAAGGTTTAAACTGGACTATTATGACCATGCTTAATAGTGAAAAGACCACCAATTTCAGTATCACTTTCGGTTGCTATTTATCATATTTTTGCATAAAAATTTAGCTTGAATATCACTCTAGTTAATACTTTAATAAATTTACCAGTTACTACTTGTCCTCTTGAACCAGAACCATAAGAGACATCCATACTAAATAAACTATAGAAAATAAAATGTTTATTTTTTTCTTCTAATTTTCATTTTATTTTATTAAATTACTGATGCTTGGTTTGCTAATTTCTAATTTTAACAGTGGATCCATAATAAATTTATTTAGTACCTATTTATATTATTAAATTGTATTATGATTTAATGAAAATGCTTTAGGTATTAAATAGTTTGCTATATTTTTTTACCTAATTCATTTTATATATCTTCTTTTGTTGGGTGCTCATGGCAGTTAACAAAAACTGCAGCAAGAATCAATAAGCTTACTAAAATCTATACTTTCATTTAATTGGGATTTGTTTATTTTTTTCTCCTACTACTTAAACAATTTAAAGATTTTTAATTATTGTATCTATTTAAAAAATGTATAAAGTTTTATTGTTCTGTTTTGAAATGAAAAAAAGAGAAGATTTACAAAATTTTCTTATTATGAATTATATAAATAATTGATTTAATTTTACGTGTAGCAACAAGAATAAATATTATTTGTTGATTTTTATTATGGGATCATATTACTACTATTCAAAAATGTAATTAATTATAAATGACTTCTACTAATTGCCTGCAAACCTACCAATTTTTTTTACCTAATTTAAAATCAAAATTAGTATTTTAGCGAATTATCTTAAAAAATTTCATTTTTACAATTTTTACTAAAGTAGATCAAATAATTATCCTTTAAATTCATTTTTATTAACTTTTATTCTATATTTTTAATATTAGAGAGTTATTAAATTTTAATGAAGAATTAAGAAATACAGGTCAGGTCATATTTTAAAATAAATAACAGGTATTTTACAATGTAATAAATAATTTGTAATTATTTACTCATCTTTGAGAATGTCTTCTCTTTTTATTAAATTATTTATTGTTTTCATTATTTTATTTATTGCCACCATTATTATTAAATTTATTTCTGCCATCATTATTAAATTTATTTCCACTTTTATTATTGAATTTATTAAATTTATTTCCTCTTCCCTTTTAATGTTGCTATTATTATTCTTATTCTTATTGTTAGTGTTAGTGTTACTTTTTAGAATTATTAGGTTTATTCTTAAGTTATTTTAATTATTCTAATCTTTCAGCATATTTCATAATTTATGAAGGTTCAAGGAACATGTTATTAGCTCTTCTATGAATTTACTTTACATCTTCTTTAATTTTTTTAAATTCAACTCTATCATTCTTCATGACAACTCTCTTCTTTGATAAATCTTCATTAATATTCTATAATTCACTCTTAATTTCCTCATCGACTTCCATTTCGGCTAATTTTGCATTTTTACTGAACCAAGCCCTTTCAACTTACTTTTATCTGACAAGGAAATCACTCTTTTCAAGTTATTAAGCACTATCAATTAAAACTCCTGTTTATTACATAATAAATTAATTTAATAAAAATTTATTTTATTAATCCATAAAATAAAAATAATAATCTATCATTTACTAATTTTATCTCTTTCAGTGTGATTGATTTCAACATTTTGAATTCCTTATTCCTTATCAAGTTAATTAATAATCTTTTAGAATCTTTAGCCATCCTTAGGTCCAACTAAAGTATAACAAGTACCAGCCTTTCCAATACGAGCAGTTCTACCACTTCTGTGAATATATGTATCAACATCTAAAGGGACTTAATAGTGAACAACATTTTGAACAGAAGGAATATCTAGACCTCTAGCTGCAACATCAGTAGATATCAAAACATTATACTACAAATTTAAAATATTTTTGCTTAATAAAGATTTTATAGAATAAATTAAAATTTTACTTCTCCAGCTTTGAATTAATCAAGTTTTTTTAGACGTTAACGTTATTGCATTTCTGAATGGAGACACAAAACTCTAATGCCAAGAATTTCGAGTAAGTGAACAATCTTCTTTGCATAAGAAATTGAGTTAGTGAAAACAATAATGCTTTCAGCTGGTCTTTATTTAATGTAATGGTAAAGATAGAGAACCTTATCTTCTTCAACACAAACAGTTTTTTGTTCTTTCAAACCCTTAGGAATCAACATGGTTTAAGTTAAATCAATAACTTTATACTTTCCTGTAAATTTAACCTTATTCATAAGAGCTTCCATCTTAGGGATCATCTTATCTTCCTTTTCTACTTCTTATTTGATACCTTTCTTTCTATCTTTTTTTTCTTTATTCTTTTTCATCTTTTCTTTCTTTGATAATACTTTAATCTTATGCTTGTTACCGGCAAATTACTTTGTCAATGTAGCACTAACTAAGAAAACTTTCAATTTAGCATTTCTCTTAGGTTTATCGCTTTCCTCTGCTTCTAGATCTTCTTCATTACCTATTTCATCTAATTCTTCTTCTTCTTTGAGATCACCTTCTTATTCTTCATCTTCTTCACCTTCTAATTCTTCATTATCAAGTTCTTCACCTTCTAATTCTTCGTCATCAAGTTCTGCATCTTCTTCGAGTTCTTCATCATCTTCAAGTTCTTCATCTTCATCAAGTTCTTCATCTTCATCAAGTTCTTCATCTTCATCAAGTTCTTCTTCTACTTCATCATCATTTTCTCCTTCGAGATCTTCTAATTCCTCATCATCTTCACCTTCTAAATCTTCTTCTTCTCCTTCAATACTTTCTTCATCAACATCCTCGTAGTTTTCTTCATCTTCGTCACCTTAAGTTTCCTTATCTTAAGTTGAATTAATATTATCCTCATCATCAAGGAAATCAAGATTAATTCCTTTGAGTTCCTTTTAGTCGAGTTAGTTATTCTTTTTGAGAGTAGCAAAGAATTTTAAGGCATCATCACCAGATAGAGTAACAACTTCCGATTCTCCCATTTAGTCAAGTTTTTTATTAGACTAGGCTAGTGTTCCTTTGGTTCTCAAAGGGATAGGCTTTGTTTTCTTGGCCTTGATAAGATTATCAATTCTTTAGATATCACCTTTGTTTTCAGTAATTTCACCTTTATTATAAACTTTCTCTAGAATTTTATCTAACTCATCGAAATGACCAAGTTCTACCATTCTATCAGCTTCATCTAAAACTAAATAATCTAGGAGATGTAAATTATCTAAACATTCGTGTTCATAATTATCAATCATATCCCAAAGACGACCAGGTGTGGCAATCAATATATCTGGAACATAGCTAAGAACTCTTCTTTGCTTTTCTTTTGAAATACCACCAACAATACTGCCAATTCTAATACAATGCTTAGAATGTTCGCTTATTTGAGTAAGATGCTTTTCAATTTGAAGAACAAGTTCTCTTGTAGGAGCAATAATCAAACATCTAATATATTTTTTACCATGCTTTGGATTCTTTTTGCTATCTTGGAATCCACCAGTTTTATCCTAAATGATTTCACTAATAATAGGAATACCAAAACTCAAAGTTTTACCAGAACCCTAATTTATTATAAATAAATATTTTAATCTTAATACTATTACTTTTTTATTGTGTTTAATTGCATTCAAGCTAGTTGTTTAAAATAATTTTTAATTTTTCTTTTAAAATATTAATGTAGAATCAATAAAATTACTGTTTGAGAAGCAATCAAAAAATCATTATGGTTTCTATAACAGTTCAAAACATAAGCCTAAATATCAGTAGGATTGGTAAAATTATTATCCTTTAGTGCTTAGAGAACTTGAGGGTGGATAATATCCCATCTAGTCCAATCTTAAGTTGTTACGTGACTCATTTAAGTATTTATCTTGCTATATTTTTATAAATTTGCTAGTAATTACTTTCTTTTAATATTTATAATTAATTAATTTTTTTGTATAATTTTTAACCTTTAGGCTTAATTTATTGGTAGAGATGAATCTTTTTCATTCATTTATCTTGATCTCCCATAAAGGTTAATTCACTATGAGCAATCCATTTTCAAATAGAAAAGATATTAATAATTGTTTCTAATATCCTACCTATTTCTAAGCACCTTTATTTTAATTCTACTAAAATTGATGATATTTAAAAATATTATAATTTAATACTTCCAAATATTTTTACCTATTTAATTTAATCATAAAATATTAATATGAAAGATATTTTAAAAGATAGTCCAATTAACTCATAAAATATATTTAGAAAGCTTCTTAAATGAATTTCAATTGATTTATTATTTACCTTAAAAATATGTCTAATTCTAAAAACTATTAAGGATTTCTTTATAAACACTTTAAAATATCATTAATAAATACAAAATATGATAATTAATTTATTTATTAATTATAGGGTAGAGGGATATTATATATTAATTAGTTTTTTTAATTTCATTTTTATAAATTAAAGCTAATAAAGGAAAGGTAATTAATAAAAAAAAATTTATATTTAACATTTCAAACGTTCATAATTTCTTTTGCAATTTAAAAAATGAAGTAAGGTTTCTAAATTATAATTTTAGTAAAAAATTATTTGTAAGACAGGATATAATATGATGATAAGTAGGGTTTAATTAAAAAATTCTATTAATAGGAATTCAAATTACATACTCAATTTATAAACAGTCAATTATGATATAATTAAAATACCAAAGTAATCTGTTTAATAAATACATTTTATATTATAAAGTATATTACAAAATTATCATAAAATATTTTTTCTGTATTAATTTTTAGCTTAAAAGTACCTATTAGTCATCAGTTATAAATTTACAAATTTTAATTAACGGTAATATTTTATTCTTAGAGGAGCTCAATCTCTCGATTTATACTTAAAACAGAATAGTACTGGCTTATCAAGTAGTATTTATGAAAAAATTAATATTGTATTTATAATTTTTAAATGAAGGAACAATTAAAGAAAATTAATCAGAAATTGAAATTTGCCTAACCGTTTAAATTTTTTAATATTAAAAAGTGTTTTTTTAAAGAATTTTTTCATTTATCAATAATAGTGTAAATATAAATGGAAGATAAAACAAACAAATAATTCTACTATAACAAGCTAATAAATTACAATGCACAAATAAATTTTATTCAAAGCAAAATAAATTATTTGAATAAATAAAGAGGCATTTAAAAATCTTCCATCCTAACAGCTTTATGAAAAACTCAATTGACTTTCTTAAAGTATTAGTGATTATGATTATATGCTTTCTTTTACTGAATTTAAAAATAACAATCAAAGAATTCTAAATAGATTTGTTTATGCAGTTTCTTAGTTGAAGTAATGATAAATTTATTCAATTTTCATTTTCTTTTGCATAAGAATAGTAAATAAATATATCGTGTTTTGAATTGATTACCAAATAATTTAAAAAAGGAAGGGATATTCATTCTTGATTAACGTTTAAATAAGAAAACAAAACAAAAAAATTATCAACAGAAAAAGAAGGAAAGAAAGCAGCAATTAAAAATGCTCAAAAATTTCAACAAACCTCTTAATTAGAAATCATAAACCCCAATGCAACATTAGCCTGCTACAAATTAGAAATAGGCTGTAGTAGCTCAAGGAGTTAAACCTGTCCCTAGTAAAGGAATTTCAAAGCATGAATAAATTGAATTACTAGCCTTGTTGGATAAATGCACATGTAATTAATTCATTTATTTGATTTATATTGAATGATACTATATGCGATTAAAATGTTATGTTTGAAATAAACAAGTTCAAAATGGAATTTATATAAGAAGATTTATTAATAAAAATACAAATTATAAAATAGAAATCATGAAGGATGATAGACTCAATATGAGAAACCTCATTAAGGATGGTATTGGCCAAGAAGTAGAAGAAATTCTTTTGAAATATAAAAAGAAGCAAGGTAATTTAATTTTTCTTTTAATTAATACGGTATTATCTATCTTCTTAATTTATTTTACTTTCATTTCATAATAACATTCAAAGTTTTTAAAAATTTGAAAGTAAAATAACAAAAATCCATAGAAGATATTTAAAATTTGGTATATTAAAGATCTTTTTAGCTTTTTATTTCCCTACATCTGAAAAAAATCAATTTATTATCGTTTTTATTTTAATTTAATTTCTTTATTTTAAACAGATATTTAAAATCTTACTCTCGACCTCCGTAAATACATTAATAAGGCAAAATTTAAAGGCGGTTAAACACCTTCTTCTAATGCTAGCAACCTCGCTCCTACCCCCAACTAAAGAGGTTCTCAATCTAACCTTTAATAATAAATGGATGTTCGCCAAACTAGAAAGGGCGAGTAGGAATAGGTCTTCAGACAATAGTAACAAAAAACCTTTACTGATGCTGTTAATGTATAATAAAACAAGAACATGGTTCACATTGATGAGAATTAAGTAAGGATATATTATAATATTAGTAACATTTTGTAACAATTTTTTTAATAATAAAAAGTAATATGCTATTGAATAATAGAGACAACATTAACATTAATTAGCTATGTAAATGAGATAGCAATAGTAATTATTACAACAACAATAACTTGAATAACAAATGAAATAATAGAGCCAATATCCTTAAAAAATGAGTCCTTTCAGACGTCCTTAACATTAGTAGATGCAAGAAATGAATAACAGCAATTCTCCTTTAAAATAATCTGATTAAAAGTAGTTATATTAAGACGAAATTAAAACAGGTGGTGCTTTTGGTAATTTCTTAGAATAATAAAAATCTTATTCTAATGCTTCCTAAGCTCGTACTGAATAAAAAATAACTGAATACACTGAAGAAGATGAATAAAATATTATGTAGATGTAATAATAATCTTTACAGAACTAATAAGTAGAAGTCAATGAAAATGAAGAAAGCACTCTTCGTAAAAGACTTCAAGATGCTCATGAAGAGGAAGGCATTGTTGAAAACGAAGGATATGATCATTAAGATATGGGAGAAGAAGAATAAGAATAAGAAGAAGAGGAAGAATATTTAAGAGAAGATGCTGACCATTCTTAATATCGTTCTTAATCTTAATATTCTCATACTCATATGAGTGATTTAAAGTAATAACAATAACAACAATAGCAATTCTAATCATAATAAAGCCAAAATGGTATGGTTAGTGATTCTGCTATGATTACTCAAAATTCCTAAGATTTGACTCCTGAATAGCAATATCAATATTTGCAAAATCTTGAAAACTAAGGTTAGTAATATTTCTAACAATAATTCTCTTCTTAAATTAGAAGAAGTAGTATGGAAGAAAATGAAGAATAAGCTATGAGCCAATAACAAGTAGAGGAAGCTATCTTCTTTGAACAATAGAGAATCTAATAATAAGAAGAGGAAATGGCTAGAGTTAAGAGAGAAAGAGAATAGTTCATCTAACAAGCAATTGAAAGATCTGAACAATCTCGTTTTGGTAATTCTAATGTTGTCGAAGATAATGAGTAAGAAGCTCTTAATCAATAGCGTGGTACTGCAAGAGATGAAGATGATTCATAGGTACAAGAAGAATTCTTTGACCAAATTACTGATCTTGAGTAAAAGGATCCTAACCTTAATAAGCTCGGTTTAATCAAACTTGGTAGTCTCCAAAGAGGTAATTCCTATTAAATTGCTGATGATCCTGTTACACCTATGAACCATCCAGTTCATATGGACAATGAAGTTTAACGTGCTCCTGTTAAGCATCGTATGGAAGAAATTAGTGAGTAGGAAGATGATGATCCATTTAATTAATAAAAGCGTTTCACAGGATCCGCTTCCAACACCAAGAGCTAATTCTCAGAAGTTAAATATAACGATATTAATGGAGAATAAAGATATGAACTTAATTAATAAGAATCTAGAAAGAAGCAAAACACCCAAGAAAGTGAAAGTAAGTTCAACTAAAGTGTCTACAGCCTTAACAATTAGAATTCAGTAAGAAAGAGTAATAATGAGGTAGAGATGACTACTGAATTTATCCAACATAACTTTGAAGCTTAAATGGAAAGAGCTTACTTTGAATAATAACATCAAAAGAGTGCTTAAAGAAGTAACAATCTTTTTGAGGATAAGTCTATGTATTCAACTCAAGGTTAATAAATGTCGGCAGAAAAGTAATAATTCAATCATATGAATCTCTTTAACTGTGCAGTTAGTGGATTTGCCTAAGACTCTGTCTAATAACCTTACTCTGCTAAGGGAGTCTAAGAATATGATTCTAAAGTTAGTTATGGTGTAGACAATTATGTGAGAAGTGCTACTAATTAATTTACTCAACCAAGTGAAGAAATTGATGATTCATGCTCCATAAATTTTGCTAATGAAAAGGTTGAACTCAAATACAACGTTGAAGAGATGAATGAAAGTTCCGTCCGTGATAGTAATATCCAAATTTAACCTCAACTTTCTTATGTTCCTAAGAGTGAAATCTTGAAAGCATTTTCTGAAGAATAAGCTCCTCAAACTACCTACTCATACAATATGCCCTCTGTAAATGTTAACTACAGCACCACTTTGAATGTTGTTTAGAAAACTTATGACAATTACTATCCCGAAAGAGTCGCAATTGATATTTCTGGAAACCTCAACCTTTTCTAAAAGAAAACTACTCCAACTGCTCCTGTAAATATCTTCAGTACCCCTTCATAAAGCAAGTATCTTTCAGTTGGTATCTCATAAGAATAAGCTAACTCTAATGGTAAAGTATATTCTTCTAGTATCTTACCTCCCTCTATTTTGAGATCACCTGCCTTCAGAAGAGAATACCTTAGAGGAACTGCTGATCCCTCTGCAAATAGAGTAAATTTTTAATAATTTTCATAAAAACAATAAATAATTTTATTACAATTTTAATTTTTAGGACAGAGTTACTAGTGTTATCTCTCCTAGCAGAGATCACTTAAGAATGGACCCATCTAGGGATCCCATCAAGAGAAAATACAATCACTTATTCACTTCTCCTTAGTTGATGAAGTAATGCAATGTTGAATTCGAAAAGGAAAATATTGGTATTTCTCACTCACCAGATAGCTAATAACAATTTATTAGCTCAGAAAGAGAATTAATTGAATAAGAAACAAAAGATTTCTTGAGACGTTCAGTTGATAAAAGTGGTATGAGATTCTAAACTGGAAACAGCCATGTTTTAAGTAACTGGGATCATTAGGAACTTCCTTCATCTCGCCTCAGAGATTCCTCTGTTCCTAAGAAATCTATTAACTTTATTAGAAGTCCTTACTCTTCTAGCACCCTTAGAGATTCCATAATGAGTACTCCTAATATGAAACAAAGTATTTAACTTCCTATGTTCATGGCCAATGCTAATAATTGTGCTAATAGCGACAAGACTGCATTCATTGCTAAATTCTCTTTATATAGTAAAACTGCTTAAGAAGTTTTTGACTATATCTTTGGAGATCTCATTTTCTAAGATAAGGTTACTAAACTCGCTTTTAGAAGCAGAATGACCTCATAATTCCCCAATGTTTCTTCAAATGAAATTGATAACTTCTTCGATTTCCTAGATATTGTAATGATAAATTCAGCACCTTACATTTTTAATTAATTTTTTATTATTAAAATAGAACCAAGATTAAGTTCTTGATGTTAATGAAGTTGGCCCTGTTCTTATGAACATGTGTGACTACAAGTCCAAGGAAAATGGAAGATTGATCAAGGTCTTCAATTTCTTAGATATTGATAGAAAGGGTTTTGTTACTAGATTTGAAACTGAACATCTTATTCAACCCTCTATCTTAAAGAAGAACTACCACAATACTGGACATAATCTCTCCAAACAGTAATTAAATATTAAAATTAAAATATTTATAAAATTGTAAAATTTAATAAAAAATAGAATGTTTAAGGAGATAGATATTGAAAATAAAGGATACATAACTTACTGGGAATTATATAGCTGGTATGTTTTTATAAAATCTCTTTAATACCATTTTTAAAAATTATTTCTTATTATAACAGCAAAAACTCTGAACCAGTTAAATAGTTAGTTGATATCCTTACTCGTTGATCATCTGATTGGGTATTATCCATTAAAAAATTATGAAATTTCTCATAAAAAAGCAATAATAATAAAATCATCAACCACCCACTACCAACCCAAAAATTAAATTATATTAATTAAATCTATTATATATTAAAAATATCATTATGTATAAATAAATATTCATATTCAGTAAAAGTTTACGACCTATTCCTCTATCAATTAATCTACCAATCTTTCTATATTTTCCATATTATGTTCTAGCTATTTTATAGAAATCCATCTATCTATCTAACTAACTTTACTATTATTTTACAAAATTGTCATTATAATAATTTATTAATCTATTTTCTCACAACTAAAAGTTCTTCTCAAATATATAATTGTCAATAAAACAAATTATAATATTAAAGTAAAATGAATTATTAAAATTATAAAGCTGTTTTCGTTAAAAGAATTAAAAGAAGAAATAATCTTTTAAAATATTATAAAGGATTACATTAATGCTTCTACTTATGTTCTTTATTTCATAGAAATATAGAAATGTGTTTTACACTAACAAGAATAGGAAATTATTTTTAATTTAATATATAGATTATCTTTCTTTGTTAACATTTATGTTGTAATATAGATTTACTATAAAATTAAGGATGTCTTTTAAAACAATTAATCAATTTGAAAGTCTAATAAATTATAGGTTTAACAGAATTATTTTGAATTTATAACCAATCTTATAAAAATTAAATTATCAAGCGTAAAGGTAGATAGATAAATAGATAAAGTCCAATTCTCTTATGAAAACGAGTGTAAAAGTTTTCTTTTACATTGCAGGTTTATGTGCTATAATCATTTTATCAATTTTTGATATTCCTGCACGGAAAGATCTTAATTATTCCTTTAAAGAGTTACCTACTAAAGAAGAAATTTATCACTTCTACTAAATCAATAGTTAAGATAATTAATTGTATAATATGGCTAAAACATTTAATGAGGAAGTAGGACACTCTACTCTCTCATTAATAGATTTTATTATAGTAGCCTTAATTGAAGTAGTAAAAGTAATATTATTCGATAGACCACTTTACTTGGATGTTGAAGATAATAATTAAGTGTATGATGAGGAAAAAATTCCAAGTTATATTTCTGCTAAAAAGTAAAAACATCTATTAGATGAAAAAGAAATACCTATAATTAAGCTAGCTTTAACAATCCTTTTAATAATAAAAGACTTAATGATACTCCCTCTCTCTTTAATAGCTTATGATTATAAACCTATTGACGGATTAGTGTAATTTGGCTCATTTATAACTCACACTCTACTCTCTCCCTAAGTGCTATTATCATTCTAGCATTTAGCTTATAATAGATTTGGAATCATTTAGGATATAGCTGAAGATACAGAAAAAGAATAATTAATAGAAAAAATGGTTGTTGTTTTAATGCATTATATAAGAATATTTCTGTGTGCCTCATTGCTTATATCTTTACCTTTAATTGTTATTGGATCATTATTTGGATTTATTATTACTATAGTTTATTCACTTGCAACTCTGGGGCTGCTTATACCTGGTTTATTCTTTAGATTTTTATGGAAAAGATAAGGATTCTCCAACAGGACCTTTATTCCTCTTAATTTGATTATTTTTATAGGAGTTGGTATAATAGTCTCTTTATCTTATATCACTTAGTTTGGTAACATAATATCTGATGGCTCTTCTGTTAAAGTAATCTTCTAGTATTTTTTTGGGCCTAATACCTTTAGTTTATGGTACTTTGCTAATAGTAGCTCTCCAATTACATGGAGAAGCAAAGTCAATTATTTTATTAGAATTATAGCAGTAATCTGATATTAATAGATAAAGCTAGAATTTTAAGAATGAATAATTAATTAACTAAATTCCCTAAAAAAGAAATATTTTTAAGAATCCCTTAATTATAATAAATTAAAATTACTCTATAACTTATTTTTAACACTAACTACTTCTTTAACTTAATAATCATTTTTCCTTTTTGTTTGTATTTTATATCTCTTCAGAGTTTATATCTAGTATTATTTTAATTTTATAGTAAATTCTCATATTTTATTATAGGTGATTATTATATTCTTTAATTCTAAATGATTTAAATTCTATCAACTACTTCTAATATAAATTTCAGTAAAAAATGAGTATTAATTAATTGTACTAATTTTAGAAAATAAACTATTATTAAATTTATTTATTGGTCAATAAACGAAGGTTAATTACTTTAAATAAATAGAAGATTTTGAAGAGAAAGATGAGATGATTAAATTATAATTTTTGCATGGTTAAATATAAAAGTAATTAATAATATATAATTTTTTTATCATAGACAGACTTTTCAAATGACAAACAGTATTTATTAAAAATCCTTATTGAATTTTTTTAAATTTAATTTAAATTAGTTTATTTAATAGAAATTTTGTGAGAGATACTACTTTTTAACATAATTAAACTATCAAGGTTTGTAGATGAATTTTGTTCTATTTAATAAATAAATAAATAAGATTTTAATATGATTAAATAGCCAAATTGAAATTACCTATCATCATTATGTCTTATTAAGTAATCTCTTTCTATGAGAGATTCTATTCTCTATTTAATTTATTAAGGTTAGGGCTTGAAGATGTGTCCAATTAACTTCACAACCTCCATATTTAGATCATTTAGAGGTAAGGTTTTTCTAGATTTCATAATTCTAACAATACAAGCATCCAATTAATGTTCTCTTAGCTTTTTTAATTCTCCTTCTATTTCATTTTCATTTGGTGTAACAGTTTTATCTTGATTTCTCATAGCCTAATTTTTAAAAAATAATTAAATTTTTCATTTTAAATAAATGGATTACCTTCTTTAATTCAGGATTAGGATGCATTTTAATTTTAACTATTTTAGAGGTAAACTTATGATTTACACTAATTACTTCATCATCTTTAAACTCTACTATATCCTATTTCAGAGAATAAAAATTAATTATAGGCTAAAAAGAATAATATTATTTACATTCTCAGTACTTCTAGTAAATAGTTTAAATTTACAGAATGTAACAAGACAAAGATGCAATTCAGGCAAAGGAATTTTAAGAATATCTGAAATATTCTTGAAAGTGTAAGAATCTTACTTGTTGAATAACAAAAGTATGAGTAGCTAATAGTTAGTTACGTCTAAAGTATATTTCTTATCAAACTTGGTTGCTACCTCGGCATTTCCTTGAGAGAAAGCCCAATCAATTTTACGTCCTTTATGTTTTTCTTTATAAAGTTTAATATAATTATCGGCAATCCAAATTAATTCATTAGGAACATCTAAGATATCCTTTTAAATTGACCAGTGACCACTTGTTAAAATTGTAATCTTCCATTCTATTTCATCACATTTCTTTGAATCTATTTCCTTCATCTTCTTTTTGATCTCGTTCATAGTTTCTAAATTTACAACCATATCAGTACACATTTCAGTCAGCTTATTAGTAGTTGTCTTACCCATTTCTTTCTAAATTTTTATTTTTAATAAAATATACTTTTTGCATTAAATTTTATGGGGAATGTTTCAAAATAAATCAATATGGCCTAAACAATTATTTTTTTTGTATTAAGATTAATAAATTAAATTTGTTCGGGTTTAATTAGATTTAAAAAAAAGATAAATTCTTTAAATCTTACCTTTATTTATGTAATTAATTTCTTTTCATTTTCATCAGAAAGTGTATTTCCCTAAAGAAGTCTATTAGCTAGAAACTTTTGGTAATGGGTGATGAATGAATCTCTACTATCGAAGCACAAGAATATATCAATAATGTCTTATAACTTCTCATCGATTTCTGTTTCGCTATTGCCTTTCATACCTTTATTTAATATTTGAAATTTAATAACTATTGAAAAAAGAATTTCTATAATAATAAATTAATTAATTACCAACTCTCAACTCTTAATCACAGTGTTTAGCTAAAAAGAAAATATATTTATCGTTTTTGTTAAGGAATTCCTTAAACCCCTTATCTCTAGCACTTTGTATATCTTGCTCCTTATGGAGTTGATCCTTGATGATGTTATCAATTTTCTTATAGAATCTGATTGTTTCTCTTATATACTCTACATTTAATTTTAATTAAAGAAGAAATTAAGAAATAAGATCAGATCTTTTCACTATTTTAAACTCAAACTATATTAAATAATACCTTTAGAATCTTTGTTGAGAGACTCATCGTTATTAATATCATTTCCTACAACTCTAATGTAAGAGTTAAGTTCACCGGCTATAATTTAAATTGTATCTTCTCTACGATGATTCATTAAATTGTATAATTCTAAAATTTCTTAAAAACGATCTTGCTTTATCATGTTAGCTAAACCACTTGATTTATTTCCTATAAGTTCTTTTGCATTATTAGAAATAATTTCTCTTTCACATGTATCCATATACTATTTATAGCTCCATTTAAAGCATTATTGAGACCTCTCTTTCTCTTTATCTAAAGCATATTTAGCATTTTTTACATATTCTGGAACTGAAAAATCTTCCAACCATTAAGCACTTTTCTAACTCCAATAATCTCTTGCATTATCAATTAACTTCTATTCAAAATGTTCTTTGTAATAACTCAAATCTTCTTTCACTGCTTACTATTATGAAATATATCCAAACTTAGAAAAACCTTAAGGATCTTTGTACTTTATTAATTAAACATTAGCTCCAAAGCCTAAATCGACAAAATACTATTAATTTTTATTTATTAAAATATTTTTTACGCAAAAAAGCTATACGAGTATCTCATAATTTGTTATTATTTTAACTAATATTAGAAATGGAAAGTAGATTTATGCAAATTATAAGATACTTATGAAAGCAAAATTAAATTACTTAAATGGTTTTAACCACTAACTAAAATGGTACTTACAGATCGTCTCTATGTTTATTTAAGAAATCAAAGATAATCTATTGCATAACATCTTTATTTCTAATAAAGATTCTTTCTTTTAATAAAGTAAATGTCTTTCCTGATAGAGACTGATCGTGAAGTGCTTTATAAGATTGATCAAACTTTGTAAAAATGAATTTGAGCCAAAATAAATATAGCTAAAGATTTTGCCATTCTTCCTTAAGCTTTTCTAAATACTCTTCTCCTTCAAGAGACTATATCTTTCTCTAAAACTAGTTGCTATTTTTTAAATATTTATGTTTATGTGAGTTTTCTGTTTTAATATCTACTGATTTACTCTAAATACTATTCCATCTAAGTAGAGAACCATTAAAAAAGGAGCATTTCCTCTTTATTCAATCTATTGAAATTAACTTTGCATAGTAGACTAATTATTTAGAATAAAAATAAAAGGTTATACTAAATTAATCATATTTATTAATATTAAAAAAATCATTTTTTTCAACAAGAAATCTCTGATAATTTTGAACACCTAATAGAATTTTTTTGAATAATGTGAAATGGAAATATTAAATGATATATTCCTACTCATAGCAGTGCATATACTCCTTATTTGAGATCTAAATATCCTATCCACTTGTCAAGAAGTTAATCAACTTCTATTAAGTCTTTTCTATGTTTTAAATAGCTCTATTTAAATCGCTTGTTTGTTCAATCTCCATTCTTGCTACTACTAATTTTTTTTTGCTACTCTAAATTTTAAATTAAAAAATTAATATAATTTGTGTTAAGCAATCCTTTATTGTTTGATAAAAATAGTTAGTACATTTAATCATTCATTCAATTTACTTCTAAAAATTACATTAAATTGCGAAAAGTCAATTGAAGAGCTTCTCAAATTTTCTCTCTTTTTTACTATTGTTAGAAACTTATAATATTTTCTTCTATTAGATAATTCAATATTTTAGTCAATTGCGCATTGAATATATTGACTTAAAATTCATTTTTTTGCTTTTTTCTAAAAATAATTAAATTCTACTTTTAAAATATCACATCATTTTCAATTAACATTCTAAAATTTTCCAAATTAAAATAAAGAGGGTTCTTAATTTTCTAAATTTTTAAAATTCTACGCATAGAAAATAAAGAAACACATCTTTTAAAATAATTTAATTGATAAAAAAATAAAAATATTTTTTAAAAATGTAATTTTTTATTTTTATTTAGAAAATCTACTTAAACCACCATAAATACTTCTACTTTTCTTATTTTATTTATGCCTTAATTTATTTTCTTTTTCTTTTTAATAATCTTTTTTAGGTTCTATAAATTAATTAATTGCTAATTGTAAAATAAAAAATAGTACTTTGATTGATTAAAAAAAATATATTTATCTATATAAATTTATCAAATGTTTAAAGATAAGTGTAGGCTTTAACACATATCTTACTCTATTTGAATTAACTTATCATTTATTCTTCAATATTTGAGGTGGTGATTAAATTAATCGCTTTTTATAAATAAATAATTAAAAAATAATAAGAAGAATTCATAAAAGAAGATGAGTTAAAATTCACTAGAAACTAAAATACATGTATGTTGCTGTATAAATGTTTGCCTCATTTTAGTGGCTTAAATACTGCTTGCAGTTTTTATTTATAAATAATTTTCAGATGGAACAGATACTTACATGTCTCTTCTCCATAACTGGTAGGCAAATGCTGTCACTGAATTCTACATTCCTTAAAATGATTCTTAATGCTAGGATGGAGATACCTCAATTTTCACTTACACGTATAATTTCTATAATTATTAAAAGGTTAAATATTATTAAGACCATTTTTTTTTATAAATTAAGATGGCCAGGAACAGAAAGTGGCTGCCGCTGCTACTTAGATGGGTCTATTAGAAAGCATTCATGTTGCAGTATTTTTAATAATAGTGATAACTGTTGTCATGGTGAAACCCTAGATGCAATTTCTCCTAAAACATTTGAGCATTGGGGTATAGGGAGTTAATAGAAGTAATCCATAAAGCTATGCTCAAAGAGATTGAATGGTTATAATTTCAGAGAAAAAATTCCTAAGGAATTTCAATGCTAAGAGAATGAAAAGATGTGCGGTGGAAAAACAGAATAAGATAAAAATTACTTATTTTGTGTACCTAAGGAATCTAATTGTCCAATTTAAGAAATATATTTTTAGCAAAACTAATAAGGTACTTTAGAGGCATATCCGCTATAGTAAGGTGATCTTTAAATCAATCTATATATTAATCGAAATGCTAGTAATAAACTACCACTTACTGAATTTAAAGTAAGTTAAGCTTTAGAAGCTTGTTGGGATGACAAATAGTAATATATTCCTGAAACTACTTCTACTATAGATTAAAGAACCTCGTATTGCTCTACTTCTAAAACTCGTTTTACAGATACTTAGTTTGATATTGATGAAATAAACTACTTTTTAGCAAATGATATGGATATAACTAAGTATAATAGCATTATCCCAAGCAAATACCACTTCCATCTCCTTCAAAAAGATTATGTAAATTTGGACATTAGCTGCCGTAATTAAATAGAACCATTATATGATAACAGCGACACAATTAATACCGTTGAAAATCTTTGTCTAGTACTATTAATTTTAGTAGCATTAAATTAACTCTTCGTTGTTATATTTACTGTAATGAGAAAGTATTATAGACCTTAGGCCAAAAACTTAGCTTTCATTTTAAAATATTGTTTCAAGTAAATTTTCTTGTTAGTGTGTATAATCCTTGCTTTTTGCGTAAGCCATAAATACATTACTTAGTTAAATCTATTGGAAGGATATACAAATAATAACTGCTTTTAGGGCGAAAATAAAGAGATGATCGAGTCTATTTAGACTAAGTTTAACAAAGGGTGTATTATAGCTTTAATATTTACACTTATTTATTAACTTATTACAGATATAGAATTATTCCTCTTTTTCTTTGGAAAATGTTTTTAGATAGAAGAATTTGAAATAGGTTATATTAAATTTTGATCCTATCTTACTATAAAACTATAATCGAATTAGTATTAAAAATATTTTTGAGTCTAAATGTATCTTTTTAAATAATAATTAATGTATGCATTATTTTGTATAATAAATAAACTTTTCCTTTAAATTTCTATGAAAAAGATATCTACAAATAGTAAGTACATAGTAATAAATTTAATTTTATGCTTTTAAATTGTTAAAATATAATAAATTTCTTCAGTTTTTTGGCTTTTAGTATGAATTAGATCTTGTTTTGAATATTTATTTAAAAATGAGCTAGAATTTTTTCATTTGGCTATCATTTTTGTTCTATCAAACTTTAGGATTAAATAAATCAGAGAGTGTAATAAATTTTATAATCTGTAGAAATTTCAAATTAATAGCAAGAGATAATAAAACATTCCTATTATGAATAGGGAAGGGAAGAAAATGTATGTAGATGAGAAAAATACAAGCATGAAGTAACTATATCTGAAATTTATGTTACTTAAATCATCTTTTTCTTCTAAAGTCATATCTTAATAACGATAATATTATGATATTTCAAAATATGAATATATTATTTAATAAGCAGAATAAAGTACATAGTCTATTCCAATTAAAATTGAATATCCAATACAAGAAAAGCAGCATAGTGTTTTTATTGGCTTATAATAGTGCAAAATAGGGTCATAATCCTAGTCACTTTTTTAAGTTTTATCTCTTAAACATTAGACAAGTAGTAATCCTAAAAAATGAATGATATTAGCAACTATACCTACTATAGAAAGTTTAATCTATACATCCAAATCTGATGAGAAACCTGATAAGTGAGAATTAGATGAATTCTCTATATTTTTTTAAATATTTGTATCAATTATTAAAGCTATGATCAAATAAACTAATCCAAGAGCTTTGTTTACATGACCAAAATTTATATATGTAAAAGCTAGATTTACTTGCCAATCCACTCTTCTTCTGATGTAGAAATTAAATATAGAATAGACTAATATTGAAAACCCTATAGATGATTAAACAAGATTGAATACACTCCATTCACCTAATAAAGTTTGGTTAAGTATTAAAACAATAAATTGAATAGCTCCTTCACAATATTATTCTATTTTTTAATAATTAATTAGTATTTTTTAAATCTCTTTTTCATCCAACTAACAATTATAATGAATATTCCTCTTTTTATTCTATTCATAGCAAAATATTTTAACATTAGGATAAAATAAGTCTCTACAATACTTCTAATGACCTGACTCTAGCAGTATTAAATCTACTTTAAGCCATATCAATAGGGAAACAAATAATTATTTTAAGTAATTTTGCTATTTAATTTATATTCTTTTAAATCTGAAAATAGTATAAAATATAACACCTGATAGTGAAGCAAAAAAAGATATGAGGTAAATGTAGAATAAAGCTGGAGTGTAAAACTCTCCGTTTATTAAATATATTATATCAAGAACTTAATCAGCAATAGGGCATATGAGAAATAGCAAGCTTAGAGTGTTAATACTACTCTTCGGTAACGGCATGCTTTCAATGTTATAGGTTTTTAAGTATTCCCTTAATTCTTTTAACTAATCCTCTTGTTTCATTTCTACAAGAAATTAAAAATTCCAATTCGATTTGAAATAAAGATTGTTGATGAACTATTGTTCTATGTGAAAAAGATGATCTTCACTTGTAAAATATTTATTAAGAATAGAATTTTCTACAACCAACCTTTCACAAAGCTAATTATTTTAATCATTTTATATTTGTTATAAGAATGAAAGAATGCAGTTAGTGTGTATTTAAACCAATTCTTTCAGTATTCTTAATTGCAAATAAGGCTTAGATAAAAATCCTTCATTAATAGCTTTATCTAAATTATAGCAAATTGTTTCTTAGTATTGTATCTATTCTATAATTTAATCACCTATAGTATTAAATTGCTTTTGACTGAGCATTTTATTCACTAATTTTATTAAATGAATATTTCTATTATAGAAATCTTTATTAAATCCTTAAGCATCTCCACTCTTAATAGTAGTTAGATTCCATCTAAATTCTTTAAATTATTAGACAAGTTTTGGAAATTTTTCAATTACTTTGATATTTTAATTTTCACTTTTTTCTTTTGATTGTGTTTCAAAGCAATTACTCTATTAATTAATTTGAAAATAATGATAGAATTTAATTGCGCTTTGCCTTTATTAAAACAATTAAGAATACTTATTGATTGCTTTCTTTCATCTAGATAATTTTATTACACTCTTCGGGATAGATAGACATTTATAGATAATACTATTGGATTAGATTTTTGAAAATTCCACTAATAAGTATCTCAGTGTAAATAATTTTGATTACAATCTTTCGTTTTTTGATTAAAAACAACTATTTGGAATTTTTAATTAATTGAAGAGATTTAACTACTTTTTCATTCAATTATAAATTAAAATAACAGTAGAAGCTATCTGATTACTCTATTTTTATTAAAAAATCAATAAGTTTTTTTAAAACTCACAAAATATAAAGATAGATAAAAACTTTATTAAAAAAATCATATTAATTATATTCTTGTTTCTAAATCTTGTTTCAATAGTTAAAAAAGTTATATAAACATATACTTTTAATTTAGAATGCAAATAATTGTCATCATATCTTTTTATTTTAAAATTCCATAGTAGTAAAATTGGAGGTATTGAATTTTATGTTAACTAGTAAGGATCATAACTTTAAAAATAATAGATACTTACTAAACTTTAAAATAATACTATGCTGCAGATTAAGTTTTAGTTCTTTTACTTAATTTTCATATCTTCACTATTCCTATAAATGATGTGTGTTATATTATTTAAGTAAAGTTTAATAACACTTTCAATATAACTTAACATTCTAAGGAATTAATTTATCCTTACTGATTAAAATATTAAGTTAATATTTGAATAGATTAATTAATTAATAAATAAAGAAAATTAATTTGTTGAAATAATAATTAATTATCAAAAATAGCTAATTATACAATGGTTGATTATATATTAATTTATTTTACATTCCTCCTTTAAAAAATATTAGTTTAAATCATAAATTGAGCAAATTAATCGAATTTTAAAGTAAATATTATTTGTTAATATTATTTCTAATTTTAAACAAGTTTAAATTAAAATTCTGAAAAAATCTAATTAAGATTTTAAATTCATTTTTTAAATTAAAATTTGATAATCTAACTAAACAACTAAATAAAGAAATGAAAGATTTTAAAAAGTTAAAAATAAGAATTTATCAATTAATAATTAATGTTATAGATAATATCAATTTCAAAAAATTTGGTTGATGTACTTACTATCTAAAATTTATCCTAACATTTGAAAGAAATAGCCAATCCAATCTTAACAAAAAAAAAGTAAATACTCATCAAAAATTTCTATTATCTTAAATTAATGATGTATTTGAACCTGATGTTGATCTGAGTTTTAGAAATTATGTAAAAACAACAAAAAAATATGGAAAGCCTTCGTGCATCATCGATAATCTATACCAAATGATCTGAAGACTTTTTTTATAGTATTGAAAGATATATTAGGCATTTTACAGCTTTTTTTTAGAATTATTATCCGATTAAAAAGAAAAAACTCTGACTCTTAAGTTAAAATAAAAAAAATTATCGTAAATATTAATAAAAAAAGAAATAAAGTTAGTATATCTAAGCTTAGATAAGAAACGAAGAAAGTTAAAATAGAAAAATGTCATTCATTACATATCCTCTCAAGGTGACAGGTCCCCTCCCAATTGATGTCATTTTCGAATAATTCATTACTTAAGTATATGGTGGTGAATAAGCTTGGACTCCTGTTAAGGGTGTATTCACTAAGGTTAGCCAACTTAGAGGTGAATTTTTATTTGATTAACACAATATCACTGTAGCAAATGATCCTGCTACTTTGGCTAAACATGTAGATAAGCTCTTGGTTTATTATAAATATCTCCTCTTCCTCTAAACTAAGTAATATCTTTGCTCATTTTGAATTCATTTAAATTTATTTTACAAACATAATAGGTTCAGATTTGAGTATTACTAGCAGGGTTCAATTAATATTCCTTTCTAATGGAGCAATTCATTTGATAGTAAGAAATAGATAGCTACTCCTAGTCTTATTTTAGAAAAGGCTTGTATTCTCTATAACTTAACTATAGTATATTACACAGAAGGAAATAATTTAATGATTGGTAATCCTGAATAAAGAAAGATTTCCACTTAAAAATTCAGATTTGGTTTGTGGTGTATCTAATAGATTAAGTAATTGATTGTAAATATGGCTCCCGAAATAAAATAGATCTTAACTGATTTCTGTGAATCTAATTTGGATATTCTTTATCACACCATGCTTGGTAATTGTTATGCTGTTCTCTTCAATAACTTGTTGGATTAAGAAGACAAGATCAAAGTCAAGAATATTGGTAAGAATTTATTTTCATTTGATATAACACAATAAATACTAATTCTTTATATTTTTTATTAGAATATTTGCAAAAATAATATTCACAAAATACTTAAAATTTTATTTTAACAATAAATAGCAAGTTTAGCTAGTGAAGCATCTTAAAACTATACCATCGCTTTAAGTAAGGTAAATGGCCTACTTTAAAGTGGCGAAAATGCCATTCCTTAGGATCACCTTTAAAAAGTAAAAATCTTCCTTTTCTTCAACACTGTTAAGTACATGTCAATTGCTGGTTTGAAAATGTCTAAGCACCATAAAGAATTACATGAAGATGATATGACAGGTGGTAATATTGGTTGGGCTATTAGTTATATTAAGAATAGTGTTACTACAATTAATAAGGCCTTGCAGAATGAAGTAATCTTTTTTGTTCAAAATTTTTAACTAGATGTTAATTCTATTCTCTATTGTATTAGGGTGCCATTAAATCAATGGAAAAATCATCAGTAGATTAATTGTAAAAAATTAAAGCAGATTGCGAAAAGGAATTAGCTGAATTAATTCAAAGAAATAGTTAAATTTATAAGTAAGAAGTTCCTGACGAGAAGAAGTTGCCTAGAACTTGCTTGATTGAATAGCTTATCATACAACCTGCTGAACCTAAAGAAATGCAATAGGCTCTCCCTATTGATGAGTCACACTTTTCTAACTTCATGTGTGAAGATACCATGCAAATGGTTTAAGAAATTAGATAGTTCGCTTAGCAAAGATGCACTGAAATTGAAGGAGTTCAAAAGTAAATCTTTGAGATGAAGAGCTCTGCTTATTTAGAAAACTATGTGAATTTCTTCATAGATATGATGAGTTAAAAGCAACAATAATAGATTCCTTAGAAGGTTAGTGATAAGATCAATAAATATAATTAATTAGGTGGAACTAAATAACTTAAGGCTAACATACAAACCCTCAAGGATAATAATGTCCAATGTGGAATGATCGTTAATAATGTTAAGTAAAAACTTGAAAAGGAAGAAAATGAAGATCAAATTTTAAGAAGAGACTATGGCGCAAAATGGACAAGATCCTAATCTTCAATCTCAAACAAGGATTATATCAATGAATTAAAGAGTATTTAATTTGATATAAAATAAAAAAGAATTCTTTATTTAAATAAATTATTAAAATAAAATAGATTTAGAAGAAAACTTTAAGATTGCAACTAATATTGATATGGAAACACAATAGAGATGGTAATAGAATATTGAAGTAGCCGAGTTAATGGAAAAGCCCCCTGCTGAATAAATTAAGGTTTTCTGTTCTGGCTCTTCAGAAGAAATCTTTAAGCAACAGAACTTCTAATTACTATGTTAACTTGAATAATTAGATGCAAAAATTAATTAAGAAGTTGCTTCTATTAAGGATTCTATTCAAAATATCAATACCTAAATTAGAAATACTAATTATTAAGGAGAAGTAAGTAAAGCACTTTAATAGAAAATTCCTCAAGATAAAATCTTAGAAACTGTCCTTCTTCCTATTTCTCAATAAATTACTTCCTTAAATGATATTGTAAGATTTTCATTAACTATTATATAAATTAATCAAATATAATATTAAAATAGATTGCCAATTTTAGCAGCAAGGTTAGCGAAGCTTGTAATATTGCTCTTGATTTATAATAAAAAAGAAACTAAAAAGGAGCTGGCTAAGGTGATAACATGCAATAATCTGAAAAATATTCTAGTGGTATGAGCGTTCTTGTAGAATTATTTGATGATAGTTAATAAGGTATGAAATTCTATGGTGATTTAACTTCTTTAATTCTTGATTTAGACAAGAAGGTTAGCGATTATATCCAAGCCCGTGAAATTGAAAAAAATAATTTAATTTAAATGATTCATAATGAATAATCTAAGTTTAATATGAATTAAGGAGGATTCAATGCTTAGTTTGTTTAAAATAATCCTCCTCCTTAGTATTTTTATCCTTAAAATCCCAACTATAATAATTAATTCTAACCTAGTAGCTATTAATAAGCTCCCCCTGCTTATGGTAATCCTTATTAATAACCATAAGTTCCCTAATAATCCAACCCATTCTACAATAATGGTTAATTCAACCAAGGTCAATCTGTTTTTATCCCTAAAAAATGAGATAATTGAACAAATCTATATCATCAGTTGAAGAAATTTTTTCTATGTCTATCTTCCGTTGATTAATATATATTCTCTTGAATTAACTATCTGTCTATCTGTCTGTAATAAGTTAAATAATTATATTTTAAAGTTTTAATAGGATGATATAAAATTTAAAAAATATTTTTCTTTATTATTATTTTTATCTCTTTTTTTAATCTTTTTTAAATTTCTATTAACTATTTTAAATAAATATGATAGAAAAAGACTTGAAAATAAATAAATAAAAAATGAAAATCTATCCTTTGCAAAAAATAAATAGATTTAATATATTAGTTTGATTATAAAAATACAATTTGGTTTCATAAATCAAAGAATTAGATTATCTATCTATGTATCTATATATAAGCACAACATTCGTTTTATTATTTATAAGTTAATTAATTTATTTATTTTTTGATTTTTCAAGCAAAAGTTAATAAAATTCATTTCAAAAAAAAAGACTTTCACTCTTCATCCTCATTTTAAATTGCAAATGGTTAAGAGTATTGTTAAAATTGCATCTATTGCTGAGATTATTAATGCATTTGTTTCAGAGGAAATGGTTGACTGTATTATTCTTCGTTTTGAGAATTCATTTATGACCCAAAATTTGGAATTTCTTTTTCTATAGGATGCATTTAATTTTCAGGAACTTCTTCTTTCATTCCTCTGAAATGGTTTAATAAATTCATATTCATCATTTAATTTTAGCTTGTAGGGAAAGAAAACTACTATTCACTCATAGCTCTTGAAGGAGAGTCAGACAGGTATGCATGAGATTACATTCCTGGATTTTGGATTGAAGTAAAGTTACTTTGTGGAACACTAAACATTTATTATTAAGGGTTTCCAAGGGGATGAGGAGCACTATATTGATATTATTAGGTTGGGCTATTTTATTATTGCATATGAGGAGGGATAACGGCGCTATTGTTTAAATTAATAAGTTCCATTCCTGAAGAGTTAGGAGCTTATTAAACTGAGCGAACAAAATTAGATAAAGGGTCAAAACGTTGAGAGAGACTCTAAGCAAACATATTTTTAAGTTCTTTTAATTATTTTTAGCATCCTTCTGTGTTATAAAGACTTGAGCTGCTACTAAGTTAACTGAGTAATAATTGAGAAGCTTGCAATATTCTATTAATGTTAGCTTTTTGAATTTCTCCTATGTATTGATATAATTTAGACATTTAATTACGGTAACGTAATTCTTCTAATTCCTTAATCAATTGGACATTAGAAGCATTCTTAGAATCAATCTAAGAAGGGGGAGGAGTTTACATACTTGGTAATTCTTACTTAATGCTTTTAAATTCAATAACTTCTGATTTAAAACTTTTATAACGTTCTATGAATTATTTAAAGTGATCATCAACACCTGTAGTCATTTCCAATTTAAGATCATCAATTAAATTATTCATTTCATGTTTCATATGATCAAAGTCACCTTCAATCTTTTATTTTTCCTTTTCTACCCTTTCTCTAAAGTTGCAAATATTCTAACAAATTTTTATAAATAAAGGTAATTTTATAAGTGAAAAGTAATTTGAAAAATTCTACCTTTTCTTCTTCGGCAAGTAAAAACATAGTATATTAAGGGAAGTAATCTTGATCGTAGGTCAAAATATCATGAGGGATATTGATGTTATTCTTTTTAATTAAGTTTTACATTTTTTAATTGTTCATCATTTATTGATGGATTTCTACTGGATTAGCATCAAATTAACCACTTGTCATTTTATGAGCACTTCCTGGATATTTAGGAGGTCTAAGAGGTTGCTATCCATTCTACGAAGCAGCAGGATTCATCTAAGGCATTTGCTAAATTCCTGAAGCTCTAATTCTAGATTCTCCCAAGCTTTTAAATCCATTGTTTGGCATAGACGAAGGATAATTTACCCTTAAAAATTAAAGAAAAATATTTAAAAAATAGATTAGATATATTAATATTACTTTCTTAAATTATTGATTTAAAGTTTGCTTTCATTAGATAATTCTCTATTGTTTAAAGTATTATCAAAATCACTATTTCTCTTAAATTAATCAACACTAAGTTTTCTTCCATAAGGCATAGTTGATCCATCTTGTAGATTACTGGTGTTATGACTGTTTAATGACATTGGATTGTTATGACTAAATGAATTTGAAAAATTTCCAACATTTGTTGAATTATTTAAACCTTAGCTGAATCCTCCTGCATTTTTATTTGCTCTTGTAGGAGTTAGATTTGTTGTAATTTTAAAATAATTTTTTTCCGAATCATCTCCAATATCAAAGAATTGTTAGTTTGGCTAATTATTGCTCATTCCTGAGTACCCACTTAAAGAAGAGGTATTTTAAATAGTGTTTTTAGTTGATTCGTTATTAAAACGATATTTACTGGAGAAATCAAATGGTTAATTTAATGAAGAAGGCATAAAACCTTCTCCTGTATTAGAACGCTAATTCTTTGCAAAATGATTAAATGGTTAAGTATTCTCATTATTAATTGAAACTGTTGTATCACCTAAGCCTGGAAAACCTCCCTTTCTCTCAAATAAAAGGGAAGATTATTAAGGCAACTATTATGTTGATGATGTTTATTATCCACTTTTAGCCTTATATTCATCATATTTACTCTTGAATTCATACTTTTTTACTTCATAACTACTATTAGATGAAGGTGTATCTACTAAATTATTAGAATTATTTAATATACGATTAGAATTTGAAGGAATGCGAGTGCTAATGGAGTTAGGGTTGTTCATTTCCATGTTCATTTTTGTATTCTTTCCCAAAAAGTTATTAGGAGGAAACATTCCGTTAGACCCTTAATCAAACTTATCATTTCCATAATTTCCTACTTGAAAATTAGGTGAATCCATTTAAAATTTCTAATCATATTCTCCTCCTACTCCAAACTAATTTCTCTATCTAAAATCTTCACTTGTTTCAGAGTTAGTTGAGAGATCGCTATTTGCCTTAAAAGCAGCCATTTATGAGTGACTAATTGGAACTTTTGAAATTTTATTTTCCCCATCTGGCTTGTTGAATGATTCAAATTATCCCTTAAAATCTTCCATTTTATATTAAGTATTTAATAATATTATATCTTTTCAAAGGTCCAAAAATGATTTTTGTTGAGTCAGCACTTTATCTCAAAGAATATCTATGAAAATTTTAAAAGAATATTTTATAATTTTTTTTTAATTAAGACTGTTGGTTGTGTGAGTTTTCTAATATTTTTCTTAATGATAATTTTTAATTATTATTTTTATTAATAACCCTTAAAAACACTCTACGCATCCTATATTCTTAAATACAAGATATATTAAATTCAAAGAATTTAAAATGCAGAATTTTAAAAAATCTGAAGCGTGTTTTTTTTTTTTAACATTTTTTTACGCCTTTAAATCTAGTTTTGTGATAATAAAATTAAAAGTTAATATATAAGATTTGAAAAGTAGGGATGAATCTACAAATAAAAAATACGATATTTCTTTATTTACTTATTTCTTGTCAAGATAAATTTTATATTCATTCAAAAAGATTTCAAATAAAAGAGGTAAAATTGTAAATTAGTTGAGTAATCTAAATTAAATTTTGTTTTAAATAACCTTTAAATAATTAAACTATTTTATTAAAATTTAATAATTTATATGTATTAGTAATAATCAATACTTAAACTCTATTTATTAAATAGTTATTTTAAACTAAAATTTTGTAAAAAAATAAAATAAAGGATTCATTACTTTTATAAATTTTAGGATTATTAAAATACTGTAATTGCTTGTTTACTTTGGTTACTTACTTACTTAATTACTTACAAATAATAAAAGGTAAAGAACTAAATATATTGCCAGTAAAGAAAGTTTATTGAATATGTATAGATATAAAAATATAAGTTTTATTTACAATAAATACATGGAATCGAAAAATGTATAGTCTAAGTTAGGTATTATGTATGAATGAATGGCATTTTCTCATATATAATAAATTTTTATTTATTTATTTGTTTGTTTGTTTGTTTATTTGGGGCATTAATGAGAGAAATGTATCATAGTGATTTTAATTCTATATAAAATGAAATAAAATAAATTATAGTTAAATATATTTTTATATATAGGTTATATAAGTCTTCAAAAAATCTCTTAAATTCTCTTTAAAGATAGATTTTATTGGTAGATAGATGAAAAGAAATCAAGTCCTCATTTGCTAATCAATATTTAAAATTGTTCCATCCACCTTTACTGTAAAAAGGAAGGAGTCTTTTATTATAGTTCTATTGTTTTTCATTTTACCAATTCTTAAGAGGATATTAAGAGTATATATTTTATTGAGGTTTGTTTTAATCAGATAGAGAAGACAAAAATTTTATTGTAAAATCATTAATAAAATAAAGCTAAATGATAGTTATATTTGAGGGAACTATCTGAAAAACTAGCTTTTTAAGATAACATAATTTTTCGGCAAATGAAGATCTAAGTCATTGATTATTATCGTTTTTATTATTATAGTATTATTAATTAAGTTATCTAGTTAAGGAGTATCAAAAATAGTTATTTTTCTTCTTGTAATTATTATCATTTTATAAGTACAAAGGCTTAGATTTAATTTATTTGATTTAAGACGATATTTTTAAAATTATTAATGGTTAATTAATTTATTTATTGGTTAATTAGTTAATTGTTTGCCTGAAAAATTGCTAGGAAAATTAAATAAAATTGGTTTGCTCTATCTCTAATAAGAAAGTATGTACAATATCATAGTTCTCAAACATGATGATGATTATCATTAAAAAAATCTTCTTCTTGATTAAAGAGAGAGTTTAAACTATTATTATATAAAGTTAAGTTAATGGTGATTTAGTTAAATTGGAATAAAATTACTTTAAAGGATGTATGGTAGATCTTGAAATAGGATACTTTATATTAGAGTTCATATTGTGAAGGTATTGTTTATTTGAGCTAACAGTTTTAAGCATCACTCTTTCAGATAGATTAAGCATCTTAGAAGGGCTTTCATAATTTATTCCAAAATGAGGATTCATTTATCCATGAATCATAGATAAATTGTGATTATTTATACCATTCAAAGGTTGAACAAAAGAAGTATTATTTCTATTTACTTTTGTATTATTTTCTGTTTCAATTTAATTGCCATCTTTTTCTTCGCTGCTAATAAGACTTTCGCTAATAGAAGATCTACGGTTTACTTAGAAAGGAGACAAATCCATTTATTTGTACTTAAAATCACTATTTATTGTACTAAGGTAGTTTGCTTAATCTTATTGTGTATAGCTAATATCCATAAAACCTTTTAAATTGTTTGTAGAAGAGGTAGATTATATTTATTATGAGTAGCTTGAGCTTCTAGTTTCTTCTCTTTTACTTTATGATTACTCCTCTAATGGTAAGGGTTTTTCTTACTTTGATTCAAATTTATTTCTAATTGTATTTCCATGATTCTTTACATTTGCTTCGGAATATGCAGCTGAATCTATAACTGGAGGCATAGATTAAGATTTAGACAAATGAGTTGGAGGAACTGAACCTTATTATTAAGATTATTAATGCTAAATTTAAGAAGGATGATTAACAGTATGATGTTAAGAGGCACTTTAATATGGATAGTTCTAAGAACTATTTTAAGTATTTTATGAGGGAATTTATTGAGGAGGAATATTCTTGGGATTATAATAATCCTTATAATAAGGATAAGGTTATTATGGATAAGGATTTGAGTTTGGATTAGAAGGATTTACTGGATAGTACATAAAATTCATAGGTTAATAATGAGGATAGTAGTGAGGATCATATTTATATTATTAGCCATGATTATAGTGGAGAGGAGCATTTCCATTATGGTGACCTTGATGTACATTATTTCCAGAATTTGTAAGATGGCTTCCAGGTGGTCCCATATACATTCCAGGGTAAGACATTTAAGGTGGGGGAGGTGGAGGAGGATGAGGATAACTTCCGAAAGACTAATTTCTTTGGATGGGAATTGTGTTAGCATAAGGATTATAACCTCCATGATAAGCACCATATGAAGATTAACTGCTTTCATAAGCTTAGCGATTGTATTCCTTATCATCAGCTGAAGGTTACATATGATGATGGTATTATGAGGGGCATTATTAGCCTTCCTCACAGCAGAGTTAATTATAGGGCTAATATTAATCCTTCAATTATTTACTTTCATTTTAGTTATCTTCGTGCTTGATATCTTAAGTTGAAGCTGATATTGAAGATTTTCTTTTTCCATTCTATTATGCCCCACTGTTTTATTAAGAAAATTAGCTCTCTTTTTTAGTCCCATTTTTTTTCTTCTTTTGTGCTCCAGAATCAAGCATAGGGCTCTTTTCTTCCACTTTAACTTTTTTCTTAGGATCTTCTTTTAAAGAAGGGCTAACTTATCTGGCTGATTTTTTGTCTCCACGTAACTTATTCATTTCGTTTTTATTTTCTTTTAAAATTGTTGAATAGGAATTAGAAGCTGAATTTGCTGCTAATGAAGTAGAGTTTCCTTTAGGAGTGAATGTGGAATTTTCTTTATTAGAAATATGATTAGTATTAGAAGTCTAAAGAGATTAAGAGTGTTTTAACAACTATGGAATAGGCTACATTTTTTTAATAGTAGAAGCATTCTTATCAACTTATTCTTCTTCTGCTTTATTCCAAGTAAATGGGTTTATTTGTGTCTTACTATTAACTGAAAGCTTTTCTTTTGTTTTTTGTGAATCAAGATCTTCTTTAAAAGGTACAACCTCTTTTATAGGAAGAGCTGCGCTATTACGAACATTATTAGTAGTACTATTATTAATGGTGTTGATATTTTCATCTTAGCTTAATTCTTCATCTTCTTCTTCCTCATCCATGTCATCATCGCAATCACTGGGTACATATTACTTATTAAGTAAGAGAATTTCTAGTGCTTTCTTCTCTCCATGCAAAATTATCCTATTGAAGTAACTCTCTCCAACTTCTTCAAACAATTCTCTAACATTTGCTAACTTACGTCCATAGTCATCCAGACGTTTTTTCATACCACTATTCCAATGATTCTTAATGGAGTTATCTGTACGACCTAAAATATATTTAGCGATTTCGGCCCATTTATTTCCTATACCTTTATGGAAGAGGTAGAGAACCCACTCTTCTTCCTCACTCCATGAACATTTTTTTATATTAGGGTTTAGGTGATTATGCCATCTATATATTTATAAAATGTTATTTTTAAAATCATAAGTTATAGGAGGTATAGTAGAAATTATATATTTAAATAATAGAGCAGTTAAAATTCAAATTTATTAAATTCTTAAACTTCTCTTAAATTAGAAAAAAGTAAATAGAATTTTCTAAGTGGAATAAAGTTATGAACAGTAATATCTTTATGAGAGAATGAATTACTGAGGTGAAAATAAGAATTAAATAAAAATGTGAGAGTTTGAAGTAATAAAAGTGAAGAAATTAAGAAGATTAAGAAACCATGTGGAATGTGGGGAATTAAAAAAAAGAAAGAAAATCTTTATGGCAGAGATTAACTACTTGATTGGGATAAGTCTTTGGTAACACAATTTAATAATTTTTTGAATTAGAACTGATTAAATTTAAAAACAAAAATAATACAGTGTGAGTAATTCAAATACTAATGTAACGATCATATTATTAATAAATTTGTGGATTTTATTAAATCTAAAATTCGTTTTCAAATTATTAAAATTGAAGTTTTGTGCCTCAAAGGAAAATTCAAAATCTTTTTGAAGAATTTTTTACCCTTGACATTAAAAAAAGCCATTTCAGAGTTAGGAGAAGTCTTTGGATTCCTTGGCTCATAAAATATTGAAAAATGGAAGAGGATGTATTAGTAAATCTGAAAACAATAATTTTGAGAAAAATAAGTATGCAAATAATCAGATGCTATATGCTTTAATAATAAAAAGAAAGTTGTTTCGGGTAAATTATCGTATCTATTTTAAGTATTTGCGAGGATTTTTAGTAGAATAAAATATCTATTAGTAATCCTAATTTGAAAAGTAACGCGGAGCGGAGAGAGAGAAATTGCTAAATTATGATTTATATAGAATTAGTAAATAAAAATATAAATAACTTAATTGATAGATTATCAACTCCTTTTAAAGAATTTAAAGAGTGTTGAAATTGGCTGATTGATTGATTGATAGATAGATTGAATGATAAATTTATTATCTTTTGAATTTTAATATATGTTTTTAACATTCTATTAATTTTCTTTAAATTCAAAAGAAAGAAGAAAATTAATTTCAAATATATATAGATCTTTAATAATCTCTTAATTCCTATCAATCTATCTTTCTTTGATTCCCCCTCTCCTTTTAATTTATTTACTTGGGTATTTATAAAATCATTTAAAAAATAAACTTCAAATCACCAATAAATACTCTTCTTAGGTATCCTTCTTCTTGTGTACTTATTATCTCCATTGTATTTCAAAAATTCATTTTAAAACCTAGAAAACATTTTTTACCTTTCACGACACTATTTTCCTATCCTGCCTTCTAGATGAGTGGCTATAAAAGTCCACTTTTGAGGACCGTGCTCTTAGACCAGTTTGATGACTAACTAATCTTCCTCTTCACTCCAAGGTCCTATTTAAATAATACAAGATAAATATTAAACGATTAACTACTTTTGAGCTTTAAAAATAATAAGCATACTCTTCTTGCACTTGTATGCATCTCCCTTTTCATCAAGACCTTCTGAACCTAAGAATTTACATTTAAGTTATTGTATTAATTTAAAGGGAGTTCACTTTAATAAAATTAGTAAAGGATGTAGAAGTACTTTTTAAGAGTGGTTTGATGATTCTCTTGCGTCCTTTCTCCTTCGATTGGGCACCTATAAAGTCTTTAATTTTATTAGACATTTCAATTTGAGCTCTTCTATAGATCTCTCTTTATGATAATTGTCTGATGTTAATGATTTCGTAATGAAATAGGCCTTCTAAACTTCTTTTTTTTTGGTGTATGATTTTGTGAATTTTATTATTTTGATTATTGCTTTTATTAAGAGTTTGTTTCTTTTTTATTTGTTTAATTGATTCTTTTTATATATTATTGTTTGATCGATAATTATAAACCAAAATTTGATTTTTATTCCTATTATTATCACCTAATTTTTCAATGAGAAGTATCTTAAATTTTCAACTTTTTTTATAGAGCCTTTGATTATTACGCTTCATTCTCTTCTCTTTCTCAGATTTTATGCTTCTATTGATATTGCCTTATCAGTCTTAGAAAAACTCGCAATTAGTGCATCTCCTTTCAAAAAAAAGTAAAAGTAAAAAATAAGAGTAATTACAATGTGCATGAAATCTTATCTCTTTACAAAAATTTAATCAGAAGTATAAGAGCTTAATATACTTGATATATAACATCACAATTATTTTCATTTAATTGGAATATACTACAAAATTGATTTAAGAATCTTATCCTAGGTTATTTAGATGGTAGATACTTTCTTGGATGAGATTGTTATACTACCTTTCTTCATAGATGATGCTATGAAAATTAGTTCAGGAATATAATTATTAACATTGGTTTGAAATTTGTTATAATCCTCAAAGCAGGGTATAATCAATAATTATTATTATAAACTAATTTCAAATTTCTAAAAAGTTAAGAGATAACAAAAATTTGTTTATTTTTCAAAAAAAGATTCTAACAGCTATTATTTTTAGAATCAATCAAAAATTTTAAGATAATCTATTTTGTAATTAAATTTCAATTTATTAGGGGGGCCTATTTATTATCACACTCCTAAACTAATTAGCATCAGCTTGCTTTTTGTTGAATTTTATTTGTCTTGTTGCTGTAAAATACATGTTAAAAAAATACAATAAAATCAAAAAGAAATTATGAATTGCATATTTAATTAGTATTTAAATTTCAAATTTTTCACTCTGCACTATGATTAAAACCAATCAATTTGAAAATATTAATTGTTATTAAAATTTTGCAAATTTTTCAAAGTACAATCAATATCGATTGAAGCAGTAACTAACTAGAATAGAGTTAAGTATTGATAAGGAATTTTAAATATATAATCTTAGGATAGTTTTAAAATAAATCTTGAAGATTATTTATAATGGTTGAAAGGAGAAGGTCAGAAATAATTAATATTTACTTTATTTGGTCAAGTGAAATTTACCTAACACAGTAATTTATTAAATGATAATAAGTTTTATATTTTGCAGAGATTTAAATGGAGAAAATGATAAAATATAAAATTTTACTAAAATAACGACAATGCGATATAATTAAATAGATCATTTCAAATTCATTTAAATATTGAACAACAAATTACTCTTCAAGAGTTAATTAATAAGGTCATAAAGTTCTATTTCCTTATCATTTTTAATCTTGTGAGGTGATATGTTTATTAATATCATAAATAAATCTCTTAGGAGGAGGAGATATCTAATCAAGGATAGTATTTAATTTAATTAAAAATAATTTTTTAATGGGATTCAAATAAATAACTAATTTTAATTTATTCAAGTGAATTTATTTAAAGAAATTAAAAAATAATAACTGAAGTATAGTAGAAATCACTTTCATATTATTATATAATTTTAAAAATACTAAAAAATGATTGATTGATTGAATACTAATCAGAAAAGAATTATTATAAATTGATTGAAATATTCAAAGATGGATATTGAGACAGAGGATTAAGAAATGCTGAACTGATTTGAATAGATTCTATGTAGTGTCCTGTATTGGAGTGAATGATATATTGCATTAGAGGTACTAAATATGGAGGATTCATTGATAGAATGCGTGCATGTATGCACTATCAAGTACAATCAATGAAGATTAAATAATAGAAATGGACTAAATTAATATGGAAGAATAAAGAAGTGCGAAATTAAAATGAATTGAAAGGAAAGAAGAAAAGAAATGAAGAAAGAAGATAAAAAAATATTGAAGATAGAGCCAAAGAAAATAGTCTTTGTTAAATAAGACAAAAAAGAAGCAAAACAGATAGAAAGGAAATTTTAAGAGGAAGATAAAATTAAGAATTAAAATAAATATTAAAAGATAAACAAAAGCAAAAAGAAAAGAAAATATAAAATGTCCTTCGTTATTGAAAAAGAATCCGACTTCAAGTACATCCATCGTATCCTCAACACCAACATCGATGGTAAAAGAATTACCCCTATTGCCTTGACCGGTATTAGAGGTATCGGTAGAAGATTCGCTTACATCATTTGCAGAGTCTTGAAGATCGATCCCCATTCCAGAGCTGGTTTATTAACCGAAGACTAATGCAACAAGATCACTGAACTTATCGCTGATCCCGAAGCTCACGGTATTCCCACTTGGTTGATGAACAGAATTAACGATTTCAAGGATGGTAAAAACTACCAAATGGCTTCTAACACCTTAGATACCAAGATGAGAGAAGATCTCGAAAGACTCAAGAAAATTAAGTCCCACAGAGGTCTTAGACATTTCTGGGGTCTCAAGGTTAGAGGTCAACACACCAAGACCACTGGTAGACACGGTGTCGTTTGCGGTGTTGTCAGAAAGAACAAATGAGAAATCTAATAATTATTGTAATAAATATAAAATGTTATTATTGATGATCCCCTTAATAGGCTATATTAATTCATATTAGGTTACTATCAATAAAGACTATTATAGATAATAATAACTAGCTTAACTAACATGTTTATATAGGGTTTTTTTATCTACATATACTTTATTTAAACTATTCATTTTTAAATTCATAATCTTCCAGACTGCACTCAACTTAATCTCACCTTAGTTTTAGTTTTTTTAGTAAGAAAGCAAGCAAGCAATTATATAAATAAAAGAATGAATGAATCAATCAAATCAAATCACCTCCTCCTGCCCTCAAATTAATTAAATATTATATCTATTTATCACACTGCAAATCCTTTAGATCCTTTAGCGAGAAGAATGAATATGTTATATTAGGGAAATAATCAACCAAATTAAATCATAGGTTATATCAACAATAATATCAATATGCAATCAATAAGCAGAAAAGAAAATCAGCAAGCAAGCAAATTCTCTATCAAGAAATCAAATAATTTATATTTTAGCAGATTCACTCACATATTTACAGAAAGATATATTCCAAAATTATACTCAATGATCAAGGATTCAATTTCATTAAAATCGCAGTGGAGGAAAAAATTATAAAATAAAAAAAAATTTGAAATTTTCAAGGGCAATAATCCTACTTTTTTTGTAATTATTTTTAATAAATAAAATGATGATCGTTTCCGAGCACGGATACATCAAAAACTTTTTGCTTGCCTTTCAACAAAAATATGAAATTCACATTTGCATTTTGCCAATAATATCTTTTTTTATAACACTTTGGGTGAAACTTGCTTTTTAAACAGAAATATACATCTCAAATATGCAAGTTTTAGTCAAAAAGATTTTGGCAATAGGTTAGTTTGTTATTAATTAATAATTAATTAAGAGGAGAATAAATTCTTCACATTTTTTATAATTTTTAAGATCCTTCAATCTAAAGATATTCACTTTCCTTTAATTTTAACAATAACCAAATATAATCTATTCCAAAATCAAAAATAAAACAATTAATAAATCATAAAATAAATAAAACAATTACAATTCAATTTTACTAAATCTTCTTTCATTTTTGTTAATTTTCCATATTTTTTACTACCATCCTCATGTTTGTATTGAATAAAATATTGAAGATTGTTTAGTTTTTGATCTAAAGATTGGAAAATTTCCTAATTATTTCCACTTATAATTTAAATATTAAATCTTTCAAAAGTCTAAAAAAAAATTCTAAATATTTTATTTTTTTCTCAAAAATACTATCATATTTCCCCAAATTAAATTTAAAAAAGCTTATTACTTTCTTAATCAATATTAAGAAAAATATTAGTAATATTAATTTTAATTTGATACATAAACTTCCGAAATTAAGAATTCCTTTCTATGAAATATGCCTATCTAAAACTTAAAAAGGCAGTTTATATAATCTAAGATCGTTATGAATATTAAAATAATTAAAAATATTATATAGGTAATCTAATAGATCAACATAATTTTATCACTATTTAGATTGAAGGATTTAGTAATTTTAATTTCAAAAAATTGATTAAACATTTTCAATTAATAAAACAAATACTTGTATATAGTTGGATTATTAATTATAGATATCTTAATCTTTTGTTTTCTTTTCATCTCATTAAATAATTAAATAGTAATTTATTAAGAGGAATTTATTAATTAATAAAAATTTATACACCCAAATTAATTAATATTACTTTTATTTTACAAAATTTTTTTATTTTTTACATTAAAATTATTTTAGTAAATAAATGAAAAACTTTTATAATTTTTTTATTGAGTTATATACATCCTGTTTAATAATTTTTTTAAAAAAAAGAAAGAAAATATTTATTCTTATGATAATTATTTAAAATAATAAATTCTTACTAATTGATAAAAAGAAAAAATAATTTATTTAAAAGAATTTATCATAAATAGAATGGATAACAAAGAACTTGTAACTTGTTTGAAGACAATATAAAGCTCATTCAATTTTGATGTGATTGACTATACAGTTAGACTTTATAATGGAAAAGTCCAATAAAATTATAAAACCTAGCTATAATTTATTGAAAACTTCAATTAGCAAGTGATAAATAATATATCATCTATTGTTAATCTCATAAAATGTAGACTTTAAAATTCTATAATTGGATTAAAATATTAAGAAAATAATAATGGTAATTTTATTTCTGATGTTAATTTAGATCATCTTCATTTATTTTATTTTAAGATAATTAAATATTTAATTGCCATGAAGAAGAATAGCAAAGCTACAAAGAACTTAATATTAATGATACCAATGCAAATAATAATTAAACACTATAATAGTAGACCAATGAAATAGAAGAAGAATATAATGAAGAGACAAACAAATGTTTAGAAAATGCTAAACAGTCAAGCTATAAAACTCTTGATAGAGAAGAAGTTTAGAAAAGGATTTATGAATAATTTAAATTAGCTTATGATCCAGCAATTAGAAATAAAGAATAAATAACTTATTTATTAGCTGAATAAACAGGATGGTCAGTTTCGACAATCTTAAATATCATTAAAAAATTTGAGTATAAAAAAATAAATCAAAATTCAAATAAACACTTGCAGACAATTCTATCCAGTTCATTATAAAACCCTTTAGCTCAACCTTATAAACTCAACTAAATTTTCAAAAGGAAGAATAAACCTCCTTTATTTGTTTCAACCGATTGTGAAAATAACAATGCTTATAATGATTAACAGGCTAAATGTCCTACTAAATAAAATAATATCAGCAATTTAAGTGGGTAAAATTATTAAATTTCATTATTTTTAACATAATTTTATTTTTAAATAAAAAGTTATGGAAAGAAAAAAATAAAATCAGAATAGAATGAAAACAAAGAATTACCTAATGAGGAAAGCTTTGGGGATACTATAAAGCAGAGACCTAATAAAAAGAAGATAAATTGAAAGAAATGATGTCTGTCTTCCTTAATTTAATAATTATTACTGTTTGTTGCTTATTAAATTTTAAGTATTTTAATTTTATAATTAAGTAATTTGAAGATAAAGTAAGAATTAATATAACTAATTGTAAACAAGAATAAAATAATTAATTAATTAATTAATAATTTCATACATTCTCTATACAATTTTTAAATGTAACCATCAAACAATATATCTAACTAATATAAAAATGATTCTTTATTTTTCTAAAGTAATCGAATACTTATTTAAATTATCCTTTTTGAGATTAATCTTCAGATTAGTCAGTCAATACAATTCAAAATACTTCTTTTTGAGCTTTGGCTTGTAGGAAAGAGGGAGAGCTCTTACCTTAGATAAATCTAATATCATGCTTTTTAAAGCATCGTCACACACATCTTTAAATTTACTAAGTTCTTCATAAAAATGGATTTCATTTTAATTATCTCCCCTCTCTGGCCATAGAAATACTAAGAGCTTAAGCTCCTATGTAACATCTACAAAAAGATCTCTCTTGTGGTCAATTACTACCATTTTACAAGAATCGGAAGTTATAGTGTGAGGTCTCATAAATTAATTTTTATCTTCCATTATTCCTGTTGTAATTTCATGCTTTCTTAATACTGGGAATCTAAATTTTTTAGGCATTAATTCTTAATCATCTTATTCATCAACAACATTCCATTACTTCAATTTATCTGTTATAGTTTTTTTAGGATTTTTAAAGCATGTTTGATAAAATTTATCATTCCTCATTAAATTTTCTTTGAGGAAGTTTTCTATTTTCTCTCTAGGCTAAATATCAATTTTTTAGATAGCTTAGCAATTATAATTATTATGGACAAGATTAAAGTTTAATACTTACTTAATTGGCTAGTAAGGTTATTATTATTAATCTTCACCATCATCTTCGTTGTGATTTTTGCTTTGATTGTTTTAATTTTCTTTGTCAGGTCCTTACAAGTTTTTATCTAAAAATTCTGTGATAGATGATGACCACATTCTAATTTATTATAAATTAAATAAATTTAATTGATTGATACATTTATTAATGGTATTTATTTTTACTGCTTCATTTTATTTTCTGATTCTATAATGACTTTACTTTTCTCGATTTTTTCCTTTTTTATGATACTTTATCTTGATCTTCTTTATCTCACATTAGTTTACTCATTATTGTTTGTTGTAGCATTTGTTCTATTATTGATTATTGTTTAATTTTTTCGCACATTTTTGACATAAGATTACTCATCTTTGATGCAAATCTAATAATTTTAGTAGATAATTAATTTATTATTTATTAAAAAAAATAAGTTAGTGTTTACAAACTCTCCTTTTTCTCCTACTACGAAAGAAATGATGTTGTTTTATAGATGTGTAGTTGAAGCATTATGAGCATCAAATATAGCATTGTCTTAAATTATAAAATCATAAGTCTTTAGTTGTTGATTTTTTTACCATTAAAGTGTTGAAGCTGTGTGATAATCATAAGATTTGATAAGTTTTAAGTCTTTATCTTTCACACTGTACATTATCTTGAAATTGACACTCATTATTTTACATTCGCCTGATTTAGGCCAGTTGAAAAATCTCATTTTGTCATCAACATTTTATATTTTATTTATTTCGGCAACCTGCTATATCTTTTTGAATATCCTCTAAGCCTATTATTAAGGAGTTTCTTTTTCATCATCTGAGTATATTACACTGATATCGCAATTAAAGTCAGGCAATTTTTTATTATTATCACTAAAAGGCTGCATTTCTTTAGATATATCTAAGGAAATATCTTCATTTTATTATAATTTTAATTTGCTTTTCTATTAGTCTGTTTATTTGAATGGTTATTAGTCTGAAGATTTAAAATTGCTAGACGAAATCTTTTATCTTTAGGTTGTTAAAATATCCTATTATCTAAATTCTTTTTAGGAGAATGAATCCTGCATATGTTTTGGTTTTAATGGAGAAGGATTGACTTGAAGTGAATCTTAAAGTTGTCTATTTTTCTCTTTTTATAACTTAGTTTATTGCTCCTCTATTTGCATTATAGATAATGTCTTTTAACCTTATTTATAAGGAGAAGTCAATTTAGGATTATTTTCAAGTTATTCTTGGTTTCCGATGAAAAGATTCATTTAAGAATCTACTTCACCACTCTTCACTTATCTCTATTTCTCCAATTCCTCCTACTCTTTATCAAGCTAATCTTAATTCTTCACATCTAAAGCTTCCAATGATTTAACTGCCTTATCATCTTTTTTTTTCTGGTTTGCTTTTTTAGATTTAGATGATCCTCCTCCCATTTCTGAAATTAATTTTAAAAAGATCCTTAGAATTGTAAAAAATAAGCATAATAATAATAAATAATAATATCCCAACCAAAATCAATATCAATCACTCTTCTATTTTCTGATACCACTTTTTAAAAATCAAGCACACTCGAAAATTTACTTCATTGATAGAGAATTGTTTTATTATTATAATTAGGATTATCGGTAGAATCTAATGGTAATGATACAAATATTCTTTGAATACTTTAAAAGAACAAGAGAAATGATGAGATTATAATCATTTTATTTTGATATCTTTTGGTAATAATAGTATTAAATTTTTCATTGAAATAATCTATTTTATAAGTTAGCATAAAGTAAAGTAAGGTAATTAATTATATATAATATAATTATGGTTTGCCACACTTTGTAACTTACTTTAGCAGAATTATATTCTAAGATCTTATGTTATTAAGGATGGTTGAAATAATTAAAATTGAATAATTTTTATTATGAAAATATCACTATTTATTTGCCACATTTTTAATTTTCTTAAATTTTGAATTAAGTAAAAAAATCTATTACTATTAAACCTATTCATTTTCAAATTATTAAGAAAATGTGGTAGAAATTTTGTCTGTGCTATATGGTTAAAGATTGTTTCATAGAGAAGGTAAACATGCCTAGTTAGGAATATTAACAATATATGATATAGGATAAGCAATATAAGCCTGCAACATATAGTAGATTTAACATTAGAATTATTATAATTTAATAATTGCAATTGTGTATGCATCAATAAAAATAAGAAGAAAAAGGTATAGGAATAAATATTAAGAAAAAATACATTAAAAACAAAATACTATTAATCTTGTATAATAACAATTAGAGTTAAAAAGGAATCACCTATCAACAAATACAGAAAGATGAATCCTTAAGTAAGAGCTTTTTAATTCTTAAATTAATCTTTACCATTTTATTCGAAATGAAGTGAGAGATAACCTATTTTATCCTTCTCATCCATTTTCCTTTTTTTTCAAAGCTAAAGTGCAAAAAAAATTTAGATATTTTCTAATCTATTCAGCTCAATATTAACTAATTTTTTAAATTTATAAACAAAGAATTAATTTTAGCCAGGTTATCAGTATCCAATGAACCAACCTTACTAATAGCCACAGATGCAAAGAGGAGACTCAAGATATGGTAGAATATTTTTGATTTTTTTAAGCTTTTTCCTTCCTTTCTTTTCCTTTTTCCTCAATTTTTATTCTAATCATTTAATGATGTTTGAGATTTTAACAAATTAAATGATGCAATGCTTTGAAGTTATTTGTATTAACCACCTCTTATCTAAATAAAATTATAGGAAATCCTCCAATACCCTCATTAAATGAAAATTCAATAAGTTAATATGAAAGAAATCAGCCTCCACCTTCTCCTACTCATTCAGTATCAGAGAGTTAAAGAGAATCTAATATCAATAATAGTATCAAATAAGGTAAAAAATCTTATCAGAAATCTCAATTATCTCCCCTCTATTAATTCCAATTCATTATTGATTTAAATTATGTCAACTTGTTGGTATATTTGAAGCAATTATGAGAAAAGTTCTTACAAATTCTGAAATAACGATTCACATTTTTGAAAAAATGTTATAAAAATTTTGCAAAAATGAATAATGCAATCAATTTGAATTAAGAGGTAATTGATTTTATTTAAACGATAAAATATGTAGACCCCATTTAGAAAGATGTAAATAAATAGAAGCCAAGCGAACTTAATACAGATGAGTTGAAGATGAACGAAAAAAAATGCTGGGGCAAAGATATATTTAAAATAATAACCAAAATACACTATGGCAAGAGATAGTTTGTATTCGAAATATAGGATTTAGCTTCTTTTAATCAGTAAAAAGAAGCTGCTAACTCCTAAGTGCCAGATATCCCAGAAAACGATACGGAATATAAATTAAAGAAAAAGTTGGAGCTGCCCTTCAAAGATATAGAGAAATTCTCATTCACAAAGCAAAGATAAGAGATAATTATAGGTAAATAAAAAAATAATGACAAATTTATAATAAAATATTTATTAGAAAATTAAATTCAAAAGAATAACTCTAACTGCTGAAGGCTATTACCTTCATATTATAAATACAATCATATTATATACTATCTTTAATACATGAACTAAATAAAAAACTTATTTTAAATTATAATTATAGAAACGATTTATGATAAAATTAAGTAATGCTAGGAGCCTAGGAAAAAAGGTAACGACTCCAAAAAGACAACACAGTGGGTAGAGAATAACTTTTTATGTAATATTTTATTATTTATTATATCTCTTTGATTTTCAAGATTAACATTAATCTTGCATGAATGAGGAACTAGTTTAAATTTCATACCTTTAAAAACAATTTATTTTCATAATTTCAAAGGATTTCTTTTAGAAATCTTAAATTCTTTAATTGGTATAATTTACTTAAAAATGTTTCAAGCACAGAACGTACATAACTCAGATAACTAATAACAAAAATGCAATAAATATTATTAAAATTTCATTATTCAAAATTATTGTTTAGAAATTAAAATATTGATAATACAATAAGTAATGGAATAAATTTAACAAATCATCTTTAAAATTAGATATTTTTTAAATTAGTTATTTCCTCGATTACAATAAGGTTTTAAATTTACAGTTAATCGTGTTTCTGATGATTTTAGATTCTATTTTTTAATTTGGATATGTTTTGAATTAATTCCTTAAAAATTAAAACTTTTCTTAAGCCTTCAATAGTTTTTATCAGCCTATTTGTAATAAATCTTATTATTTATCAATAAATGAATAGTAAATGACGACAATACTACTCCAATATTTAGCAGCAAAGAGCCTATTGTAATTAAAGCAGTTTATGCAAAAGATACTTTGACAAAATCAGGAAGTGGAAGAATGAGTCATCTTTAGAAAATTCAATAATGGGTGGATGTGGTAATAAACTCAATAATTTCTATTATACTTATTTTTAGCATCTCACTTAAAACCTAATTATTTTTTATAAATTCGCAGCCTAATCTCTATATTGATGGAGAACGTTTCCACAAAACAATAACAGAACCAACACCCTCCAAAGGTAAACAAAATGTTTCTATATTAAATTAATTTTTCGATTTTGGGTTTGTATAAGAAGTGATCAATTTTTGGATTTTAATAATTTCTATTATTGATGATTGTATTTTCTTCTTTTTTTGGTGATAATTTGATTTCGTCAAGCTACTTCTTTCTTCTTTTTCTTTTGAGGAGAAATAAAAAAATAAAAACTTCCTGAATTCTAATTTAAATTTAAGAGGAAAATTACGAAAGATTATAACATTCTAACGAATAAAAATTATAATTCTATTTAAGATAATGAAAATAAATATAAAACCTATGGTCCTCTAATAAAATCTCCTTGAATTGAAAATTAATTTTTGATTGCTTGAAAATTGAATACAATAAAAATATGCATGAAAAAATGGTGAAACAAAGACATAAGATTCGTATTATTGTGAAGTGTGCCCAACATCTAGTAGAACAAAATGGAATGGATATTAAAAAATAAATAAGATAAATCGGATAGAAAAATATAGAAAGAGAGCTTGAAAAGATAAAGGATGAAGTGAAAATTAAAAGAAGTAGGAAAACTTATTAGATAACCTTTATGGAGATGTGAATAAAAAATAAGAAGGAGAAGGAGAAAAGGAGGAAAATTAAACAAAATTTTAAAAAGAAAATATGAGTTGATCTACGACAGTGAATTTCCTCAAAATTGAAGAAATAAGAGAATAGGAGAGAAAAAATATATATTGATCTTGTAAATTTTAGAATGCTCAAAAAATAAAAAAAAAGAAAGTGAAAGAAAAAAAGAAAGAAGCAGATGAAGCAAGGAGCTAAAGACGAATATGAGAAAAAACTAAAAAGGAAAGAATGAAATGAATAAATAATATTAGGAGTGAAAAAAAGATTGTGAAATTGTATAAGGAGATATATCTATCTATATTTTATGCTAATATAATTAGAGTGAGTGAGCGATTGATATATTGTTCATCAAATAAATCAAATAAGAAAACGAAGAAGGAAAATTTAATATACAAACAAATAATCAAATTGAATAAACCAAACAAGCAAACAAACACTCATACAAAAACAAAACAAAAAAAATATATCAAATGAGAGTGAGAGAGATTTTGACTGTCTGTCTGTCTTTCTTTCTTTCTATCTATCTATCTTGAGCTATTAAGAAAATAAAGGAAAACAAATGCGAAATGATTATTAGGAGAGAAGAAATATTTACCAAAAATCAAAACTAAAATCAAGAGAAAAAGAAGGAAGAAAAAGAAAGCTTCGATTGATTTTATTTATATTGAATGCTATTTAAAAGAAAACAAAACGAAAGGAAACAAAAAATAATTAAAAAAAAAACAAAGATTTTTGATTAGTATTTATAAATTAGATTAAGGGAAGAAACAACATCAATCAAAACACATCAAACTTTATTCCAAAAAGCAAATCACTTCCCCCATATCCCCACACCAAGTTTTAAAGCCCATCAGACTGTGACATTTTTAAAAAGAGTCTGAAGATCAAACCCAGAAATATTATCAAGCATCCTCACCTTCAATCCTATTACAACGTCCAATTTGTATATATAAAAAGAGCGAGAAGACCTTTCAAATACAGGGATTAGCAACACAGGGAATTATAGCACAAATAACCCTCCACAACCCCCTTAAATTCATAGACAGAGCACTTCTTCTATACAAAGCTAGCAACAGTAACCAAATTAAAACTTGTCTTAGCAACCAGTCCCCTAGCCAAATCAAATGGCTCCTCAATAGAATAACATGCCACCCTTCCACAATAACTAAGGTTAATACAACCAAAATCAGCTTTAGAGAGCTCAAAACAATAACCAATATCCACCAAACAATTATCAGTAAATTTTATCTTTCTATTCATTTGTTATAAAAATTAAATTAACAAATTGCATGAGAGAAAAAGAAACAAAGAAAAAACAAGCATACAAGCAAACAAACAAACAATCGAAGAAATAAACAAGAAAGGAAAGAGGAAATGCATGAGATTATATTGAGATTGCATGCAATAAAGAGAGAGATGTGATTATAAAAGGAAGGTCATTAAAAGGAAAAGGGTGGGTAGAAGAAAAAATTAATCAAGCGAAATTTACAATAAATCGTAATCCTACTATAGGAAAAGTCACTAGATTAAGCAATTTTTTTACTTTATAAAAATTTAAAGTATACTCACACTCTCTTATTAGCAAGCACTCTATTTTTTTATTTTTTTTTTGAATATATCACATCGAAATTCACTCTCTTATTTATAATTAGTTTTCATATTTATTAACCTTAAACTTTTCTCTCACTAAATGAATTTACTAATATCACCTACAGTATGTTTAATTGCTAGATTTAACTATTCATTTAATTAATAATAGAAATAAGTAATAACCTCCTTAGACTATGCCCATAAAACCACCTAATGGCATAAATGCTCAACCCTAACCTAATTAATAAAATAGGCATTTATTAAACGCAAGCTTTGTAAAAGAGTCATTCAACTTAAAGGATAACAGTTAGGAGAATTTCACTTAAGTATTTGATACTCTAAGAGCAAAAGTCACTTAAGAAAAAGGACACCCTCTTAACTAAGCGAATCCTCCTTAGCCACAATCTATAACTGCTATGAGCGGATAAATTAATGGACCAAATATGATAAACCCCAATCAAATGCCAGGTAATGTAGGTGGAAATCCTAATTTAAATCCAAACATTCCTCATGGCTAACCTAATGGAGCTCCCTTTTAATAGAGAATGCCTCAAGGTCCAGCTCAATTAAGTCGACAAGGAAGTCAAATGGGTAATGGACCTCATAACCCAAATATGCCCCCTGGTTCTCATCACTAATACCCTCCTATGTCTAATAATCCCGCTAACTACTACCCTAATTAAGGCAATAACAACGGCAGTGGGTAATATGGTTAGTATCCTAATTAGAATTATCCTAATAATGTTAAACATGGATAGTAATTTAATTAAAATTAAATTTAAATGAAGTAAATGCCAAATCCTTAAAACCCTGGCTAACCAACTAATTAAATAAACAAAAACATGAAGCCTAACGATCCCTCTAGATAGAACTCTTAATAAGTTTAAAATCCATCTCAATACTAGAATGGAGGATATATCCCTCAAAGTAAGATACAATTAAATTATTTAATTTAAAAATTTAATTAAAGTTTAGGTATAAATTAAATAATTAATTAAAATGAATTATTCTTATATTAATTAGATAACTATGATGATGATCTTAGCGTTGATGATGGATTTCCTTAACTTAACAGAGAATAACTTAACAAAATAAAGGAATTCATAGACAATCAAAGTAGGATTATTCAAATTATTATGATTTTCATATAATTTAAAAATAAATTTAAATTAAAATAGAAAAAATGACTGTCGATAACAAAAAAGATAAGATATTAAACAAAATTAAGGAACTACATTAAGAAGGTATTGATTTCGTTTCTACCGAAAAGAAAGATGAAGAGGGCAATAATAAGTAATATTAATCCTAAGATTTAATTTAAAATAATAATAAAATGTTTTTATTAAAAGATCTAGCAAAAAGTTTAAATGTCCCTATTATAAGTGCACAAAAGAATGCAAAGAAAACCAAATGAATAAGCATTTCAAAGAAAACCACCCTGAACTTTTATAGGTTGGCTTTGAAATGGATGGAAATGGTAACTATAAATTTGTTGACTAATTGCTTGATTATGTTCTTCTAATTTCTGAAATTTATCCTTAGCAATATTCAGAATTCGTTAAACAAGTAATATAATTTTACTTTAAAAATACTTTAATAGATTAAAAATACTAATTATTATTAATAGATGAGACCTAATATTAAAAAGAAAAAGAAAGAAAAAGCTGAGAAGGGTGAAAAATCTGAAAAAGTAGAAAAGACTGAAAAATCTTCTAATGTTGAAAAAGAAAAAGAGAAAGAGAAGGAAAAAGAGAAAGAAAAAGAGAAGGAAAAGGATAAAAACGATAAGGGCGATAAAGGCGAGAAGGGAGAAAAAAAGAAGAAAACTAAGAAAGCCTTAAAGAAAGAAGAAAAGGATAAATAAAAATTAATGCAATAGAATCAATAAATAGATGCTTTATAAGGATAGTAATCTAACTCGTCTTGAAATAAATGAACTTTAGCAAGCTAGATAGCAAGCAAGCAATCTAGCTAATTAGTTAATTAATTTTTAGAAATCATGAAATATATATTAATACTTAGAAAAACTCTAATTAATTCCCATTTAACCATTTTATATGGAAAACTGCAATACTTTCCTCTAGTAACAATTTCTCTAAAAAGAGATCAATTTAACTATTAACCATTTTTCTTACTAATAAAACAAATAAAGATTACATTTTTAAATAATTATTATTTACCGTAATCTATCCATCATTAATTACTTCAATCTATCAATCAATCAATCAATCAACAAATCCATAAACTAACGAATAAATAATTATCTTTTTGAAATCTACCTACATACATACCTATGACAATCAACATTGATTAAATTACAACCAACAAAACCAATTAAAATCAAAATGAAATAAATAAATAAATGAATGAAATAATTTATTTATTAAAAATTATAAATTCTCCTAATAACCTAATCTCATTCAAAACAACAAATAATCTTTATTATCATCTGTTTATTCTGTAGTAAATTTTATAAAATTAAATTATATATATGTTTGCATTTATTCATCCTCATAGGATTTAAATTTATTTATGAAATTCATACCTCCTTATTGATTTACAAAATTTTGATTTGAATTGAAAAGATTAAGTTTGAATGAATTTTATTTATCAATTCCCTTGGTCTTCTTTATAGTTTTCAAACTATCAATCAATTAATTAATCAATCAATCATATCTTTATTTTTTTAACGAATATCTTTATTTCAAATCAATAGTAATTTAAAAAAATAAAAATGGGCGGGGATATTTATTTGTTAATTAAATTATTCTAAGGATAAATTCCTCTTCTTGCACTATTTATTTTCAAATGAAATTAAATAATTTCTATAAATATAAAATTATATTTCTAACTTTTTTTAATAATAGATTTTTAATGTTATAAATTTCAAAATTAAATAATAAAATGATTAATAATTTAAAATCTATTTAACCAATAATAAATTTCCTATTAAACTTTTTAGGCTTATTATATATTATCTATATAATCTATATTCTTAGATATTTGATCATGTTTAGATTTAAATGTAATTAATTATAACTATCTATCTATAATTAAATTTCAAATTAAAATACTAAGAGTTTACTGAATTAAAAAATCATGATTATATTTTGAACTATTTAAAAATTTTAAATTGAAAAAATCTAAGAAATGGCAATAAATTTTATATTAGCAAAGATCACCTCACAAATAATAATTATTTTTTTAACTGGCTACTATTAGAAGTTATTTTATAAGTAAAAAGTAAAAAAAATGAATAAAATAAAATACAATTTAATTTAAAAAATTATTAGAAATCTGATGAGAATATAAATAATTAAATTGATAATTTTATTTTTAATATGTTTAGAGGCTTTACCAAAATAATAATAATAATAAGAAGAAGAAATGAAACTCTTTTAATTTTTAAGAATTAATAATTTAATTTTTTAATGCATTAATTCATTATTTCTCAAAAAAGATTTTCTTCATTTTTTTAACAAAATTTAAGATTAAATATTGTTGTTAATTTATGATTAAAGAATATATAAAAATGGGGTTGGGGTTGGGGTTGGGGTTGGGGTTGGGGTTGGGGTTGGGGTTGGGGTTGGGGTTGGGGTTGGGGTT